>CAIGQQ010000306.1:3446727-3478104 GCA_903798035.1 Danio albolineatus
AAAAAAAAAAAATAAACGAATGCAGAAGTATAAATGCAAGATATGCACCAAGGGTTACAGCGATCACTCAACACAGAAGAATAATTCACACTTTATGGTGGAGAAATGAACATTCAGTTCATGGGCAACATGAATTGTTGCAAGTTGGCAAGATGTGTTGCACTGTGTGCGGCAAATGGTTGTCACACCAGATACTGACTGGTTTTCTGTGGTCTCTTTTCACTTCGAGAGCCTTCAGCTTTCTGACTCTGTTTCATACTACAGGATAATCTGTTTTGAAAATTTCTAGCTCATCCAGGAACATGATTTATGCAGGAGTCCCATAGGATGTAATGAAGACCACACACTGCAAATTTTAGATAGTAGATTTAATAACTATCTTAGAGTTAAAATTAACACTCCCTCAGATTTTTTTTGAAAACCACTATAAAAGTGTTAAAATAACATTTTTAAAAGAGTTAAGATTATCAACACTCAGCGAGTGCTCATTAGCAAACTCTTATAGTGTAAAATATTAACACCACAAAGGATTATTTGAACACCACTCAGTGTTATGTGTTAACACTCTTTGGTCAAATTTTCAACACCGCACGGAAATAAAAATATATATTGTTTAATATGGGCAACACATTATTAACTATTGCATTCATGTTTAAGGAAAACGATTCGAAACAGCCACAAACCATATTTTCTCGTATTTTAAGCAAAAGGAGCTGTTTTAAGCTTTAATTTCTTTACTTTTAATGTAACATAGCAAGCACAGAACAAAATAAAGATGAAAATGATGCTTTTTTTGTGAGATATTATAACTAACATATATATATAAGGATTTAGATGTCAAATGTCTATATACAAGCATTTACTACAAGTGCTTTTACTCACCAGTTGCTTCTTCTCATGGTAGAAGAAAATGGTGTCTGGAAAAATCCTCCAGGGATATTGCTGCATAAATTTCCAGATGTAGTAGTCAACACTGTATTAGCCTTAGATACATGTAACTCTGTATGACAAGGAGGCAAATCAGCTTCTAACACTGACGGTTATTTTATCTTTATCTAACTCTAGAATTAGAACACTTTACTCTGAATTAACGCAACATTCAAAGTTTAACACGAATGAATTTGCAGTGCAGCTTCCATGTGTCCACACTCAGTCACGATGTCATAAAACTACACATTTATTTGTTGTGAATATGCGCCCTCTAGTGGCAAAAATTACATAATATGCCTTTAAATAGCTGCGCTTGTTTGTTCAAATAATCACCCTTAGTTACAACAATGCTAATAGTAATGCTTTTAAGAAGCATTACAATACACAGTGGTCCCTCGTCGTCCACGGGAGTTACGTTCTCAAAATAACCTACAATAGGCAAAATCTGCAAAGTCAGCTTTATTTTTTACAATTGTTATAGATGTTTTAAGGCTGTAAAACCACTCACATCACATTTTATATACTTTTCTCAGACAGGCATAAACATTTTTTACACTTTTCCCTCGTGTTTAAACACTCTTAAAGTTTAAACCTTAAAAATAAGTCCAGTATTGCAACCAAAGATCAAAAGCATTTGATCTTCTTTTATTTATTCCGTAATGGCACCCTTCAGCCGCATAACTTCCACATTCCTTAAGCATGTCCAGAAGTGCAACTTTTTGGTGGATGGTTAGCATCTTCCTCTGCCTTTTGGGTGCTACCGCAGGTGCCTTTGACAGTGCAGAATGTTTCTTCGACATTGTGGGGAGAAAACTTGCAAACATACAGTACAGCACGTCAAAGTCACACTCTTAGCGATCGAAGATTTATGTACATTTAGCAAGCTGAATGCATTCTGTACTGTACCGGGGACACGGCACAGAGAAGATTGATTGACAAAGGTGTACAGCCAGTCAGGACGCAGAACACAATGCGCTGTAGAAAAAAAAGCATGTCAAATTGCACGAAAAAAAATCTGTGAAACTGTGAGGCCGCAAAAAGTGAACCGTGTTATAGTGTGGGACCACCATACTGAGATAGAATAACAGGCAAGTTAATATTATGTATTAGATCTCAAGCTCCTCAAGCTTTTTGGCCTGTCCTAAAACAGGCTGCTGTCTTTGAGGATTATCAACTGAAGAGCTGCTCCGCAAGCCAGCAGTGAAGCTGTGTCATGTGCTGAATGAGCAACACTGTGAGGAGTGGAAGAGCTTGATGTAATGCATTAGGGGAAATGAATACGGATTTATGCTGTGAAGCTTTCTGTTGTGTAACATAAAATGATCACTTTGGCACGGGTTTGGAGAGGGTTTCTTGGCTCAGAACGCTGCTCCCCAACAAAGGCCATTTGTCCGAACCTCATGTGGTGAAGTTAAACTGCTATTCTCAGCTGGTGCAAAAGAAGGAAGAAGTGCAACAAGAATTTTAATAGCCTTAACTGCTGCTGAAAAAAATGACAGTAGCAAAATAGTGGAGTAAGTGAATGAACTTACTGAACTGGGTTATTGATACTGCTGTACACTTACATTTACTTACTCATTCAGACATTCACAGAAGCATGTAACGTTACTTTTGCAGTATGTCTCATCAAAGACCATAACTTTAGCTTTTACTTGTTTTAGTTCTGTCAAAACACACAGCATGTAACATAGAAAACCTTATTTGGCACAAATGTTTGAATAATACTCTGAAACAGTGTCTACATGGGTAATCAACTGTTTATGCATTTGCCTAGATCATAGAGAGCTTGATAGTTATTGCGACACCATCTTGTGTATGTAAGACTAGCCAATTAAAAATGCCTAAATATTTCCAAGCTTTATCAAAAGTTTTATTGCAAAACAATTCGCTTTTATCATTTAAATGTGAGCCATTATAAAAATCTAATACCTGTTGTCACTCAACAATTATGAACAGAAGTCAATGGGCTATATGCACAGCTAGTGTTTTTCAGCCAAAGGTAAACTTCCAGTGAAAGGTTCATGTGACTAATTTCAATTTTATAAGGTTTTTTTTTACAGCATTGACGATGTCATGTAATTAAAATACACCCAGTTAAATAAACTTAAGCATTCAATTAGTTGTTCAAGCATTAAAAGAGATGAAAGACAGCTTAAGCTAGTATCGTCAGTAGCAGCAGGCTAATGCAGAGACTCCATTGAAAGTACTGCGCTAAAAAAAGTCACATTTACAATGTTCATTAGTTAGTTATTTAATGTAATTACTAACATAAACAAACAATGAACAATACATTTACTACAGTATTTGTTCATGTTAGTTAACATTATTTAATGACAATCATTGTTAGTTCATGTTAACTCACGGTGCATTAACTAATGCTAACAAGCATGGACTTGGATGTTAATAATGCATTAGTAAATGTTCAATTATGATTAATAAATGCTGTACAGGTGTTGTTCATGATAAGTTCAACTAATGAACCTTATTGTAAAGTGTTACTAAAAATATATATATTTTAAAGACATGGCAGGGGAAATGGAATTCAATGTAGTGCTACTTGCCTGATCTGAGACCCACTTTATGTTGTATATCCATCAGACAGTGAAGATCACTGATTTTTAAAGAAAACAAATCTTAAACGTGGCAATTTTGTAATGGAAAGAGCTGGCTGGCTGGCTAAAAATGAAAAGTCTGTGTGCATATTCCCCGTTTTCCCACTGAAGTAGCTTAATTACTTGTTATGTTGGTCCTGAAATGTCCTACCAGATAAATGTGCTAATGTCAAGTTATATGCTAGTAAATACTTTTTAGTTTAGAATTGACACGTACCTTTGTAATCGAATATATTAAATACTGAATATTAAACATATCAAATAAATACATTTTTAAGGCACTAGAGATTCTTTAAGCCAGTGCATGAATATACTATTACTGTACTGTATATAAATGTATAAACACATTTGCATAAGTGATAATTTTAATACTAGTTATAGTTGTATATGTGAGAGCTTTAGGGCTGTGGTTCCTTCACTAATTCATTTTCTTTTCAGCTTATTTCTTTATTAATCAGGGGTCACCACAGCGGAATGAACCGCCAATTTATCCAGCATGTGTTTTATGCAACAGATGCCCTTCCACCCACAACCCAGCACTAGGAAACACCCATACACTCTTGCATTCACTCTCACACAAATACAGTACACTACAGCCAATTTAGCTTATTCAGTTCACCTATACCTCATGTCTTTGTACTGTGGGGGAAACCAGAGCAACAGAAGGAAACCCATGCCAACATGGGCAGAACATGCAAACTCAGAAATCCCAACTAAACAGTTGGGCTTGAACCAGCAACCTTCTTGTCGTCCATAGGACTGTGTTTCTCAAATGGGCAACACTTTAATAGTCCATTTAAGTATTAGTAGACTGTCTACTTAATATCTGTTGATACTGACATTCAACAGACATTTAACTGACTATAAGAAACTTTGCAAGTACATGTCAACTTACACTAACCCTACCCCTAACTCTAACCCCAACCCTAACCACAACCTAACAGTCTACTTATAATCTAATGAGAATTAGTTGTAATATAACTTAAATTCAACAAACGGACCATCAAAATAAAGCGTGACCTTAAAATGTTGTTTTCTTGCAAATCTAACCAAACCAATCAAAATGTAAATCTCAATTTTGTGACTTATCAGTTAAGAACTGACTCATTTGTTTGTGTTTTATGTCATTTCAGCTGTCATTTATTTGTGTTTGTTATAGATGAACTGGCCAGAGAAAGGCACGATGAGAGGAAACAGTTTACATGGTGAACCTAATGATGCCACCATGGCAGACAACACCTTGTACTGCAGCCGAGAAACAAGTAAGAGAGCCAACAGCACATACAAAACCATGCTGATCTCAAGGGAAAGCCAAGTACTTTACATATTGTCGGAAAAGTGGCTAATTCATAATTACCTTCACAACAGGATGTGTGCCTCCAAACCTCACTACCAAACCCTACCCTTAGGGTAGGGGGATGGACAATGTAGGAATGAGACAAGTCAAATTAATATGAATTCAAAACATTGAATTCATATTATTGCCATGAGATAGCGTTGACAAAAATAGACATTACTCAACAGAATAGTCCCAAAACTGCTAGTCACAAAAACAGATTGTCACTAGCTATGTTTCCATCCACCTATTTTTCTTTGCATGTATATGCATTTATTTGCATTGGATATGTGCATAAAAAAAGGTTGATGGAAACGCCATGATGCACATACATTTTTGAAAATGCACATAAAAAATGTATGTGCATAACTGAGTAGGATAAACTTTTTATTCGGTGAGAAAAGATGAGCATAAACTGTGATGGAAACACTTTTACCACATACATTCCAGTATGCGCACTAAAAAAAGGTCATGTGATTTTGTAATAAAAGATCATGTGATGATAAAAATGTGTGTGAATGGACAAACCAGCAGGCTGAACACATTGTAAAACATCTGACATGTTGTTTTGGTCATTCTAAAACGCCTTACCGTTTAAGTAGTTGTGTTATTATATTATTAATGACCTCCAGAATCAAGAGCGTCTGTGCTCCGCGTCTGACACCTTCAAACACCACCGCGTGTTCACTGCGTGTCAGGGTTGCCTTCTGAGGCACAAGTCATTTATTAAATGAAGAAAGGATTGACACAGCTTCTCCTATTGACACAGCTTTCTCCTGCACTGAGCTGTAAAAGCAAAATGTATTCATATTTTTAATCTGTAGGTTAAACAGAGGAATTAGTTCATACATAGTTTGAGGGATTATATTTAACATTTTCATACATTCATTCGTTTTCCTTCGGCTTAGTCTTTATTTCAGAAGTCACCACAGCGGAATAAACTGACAACTATTCCAGCATATGTTTTATGCAGCAGATCCCCTTCCAGCCACAACCCAGTACTGAGAAACAACCAATACACACTCACGCACTCATATACACTATGGCCAGTTTAGTTTATTCTATAGCGCATGTCTTCGGACTGTGTGGGAAACCAGAGCATTCAAAGGAAACCCACACAAACACGGGGAGAACATACAAATAAATGCAAAGAAATGCCAACTGGCCCAGCCAGGACTAGAACCAGCACATTTCTTGCTGTAAAGTGACAGTGCTAACCACTGAGCCACCGTGCCAGCTATATAACATTTTGCTGTGCACAACTTATTTTTTTTCTTATAGCTGTTTGCTGTTCTCTTTCTTAAAGGGCAAACTGAGATATTTTAGATCTGAGAGCTCTTTAGACTGCCCATAGACAACAACGGTCCTGAGACAATTCCAGAAACTGAACCAAAACATTGTCAAAGCATTTAATGTGTCTTCAGTGGTTCAACAGTAATCATGCAAAGCTCCAAGAGCACTCTAAGCTCCAATAACCTGTGTGAAATGATGTCAGGTCATTAGGACATGCGTTTACTATGGGAAGTATGAAATATTGCTATTAACTCTATTCTCATGGGGTCTTGTGGTTAACACTTGACGGAGGGTACGTCTGAAGCTTCACATTGACGAAATCATCAGCCAATCACATCCAGCTTGGACCGCGACAAAGAATCTGAATAACTGCCGACTGCATTGGAGATTAAAAAAGTTTACATTTTTTCAAATTATGTCACAAGCAATGGACCCACCACGATTTGGGTGACCCACAATTCAGGTTTACGTCACTTCATTCAAAATAAATGGGAACTATTAACACAGATGCCCCATGCGGGTTAGAGTCTGCAGTTCTCCATGCAAAGAGGAAACAAAAACTGTTGTTTTAATACATAAAAGTGTTCTCAGAGTTTTCCAAAATTACAGTTACAAAAATGACACAGAAGTCATATGGAATGTTTTGACATTTACTGTCTATGGAAGATCAGAGAGCTCTGATTTCATCTAAAACCTCTTAGATTGTGATCCAAATATAAAAAACCTCAGGGGACTGGAACAACATGAGGGTGAGATACTTAATACTTAATTTTTAATTTATTTTTTTAATACGGGCATCACCGTGGTGCAGTGGGTGGCACAATCAACTTACAGCAAGAAGGTCACTGGTTCGCGCCCCGGCTATCTCAGTTGGTATTTTTGTGTGGAGTTTGAATGTAGTTTGCATGTTTCCCCCCCTTGTTTGCGTGGGTTTCCTCCCGGTGCTCAAGTTTCCCCCACAGTCCAAAGACATACGCTATAGGTGAATTAAATAAGCTGAATTGAGCGTAGTGTTTGAGTGTGTATGCAAGAGTGTATGGGTGTTTCCCAGTGCAGGGTTGCAGTTGGAAGGGCATCCACTGCGTAAAACATGCGCCGGATAAGTTGGCGGTTCATTCCGCTGTGGCGACCCCAAATTGTGTATGTGTGAATGCAAGGGTGCATAGGTGTTTCCCAGTTTTGGAAGGGCATCTGCTGCATAAAACATGGCGGTTCATTCGGCTGTGGCGACCCCTGATTAATAAAGGGACTAAGCCGAAAAGAAAATGAATGAATGAACTCCAAATACCGCCTGTAAAAACTCAATGCAGTTTAGTCAACGAGTGATAAATATTTGTAAAGTTCCACTATAAATATATTCTGCTTAAAAGGTCACCCAGCTCATCTGAGAAACAGTGGAGGCAGAAGAAAATACTAACCGATTACTGTATGTACACCGCCATGCTTGCTCAGTGTTTACACTGAACAAAAATGATTCATTGGATTTATTTTTTTTAAGTGGTTGCAAATAATTTATATGGGCTGCATTTAAACAAACAAATTACATTTTGTAATGTTCAATTTATTATTATTATTTGTTTAAATTCAGCCCATATAAATTGCTTACAACCACTTACCTTAATAAAATGTAGTAAACCCAACAAACATCTTTTTTTTTTTTTTCAGTGTAGTTCATTTTGTGTTGAGAGTAATGCAAAGCAAAAACAGCCAACTTCTTCATTCCTCTGTTACGTAGTGGAAAGTCGTGGCTCGTTTTAGTTCACTTGTGGTGGAAAAAAAAAACATCACACAAGTGTCCGCCTTATTCACAGATTGACCACCTAAGTGTGTAAACGCGCAATATCCTGCTGTTCTCAGAGATGCTTCAGTACCCTTTTTAACTTCCTTTATATCAATTGTCTATTTTTATCTCTTCATTAATGATGGGTAAGTGTTGTTGTTTTATAGTCGGTGTGGTGCACTTGGTCTTTGTAAACAGGGAATTTAGAAAAACATTTTATTTGATGGTGTCATATTTGCAGAATTATTGTATGTTTAAATGTAGAGGAATATAATTATACGAGATGCTTAGTGTATTAGAGTCCTCTTTATTTCCATAGCACTTTTTACAATGCAGATTATATCAAAGCAGCTTAACATAGATTAAAAACGAGAATGAAAAGCCAAGCCAACAAGATTTCAACACTGTTGGTGTTATTACATTTAATTTGCATAGTTTAGTGTTATTGTTGCATATTGTTTACTTGTAACAGTACAACAACACGTAAAAAGGACAGTGAAAAAGAAAGCACTACTGAATATAACTATCAGGATCCAGATATTCTCATTTAAAGATGTCATAGTCATAATGTAATGGGGACTTTTTTGTTTATTTTGTTTAGTTGTCCAGTAAAGTTTGTAATGTTGTGAAAATGTCTATTTTTTGTTTACAGTTTTGCAGTGTTATAATATGCTCTGTATATCCAAGTGACCATTTATTACATTCATTATTACTTATTTTATGTAGGCATGGGATGATAACTGTTCTCAAGGTATACCGTGGTTTGTAAAAGTCAAGATTTTCATTTTCTGCTATACCAATCCTAAGGTATGAGTAAGATTTTTTTATTTACAATTTTTTTAGTTTTTTTGGTGTAAATGGTAAAGACATCTGTGTTTTTGAAACAAATGAAGACAGCAGAAGTCAATGATTCACTTGAATTCTTTGGCCTGACATGTTTACTGCTCCAAAATACTTAAAATGTTTCAAAAATAAAATATATTGTGTTCAAAAGAGAAAAAGTTTTGTTTTTTAGCCAGATATTTAAAACAAATATATTTTTGAGCAGTAAACACAATATCGTCATACCGTGAAACCGTGATATTTTTATCCAAGGTTATCATACCGTCAGAATCTTATACTGGCCCATGCCTAGTTTATGTATTTTTTAAAAAAATATAACAATTTTTTCTTACAAAAAGCCTGCATTGTTTGATCAAACATACATTAGAAATTTTAAATTATGCATTTTTGCAATTAAAATTAATTTATTTTCTATTTTTTATTATTTATTTTTCAATGTTTTAATGTTTAAATAGCACAAAACCCCTCAGACTGTGTAATTTTGCTTGAGTGCACGATGAATCAATCAAACACTACTCTAGCACACACACTATTCTCTTTAGTCTTGCCACGTTTCTTCTTTCATCTATTCAACTGTATTGAGTAAATGGAAAAAGAGGCCAACAGACTGTGAAACAAATGCAGAACCACATAACCAAAACACTTCCTCAAAGATGAAAAATGCAGATAAAAGTCCTCAGTGGACACATTTCACTTTGTGTCTCTTAGCAAGCAGTCAGGAGGAGGAAGTATGAAAAACAGACATCGATGACGCAGCACAGGTGCTAGACAATCTGACAACACAGGCTGTTTAAAGGGCTAGTTAACCTAAAAATGAATTTCATGTGTTAATGTACTCATTCCAAAACTGTTGAGAGTCTTTATTTAGACAGAGAGTGGTCAGGCAAGCAACGGTCAACTCAGAAACAAACAGATATATACAAGCAATCCAGAGTCATGGTCAATCAACAGGCTGAAGGTCAAGAGGCAGGCAGCAGGCAGCGTAAACAAACACACAAGATAAAAAGCAAGGCAAGGAAAACACGTTGTAATGTTCACAAAGACAGTTAAACAAGACTCAGCAAAGTGTGTGTGTGTGTGCTGTATAAATAGTCCAACTAATCAGTCTTTGAGCAGCTTCAGCTGTGTGAGTGTAATCAAACAGGATCAGGAACCGGAGTGTGTATGTGTAGTGCATGACTGGAACTTGTAGTTTTACAAATGGCAGATTTGTAGTCCGTTAGCCACCTGCAGCTGCTAGATCACTGATAATCATAACGGTTTCCAAACATTCTTCCGAATATCTTGTTTGTCCTAAACAGAAGTAAAAATTATGAATGCTAAGAAACAATGGAGACGAATTTTGAATTTTTTGGGTGAGTTACACCTTTAAATGCCACCTTGATTGATCGTTGTTGAAATTATTATATAAACTAATTGATAATTGTTTCAATAATTAGTAATTGATTAACTGATTTAGTCATGCTAGATGTCTACTTTATCAACTGCAAAACAGTGTAGCGGGCACCTTGATGTTAAAACAACATAAAATTATCAAAATTATCAAAATTCAAATGAATTGACAATATTAAGTATTACGATATATATATATATATATATATATATATATATATAATATTCAGCAAAAAAGCTTCAATTCCAAATTATAAATTTACAGTGGATTTTGAATCCCTACAATGCATCTAATATACATGTCATGGTGGCAACAGGTGCAATGTTATTACGCAGGGTTGTTACTTAGCTGGGGTTAATTTTCAGGCATTGGGTATGAAATAAATGAACCTGCTGTAGCCATGGTAGCAGCATCATTCTTTGATTATTAGCACACAATGTCACTACAGAAGAGTCAAGCTTTAAAAAGGAAAATTATCTAAGCTCTTTGAATGTTTTGAGTGAGATGCTAAAGGTCTAATCTGATTCAATGATTTATGCTAAGCTAAAATAAAAGTGCTTTAGCCAGACCCAGAGAATAGATTAAAAAATGTATAAATCAACTGTTTCGCTTTAGAGTTGTAAAATGAGCCTATTACCAAAAAAAAAAAAAAAAGAAAACAGAAAAAAATTAATAAAATAAATAAAATAATACATAAATAAATAAATAAATAAATAAATAAATAAATAAATAAATAAATAAATAAATAAATACGTGAATGAACGAATTAATGAATGAATGAATGGAATTAAAAAAGTGCGCATTTAAGGGGTGATCCTATATATTAGATCCTCTTCCTACAAATGGCACACTCTTTCTCTATAGTTGCAGAAAAAACGCTGACTAAAATAATGTTACTGGGTTGTTCTTTTCTGGGTTGGTAGAAGTACCAACCAGCAACCAGCAGAATACCATGATATGTTTTGGATATGTCAACAAAACACAAAGTCCAGTGGTATACTTGCATTCAGAAATAGCACATAAACGATCTCATTACAGTAACTGACTTTATTCACTCTGCAAAAAGTTAGCCCATATGTCTGAGCTACCGCTTTATTTCCTTTATGGAGCGTGCTGAGCTTGTGGGAATTTCAGATTCAGAGAACTGATCAAATCCATCTGTTTCAGTTTTAATATCAGAAGGCCTTGTTCTGTCGAGCGACAGCAGGGTAACAGGAAGCATGAGGAATTAAATGATCCGAAGGGAACTGTAAAACTACAGCTTTATTTACAGTATATGCAAATATTCACGGCAGGATTTTAACTACAAACACAAAAAAACATCAATGAATCAATGAAAAATACCCTCTGGTGGAATTAATGACACCCAAGAAAAAAATAAAAACTGTAAACCACAACAAAAAGAAGCAGAACATGTAGTATCTGAAACCACATGGTGTATTAAAAAACATTAGTTCTGGCTCACAGTCAAAGCTGCAGATTATATATATCCCAGATATTATAGCATGTTCATGAACCACTTTGACATTTTGAATAAATTAAGCATACTGTGTGTAATTTTCTCAATACAATATTACAATATTTATAATTATCCGCCAATATAAATAAATCCTTTACGGTACCCAATGCAGAAAACTCCTGTATACAAACGTTGCATCATCAGGGTTGGTGTTGTTTAAAAGTATGGCCACAGAATAATTGGGTAACACTTTATAATAACTACAGACTATGAATAATTTATTAAGCATTAGCAACATTTATAAAAAAAAGCATTATAAAAATAAAAAAAGCAAATAAAAAGCATTAATAAAATTACTGTACAGTTTGAACTTCACTAAATAACATTGAATTGTTGTATTTTAAAATATTGTTAAATTATTAAATTGTTTTTGTTTTATCCATTTTTTTTGGGTGTATTTTGACACTCCTGTAATTCAGCAATGTTTAAAACTTTACTGTAATTTTACTTTTTAGATAAGATTGCAAAGATTTATTGTTCATTTAATATTGAGCCTTTAATTGTCATTTACAAGGGACTTGTAATGCATAAATAGTCCTCACTTTAGATTATGTCACAGAATGCATGCATTTCAGTTAATAATGCATTTATTAACATACAAATGAACTATTAGTATATGACTGATCAATAGTATATGGATGCTGAATAGTTTATTAATCATTTACTAACTCCTACTACTACTCTTAAATACAATTGATTTGTAAATAATGCAATACTTAATTTAGTCATTAAAAAATAATCAGTAACAATGAAGATACAATTATTAAGCACATTTTAGAACAGGGCATTTGTATATGCAGTTAATTTGTATACGCCTATCAATGTTCAGTTAATGCTTAACAAATAATAAATTCCCTATTTGCTAATGCTTAATAGATGATTCATAGTGTGTAGTTATTGTAAAGTGTAACAGAAAATGGATGTATGCAAAACTTTACTCAATCTGTTTAATTGAAACAAATCTTGAATCGCTGAAATCACTGAAAATACTGTCAAAGTTTTAACACTTTCTTCAAGTCTTGGCAGTTTTTTTTTTTTATTAAAACAAACTTCAATGCAATTGAATGGTTAGGTTGGAACTATTAGTGCGGTTCATTTGAATAAGTTTAAACAATGCTTTCCATACATAGTAAAAAAAAAACTTTGAACATAACGCCCTCGATCTGCTTCCAAATACTCTAGAGCGCTTTGACTGAAATATGAACACAACACATACTAAATACAGCTAAACAAACCAAAAACAGGACATGATGTCACAAGCTGAGACCATGAGAAACCCGAAGGCTCAAGCATAACTGATTTTTTTCTCATCATAGTCTCTATGTTGTCCATTACAGTTAAATACAAGCATCAAAGCATGTCTCTTTTGCAACAAATCTTTCGTTGTGTGCTTGTGATGGAGGAATGGCTGAAACCGTTGATTCTTTTACCCTTTTTATAAACTCTTTACTGGCTTACAGTTAGTTAACGCTTTAAATTGAATATTTGACATTTCATATTTACAATCAAAGCTACCTTTGAGATTTTAGAATAGTTTTGAATGTCTGTGAACATATTTTATGCAGTCATTACCCTAAAAAAATACTACATTTTTCATAATTCAGCCTATAATTGTGTACAAATGTTCACCACCCTGAAGCTGCACATCTCACTTTATCTGGGAAGCTGCAGAGCAATGTTTTTTTTCACCACAGTTAAAAGTTTGTTTTTGAAAGACATGTTTGAAGTAGGGCGACATGGTAGCTCAGTGGTTAGCCCTGTTCCTCACAGAAAGAAGGTCGCTGGTTCGAGTCCAGGCTGGGCCGGCTGGCATTTCTGGTTGGAGTTTCCATGTTCTCCCCGTGTTGGCGTGGGTTTCCTCCGGGTGCTCCAGGTGGCTCCCCTACAGACCACAGACATGCGCTATACTGTAGGTGAACTGAGCAAACTAAATTGGCCGTAGTGTATGAGTGTGAATGTGAGAGTGTGTAATGTGGAAGTGACACTGACAACGTCAGTGTGGATCCTTATGCAGGCTTTTATTGGAGATAGTCAGGCAAGCAGTGGTCAGTACAGGAACAAACAGATGTATATGGACAATCCAGAGTTGTAGGCATATAATAAAACAAACTAAGGGCTCAACACGGAAGGCTAGGTAAGGAAAAACACGTTGTAATGTTACAATACAGTAAACAAGACTCAGCTACTTCTGTTTGTTAGTGTGTTGCATTTTTAGTCCATGAATCAGTCAGTGAGCAGCTTCAGCTGTGAGTGTCTAATCAACAGTGGCTAGGAGCAGGTGTGTGTGTGTGTGTTGCATGACTGAATATCTAGTCCATTTACCGGCAGATTTGTAGTTCATGTAAATATGAGTGTTTTCCAGCGATCTCTGGTAGTTAGATTGCTGGTGACCATGACAGAGTGTACAGTATGTGTGTTTCCCAGTACTGGGTTGCAGCTGGAAGGGCATCCGCTGTGTAAAACATATGCTGGATAAGTTGCCGGTTCAGTCCGCTGTGGCAACCAGTGGTGTAAAGTAACAAATTACAAATACTCAAATTACTGTAATTGAGTAGTTTTTCTCAGGAATTGTAATATATTAAGTAGTTTAAAAGTGTGTAATTTTACTTTCCCTTGAGTACATTTTTTGTGCTGTATCAGCACTTTTACTCCACTGTTTTCCTTCAACCTGCAGCCACTACTTTATTTGTTCTTGTCTATGGGTTTTGTTCTGGTCATATCAGGTTTTGCATATAAATGGGAGTTTCCATTTGAGCACGCGCTGACTTTCAAACACACACACACACAGACCATTGACACAGACGCAGGGTGAGAAAGACGGACTATGTTCACATGGACTTCAGTCATCTAATTATTTGCCAAATTATTAATTCGTGGACTTTAACTGCAGTTTGGCACTTTAACGTTTATTCACAAACATTTCCTGCGTGTCCCCCGTGACAAACCAGATATTAAATGTTAGTAACTGCTGAAGGAGTGCATATTTAATGGAGTATTTGAAACGCACGGCATATTTCAGGAAAATAAATCCTGCATTTCTCAGTAACTAAATGCACTCGGTAGGTAGCGTCAGAAAGCCGTGTGTGTATAGACTAATCTGTCACTAAATGCGGCGAAAAATCTACACGACAGTAATCGTTTGATTAAGATGTTTACACTTTACACGGATTCTTCAGTCTATAATACTGTAGTGATATTAACGTGCTGTAAACTCAGCAACAGTTCTAATCATTTGACTGAGGTCTGTCTTTAAACACTGAAAGAGTATTGCAGACGAAACCAACTAACTTTGCCATCTTCATCAACAAACACCACTAAACGTTTACTTACCGATCAGGTGACATGTTCTCTGCAAACGTATTTATGACGCGTGGTAATACACCACTTTATTCCAACTGCTTGGGTCCACACGCGAGCTTTACTCTCATCTCGAAACTTTGTTGCGGCACATTTATCAACGCAACACCGACGAACCAATCCTCTCGGCTGGCGACAAAACGTAGCGTCTCTCTGCCGTTTGAAACTTGTCACAGGTAAACACATCTTCCTGTATATGTAGTTCATGCATATTGATGAAGCTCCGCGTCATACACAATAGAGCGCTCTGATTGGTTTGAACAAAGGCCATGTCATGAATTAATGCCGCACGCTGACTGACGTCAACTTGTTCGCTTCCGGGAGAGACGTCCACTCTCCACGCTGGACCATATGCAAAGACCTCAACGGCGTGACGCAGCTTCAAAAATTTGTTTCAAACCGGAAGAACGAATTTGCTCGAAATAACGCAAAAACAACCAATTTTCACTTTTTAGTCAATTATATGTGTCCTAATAGTGTTTATAGCAGCGTGGGACACATATATGACTGTCAACAGCCCAAAAAATGTGTTTTGGTGTTTCATGGCCCTTTAAATGGACTAAGACTAATGGATGTATTACACATGTCAATCGATGAGGTGTCAGGTATGACACAAGTGTTTTTGTCTAGTTTCAGCCTGGCGCCGGCATCATTTTCACATCTTGCGCCTTGTTGTTAAAATTGCAAATGCAATTTTGTACCCATGGGTGTGCTGGTCTAAAAAGAGATGTGGTAAGGTGCATTGTTAGAGCATTGCTATTTCTAAAAGGTGGTCTGAAGTCAATGGTAAATCTTTTGTAAAAACACACAGGGAGACACAAACATCTTTAAATGCGAGAAATTAAAGGCTTAATTACCCCCCCCCCCCCCCCCCAAAAAAAAAACAAAAAAACAAAACAAAAAACCTTTAACAGGGTGTTTTCGCACCTCTAGTTTGAAAAAAGTACGGAAACTGGGTGTATCCAGTTATGTTTAGGTGGTAGTGTCCAGCGGTAAAAGAGGAAGTTTGCATGAAAAGGGAGTTTCATTACGTGTGGCAACCCAACCACAGATGCAGGGGAGATAGACAGCGATTGGGAGAGAAGAGTTTATGGTTGATGACAGTGCAGGTCCACTGCCTTATCATTTTTAACCTTTTAACACCTTTTAACATAAACACGTCCATGAATGCAGGAGAAAGTAAAGATGCTCCTGATGAGGTGAATATGGTAGTTATTATTCCCAACTGTATTTGTTGAAATTAACAAATAACAAATATATACACCAGTGTGCCCTCCACAAATACTGCACGGCACTGCTGTAATCTTAATCGTCTCTGTTGTAATCTTAGCATGCTACATCTGTTGTGAAAACATTGGTCTGGCACCCCACCGCACTTTGGGTTCAGAGGACAGATGTACAGTAACTGTTGTACAACCCTTTTTAAACGAGAGACCAAACAAAACGTTTTCAGTCCATAAAATTGTAGTAATATTACTGTAAACTACTAAGTAACTTCAGTCATTTCACTAAGTAATGTCTTTAAAAACTGAATGAGTACTGTTGGCGATACAATCTAACTTTGCTATCTGAATATTGTAGTGATATCACTGTAAACTTATTAACTAGATTCATTTTGACTAAGGTATGTCTTCAAAAACTGAAAGAGTACTGCTGATGATACTAAATAACTTAGTTATCTAATTAAACATAAACAAAGAACATTGATCACACACTTACCAAATCTGTAGAGACAGGACAATCAACACAAACTAGAACCGCGTCTTTTTTTAAAGAAGACGAGTGGCAAATCTGGATTTCACCATTTTTCAGATTCAAAAACCTTTCGGGTAAATATGTTTCTTATGAACATATTTTTGAGCTGTGCTCTCATCGCAAAGAAATGGAAAAATTGTTTCGGCACATTAAAAAATGGAACACTAATGACCCATGTCTCTGAACATTTATTCTTCATCCACTTGTTTTAATTATGGTTAGCAACACAACGTGACGTCTCTCTGAATACTGTAACAGGTAAAAAGAGTCTTCGAAGCGATACCATGTATATCAGGGGTGCCCAAACTCGGTCCTGAAGGCCCGTGTCCTACATATTTTTGTTCCAACCCCAATTAAACACACCTGAACCAGCCAATCAAGCTCTTTCTAGGTATACTACAAATGTCAAGGCAGGTGTGTTGCAGGAAGTTGGAGCTAAACTATGCAGGACACTGGCCCTCCAGGACCGAGTTTGGACACCCCTGATGTATATTAATGAATTTGCATCTCATTTACAATAGTGCACGCTGATTGGTTTGAATCAAGTCTTTCCCATGAATTAATGCTGAAAACTCAATTACGACACCAGATAGCCAATCGCCATGCTGGAATTTCCACAATGATCTCATCGCCGTGATGTAGCCTCGAAATTTCTTTTCAAACCGGAAGAACAAATTTGCTCAAAACAACGCAAAAACAACCAATATTCACTTTTTTTGTGAAATATATGTGTCCTAATAGTGTTTTTAGCAACGTGGGACAAATATACGACTGCCAACGTCTCAAAAAACGTGTTTTAGTGTTTCATGACCCTTTAACCTTACAAAGCACAAACAGATCTGTTTCTTTCCCAGGTAGCAAATAATTGTGGCCTAGACTTGGCATAAAGTTGGCACAGCAGGCATTAGTCTGGCACTGGTATACAGCATGTGGACCAAACATGGCCCAGGTTTGGCAGTGGTGGCACCGTTTTGTAGTATTTGGCCCAGATGTTAAAATGAATATGTGGGCCACTTAAGTTTGGCCTATCTTGACCCACTTTTGAAACACATATAAATTATTTTTGAGTAAAGAAAAAAATTCTACCAATCAGGCTCCGTCAAAAAAAGCGTGGCCATAAAGCGAAATGCTTCATGGTTTATCAAATTCATTACAGTCGTGAACTCCAACATATCTGGCCCAGTTCAGGCCCAGTTATGGGTTATTAACTTGGCTGACACGTGGCCCAGATATGGTCCATGTTTGCCCCTTGTATGGAAGGCAGACTTGGTCCAGTCAAGTACCTTAATTCACTGCGGCATATGAGCCAAGCAAATGCTGGTTGTGTGGGCCAGAGAAATTGTGCTATGTGGGTTGCTTGTGAAGTGATAATTTTTTTCCCACTTACAAAATTTCGCCATGTAAATAGTGATTGCGCCATGGTGCAACCGCAACTCACTCTTAAAAGGAATGGGCGATGAGATGGTCTCACTTTATTTTGACGGTCCGTTTGTTGAATTTAAGTTACACTGCATCTACATGACATCTAATTCTCATTAGATTATAAGCAGACTGTTAGGTTAGAGTTGGGGTTAGGGCTAATGTAAGCTGACATGTACTTGCAAAGTTTCTTATAGTCAGTTAATGTCTGTTGAAGGACTGTAAAATGTCAGTATCAACAGATATTAAGCAGACAGTCTACTAATGCTCAAATGGACCATCAAAATGAAGTGTTACCAAAGAATTACATATAGCACATTACATATAGCACACACATAACTCATTAAGAGAATGACCATTTTTAGACCATGTGCTGGGTATGTCAACAGTTTTTCCCATCCTTTAAACAGCAAAAGTGCATTCAGACATGCCCTAAATGCACCTGCGCTGTGCGCTTCAGGTCATGTGCTTTGATTTTTAAAATAGAGCCCTAAATGTCTCATTTTTGTTTTTGATCTGGTCCAAACCAACCAAACTACAAGTGGGAACACATTCTTTCAACCTAGTGCCTGAAATGAATTGTCAGCATCAAATACTGTATACCTTTAGACTTTTACAACATCCTGAACTCAAACACACCTGCAGGGAGTAAAACAGAAAAAGACAAAGTATGAGAAGCTTGTTATGCAAATGAGGTCATGCGGAAAGTGGAAATGGGGTGTTATGACCACAAAACAGTTGCCTTAAATTTGGTGCAATGCCAAATGCGAAGCAGTAAAGAGCAAGAGATTAAGAGAGAAAACCTCGCGTGTGAATCTCACCACTTGATGCTTAGTGGCAACAGGATGCAAATGTGGAAATGAGTCTCTTTTTACATTTTTAGATTAGTCTGTATATGTGGCGTGGCTTTTTTTTTTTTACTCTTTTGCAGGAAGTGTCATTCTTTCATTCGCTGAGAGGTGCGGAGTGTGTGCTTGTGTTCTGACAGCTGCAAACAGAAGCTCATTGTCTGTGCAAAAACACACTTCCTCTCAGTGAAGTGTGAGTAAGGCTGGAGTAGCCACATGCTTCAGGCGGAAAAATGATGCCTCTAAACCACATGGCACACTGTCTGTATTTATCGACAAGAGTTATGCAACTGAGTATTTGTGTTTGGAAAGACGGCAAAAATAATAATCGTGGTGATATATTCATGTACTGCTTAGCAGAGGAATGATATTTAGAGTCGATGCGCCTTGGGCAACATACAGCCACGATGCTTCCCCTTTCTTTCTGTTCTCTGTTGTTATGTCTCTCATCTATTGTATGCAATGAAGTTAATTATATAATAAAGTTCTTAATTACTTAAAAGCAGGATACAAATAATCTGTCAAAAATGTTATGGATTTCAGATTCATAATAATTTAAAACTTCGAAGATTACTATTATCATATTAAATACTATATTATTATAGTTTTACTTGATACTTTTAGACTAGAGCAATCAAGTGTTTTATTGCTCGCATTGTTTTTATTTAAGCTATTTTTTAATAATGGATTAACATTTAAAACTCGAAGACTTAATCATAAACAATTTAGATGTTATTAAAAAAATCCACAATTCTGTTTAAAAGTAACTTATTAAAAAAAGTATGAAATAAAATATGCTGCAACTGTTTAAACAATGAAGCACCCTTTATTCATTTCTGTATTTATTTGTTTATTTATTTATTAGTTTCTGTATTTATTTTTTTGTTACGTCACCTTGGAATTATAAGGTCCTATCTGCATTATAAATAATTTTGAGATATTGAGCTTCAACGTTTTTGCATTCCATAGCAAACAGTGCGAGTGTAACATTTGTTTTTAAAATAAAAGGTCTTAAAATTTAATTTATAAAAAAACATCTCACTTTGTAAATAAGTTGTCAATTAAAAAGAATATGTCAATAACTTAATTTTGACAAAAATGTCAGATAGAATCTTATAATTCTAAGGTGACAATTTGTTTATTTATTTATTTAGCATAATTTAAGAGCAAATTTTAATATGAAGTGCTATTAAATACCCTTTATAATTTTAATGTTATGCTACAATAGTTTTAGATTTACTTTATTTATATTTTAGCATTTGTTTATTATTAGTATTACTTGTAGTATTAAAATAGTACTGATTTAGTATTAATTTTCTGCTGCTCTCAGATGATTTGCTTTGTATCTTTATTTTAGTATTAATTAATATTAGCTTATTAGTCATTTAGTATTAGTTATCTGCAGCTTTCTTATGATTTGAAGTGCTTCTTTTATCCTCACGTGCGGATCTGCTAAATTAATGAATGTAAATGTTTATTTTACGAGTTCATTGTTACCATTGCAACATTAAATTAAATTAAATTTAATTTAATTTAATTTAATTTAATTTAATTTAATAGTGAAAGATCGAACCAGCGACCTTCTTGCTGTGAGGCGAACGTGCTAACCACTAGGCCACCATGGCGCCCATTAAGAAATTATATTTGAGTTATTTTTTTTTTTTTGTATGTAATGCAAGTTAGTTTTTAGTTTAGTTAATTCACTTTTCAAATAATAGAATGCAGGAACAGACAGAAAGGAAGACGGCAGACCCTTACATTTCTGTGATGGAAGTGTTCTCACTTTTTTAAACACATGGGAGAAAAGGAAAAGAGGATTATCTGAATTGACAGTGATTTTACTTTTTAATAGGACAAAAAGTACAACAGTAGCAAACACATTGCTTTAAAATTTCATCAATCTGTATATATGGCATGCATAGCTCTGGGGTCAGGCAGTTCTCCGAAGATACCATTATCCTACATACATTTTTTATGTGTTTTTTTTTCCCCTTCTTAAGTTAAATGAAGGTTATACAGTGTGTTGTAGATCTCCTCTATTAAAAAAAAAAACCCTGCAGATCCTCAGCTAGGTCAGAAAAAGTAACTGAAAAGTAGCTAACACAACTAGATACATTTTGGTGAGTAACTTAATATTGTGATGCATTACTTTCTAAAGTAAATTTCCCCAACACTGTTCCACTGGTATTCATCGACTAAATTAGCATGAGTAAAAATCTCCTTTTGACACTTCACCCCAGGAAATTAATGGAGTTTCATCACCCATGTCTGCTCCCGTGTAGAAAAACATCTGCATGGCGAGGCCTCTAATAGTCAATCCCTTCGGAGAAGCAGCGGAAACAAGCACACCGCAGAGTTCATCATGTAGTTCAGCAGTAACGAACGGGGTGTTGACCTTTCTTAACCGAAAACAGCTAATAAGATGCTTGTTTCACAGCAGTGCATGTGCTAAATCTGTGCACTTGAAGAAAAAACAATTATGCTGCAGGCATGTCACATCATAAGAAATCTGCTATGCATTACTGTACATATGTGAGAATGTAACCTTTGATACATACCATCTGCTTGAAAAAAAGAGTTGAAAACAGATGGAAATCTATAATTATTCACAGAGAGAAGCCTTTAATATTTTTACAAGTTGTCTTTGAATTTACAATGCCCAGCATGAATGAGTACACCACCTTTGAAAGTTTGTATTTTTATACATTTCTTAGTAAATATTGCTTATTTTATTTTTTACAAAATATTTTTAATTAAACAGTTCTATTCATTTTAGGATAAGAAAAAATATATTTAATTTCAATTAATTATTTAATTATAGCTTCCTTGATTTTTCCTGTTTATTTAAAATAATTAATTAATTAAATAAATATTTTCTCCCAACATATTCATTCGGAGGTGCTAATTTTTGCACCATGATCTTAAGTTGTAAATTGTAGTAGCCAAAGTACACATTTTACAGTGAGATTTTCTGATAAATCTGTCAGGGTGGACTAATAATACAGAATCTGTATGATTACTAACTGAATTTACCTCACAAAACATTTTAAAAAATCATAAGTTAAATATACCTTGTAAAAATGAGCTGAATACATTGATGGTTTTAATGTGTAGACTATCTCTGAGTAAAAAGATACTGATGTGAGTTCTGTTTTCTGGGCACATTGCTCATGTGAAGCTTCTTTTCTCTGTTGTCTGCAGCAATGAAAGACTTTAAGGTGACAGTGAGGCGATCAGAGGCTTCTGAGAGATGCAGTCTGAAGGGAGTAGTACTTTTACGGACTGATTCTGATAGCCTTCTTCTCAAAGACCCGAAGACGGGAGAGGTCCTCTATTCCTGGCCCTACCGTTTCCTCCGCAGGTTCGGACGAGACAAGGTAAGCCTTTAAAACGCTTTGCAGTCAATCTTTTATTGTTAGTAAGACAACAAGATGTGTCTTTGTGTGATTCTTAAAGAATTAGTTTACCTCAAATGAATATTCTGTCAATGAGTATGTTTACATGGACACTAATAATCAGATTTTAATACGATTAACACAATACTCTGATTAAGAGTCTATCATGTAAAGACAGATTTTTGATTAATTTAATCTGATTTAGGTCATTATCGAAATAAACAGAAATCGAATTAAGACATGTGGATTATGCTGATTTACTCGCATTATTGAAGTGCAGTACAGACAGTCATTCATTCATTTTCTTTTCGGCTTAGTCCCTTTATCAATCAGGGGTCACCACAGCAGAATAAACTGCCTACTTATCCAGCATATGTTTTATGCAGCGGATGTCCTTCCAGCTGCAACCCAACACTAGAAAACACCCATACACACTCATTCAGTACATACATACAGGACAGGAAATACCTTAATCAAACTATTGCCATCATGTAGGACTTTTCGCCGCATTTTCATCCACACACAGCTGTTTGACACTATTCCATGCACCTATCGAGTCAGTAAACAAAGCACAGACACATACACACTGCAGAATGCAGAGGTTTTTGCTCCAATTCGATGTGCGGTATCAAATTGCAATAAAATAACACACTTCCACCAGTCCTTAATTCGTACCTGTATCCAATACCTTAGTTTGTCACGGGGTCAAGACTGAAATGTTCCTGAATGAAAGTGAAACAGCCGAACTACAGTTAAAGCCAAAAGATTAAAAATGAAACACCCAAAATTAAATCTGGAGGGAATTAAACTCTGGAGGGAACGTGGATAGCTTGGTGATGCAACAATGTTAATTGATCTATGTGCTTTAACATGTAAAATGGGATCATTAAAGGAACATTCAAAAAGTAATTCATAAACACCTACATCATATTATTGTCTTATTTAGATTATTTAGAAGGCAAATAATTGGATTACTGATGTCCATGTAAATGTAGTCATTGATTACTCACCCTCATGTCGTTCCAAACCCCTGAGACCTTTGTTCAACCTTTGATCTTTAAAACACAAATTTGAATATTTTAGATGAAATCTGAGAGATCACTCATTCTTCTGAGACATTCAATGTGCAAAAAAGGACCAAAAACATTGTCAAACCAGTCCATGTGACTTTAGTGCTTCAAGTGTAATCATATAGTCTGGCTGAAAGTGTATTAATGAAATTAGACAAATGTAGGAGGAGAAAAATTTATTAAATGTGTTATATAACTGCATTTTTAGGCTTTTCTTTCTGACTCTTATTTATATAAAGTAAATGTTAAGTAAAGTCGATTCTAACTTCGATCAACTCCTATAGTATGAGTTGGGAGTCAAAGTCAACTCTGAGAAACTTGGAATGGAAGACTAAGGGTGTACTCACTATCATAACTGTGCCTGGGCGTGTTTGCTCCGAATCGGTTCAGTTGGCTGGCCCTGGCTCAGGCGCAGTACACTTGTAGCGTGAGTCCAAATCTTGCCTGAGCGTAAAACTGAAGACCTTCAGCAAACATCATAATTCGTGCAGCATGATGATTTTCATGAACATTTATGAGCATCAAAAGTGGTGGATCTGTTCAGCAAAAGATGTTACTGTGTCACTGCATAATAAACGACTTAACATCAAACAAAGTGAAGTTTATTTCTAAACTAATCTCGAGAGGATCAAGTGCTTATGATTGCTTGCAGCTGGTCCCACATTATTCAATTTATTATTCACCAATCAGACGATTCCTGAGCTACTATAAACACCCTAAGTTCCATATCACAGCCATCTTCATTTTGAAGAATCCCCCCTTCCACCCCTACTCCTTTCCTAGATGGGTGGCACAGTGGCCCAGTGATTGGCACTGTTGTCTCACAGCAAGAATGTCACTGGTTCTAGTCCTTTACAAGCCAGCTGACGTTTCTGTGTGGAGTTTACACGTTCTCCCCGTGCTCACGTGGGTTTTCCCTGGGTTCCCCGGTTTCCTGGCACCATCCAATAAACATGCAACCTAAGTTAATTGACTACTCCAAATCAGCAACATAGACATGCTCCTAGTAAGTAGTTAACTCTTAACGACAATCATTATCTGTTCATTAGCTACTACAGCAGGGGAGTTCTCGAGATCTACCTGAGCTCAAACTCTCCCTTCGCCTTGCAAACGGGAGGGAACCCCGGGCTCGAGGATCTAATGAGCTCAGGGCTCACTCCCGGGACAGCATGCCAAACAAGCTTTATTATCAATCATCAGCTAAGTGTGAACTCTTGAAACAAAATGACGACAGCAATCTCCATCGTACTGAGTGAAAGTGCTTATCTTCCTAACTGAACAGTCGCATCATCGATGATGTAAGCGTGCTTGGGCTTGGAAGGTAAAAATACAGTGTGAGTGCAGGCCAAGGGGGAGAGGCAGAAAGGCCACAATAAAACCATGCCTAGTGCGAGTACACCCTAAGCAGGAACACGCTCTTTTAAAAACATAACATCTTACCAGTGAAAATAATCTTCAATTAAACTATTGCAACTAATTTTGCAACTAATTACATCTGTAATTTCTTATAAAACAGGCGACATTCTCCTTTGAGGCTGGGCGAAGATGTGACTCCGGGGAAGGCAGCTTTGAGTTTGACACAAAACAAGGCAACGCCATCTTCCAATCCGTAGAGGCCGCTATCAATCTACACAGAGTCAACATACCAACAAAGCAGATGTCAAATTCAGAACGAGACCTCATGCCCTCTCCACCTCGAATGAGAGCCCCGGTGGAGAACATGGGTGTCTATAGTATGGTCAGTGACACATCGATCAGAGATGGGCCCAAACCTCCACAAAACCCTCAACACTCTAGACTGGAAGCCCCAGCAGAGAAGCTTCTCACCGGAGTCAAGAGTCTAAACTTGGACACCAGGCCTCCACCACGTAAGAGCCAAGTCAAGAACTTCCGCAGCTGTCCCTTGGCCAACACCGAGGACGAGATGTATTCCAGGGCCATGGCACCAGATCCGGATAGAGGAAGTCCAAAGGAGAAGAGAGAACTGAAGGATAGACGCTCCACATGTTCCAACCCAGAGGAATCGGACTATTCGCTGCCCTTCGACACCATTGCCAAGAATATAATGGTAGATATTTTAGCCACATCAACCGTTCCACCAAACTCAGCGGAATCCAGTAGTGAAAATAACAAAAAAGGCACTGCAGAGAACACTGAACCACTTTACGATATCATAGATGAGTCTGCCATTAGGAGCCGCTTCGCAAATAAACAAACGCATTCTTACAAAAGAGTGGAGCACATCTATGACGAACCCGAGGGTTGCGGTGTGGCCCCAATTGCACCTCCATCGCTCTATGATGAACCGGAGGAGGTCAAAGGTCATGCTTGGAAGATGCTGGGCACAGTAATGGATCCGAGTGGCCATGAGTACCCGTATAACGCTTCTGTTGATGACTACGCCGTTCCTAAACCTCCACGGAGAGCCTTGCTGGCAAAACAAATGGAGGGTGAGGAAGAGGACTGCTCACCATATGATAACATCATGGTGAAAGTAGTGCAAAAGAATAACTAAGGACTGCTTCTGTATCTTATATAAGAAAATCATAATGATCAGGGATGCTTTGAGGACAATGAAGAGAAGGTATGCAAATGAATGAGTATATTTAAACAATATGCTAGTTTAAACAATTAAAACTAGTTTAAACAATGTGATAAAATTAAATTAACTGCATTATATTGAATGTGTGAATACTTATTTGGCAAAATGTCATGTGTGAAATAGCCAGCAATTTATTTGAACAGGCACAGACCTTTTTATGTTTTTTTTTTTGTTTGTTTTTTACAACACGTTGTTTTATTTATTCAGATTTTAAAATAATGCATAAATTTCATCTAAATGCTGTAGTGGTAATGGAATGATACGCAGAGAAGACTGCACCTTATTCATGCTTTGCTATTTGCTTGAGATATTATTGTTGTGTTATATTGATGAGGTGAACAATCACTGATTAAATTTAATTTATTCATACAAGCTCACTTTTGGCTTTTAAAAAAATAAACAATTAAAAAGAAAACGATGAATAAATAAATAAATAAAATAAATAAATAAATAAATGTTGTGCAATAAATATTGTTATTTAAGCGGAAGCTTGCCTTTTTACTCCATGTTATTTACAATATGTCCTGCTATATTTCAGTGAGATCATGTGATTATATTTCATATCATTTTCTTTGGCTTAGTCCCTTTATTCATCAGGGGTTGCTACATTGAAATGAACAGCCAACTATTCCTGCATATGTTTTTTATAGGGCGCCACGGTGGCCTAGTGGTTAGCACGTTCGCCTCACAGCAAGAAGGTCGCTGGTTCGAGCCCCGGCTGGGTCAGTTGGCATTTCTGTGTGGAGTTTGCATGTTCTCCCCGTGGTTGCGTGGGTTTCCTCCGGGTGCTCCGGTTTCCCCCACAAGTCCAAAGACATGCAGTATAGGTGAGTTGGGTAGGCTAAATTGTCCGTGTAGTGTATGAGTGTGAATGTGTGTGTGTGGATGTTTCCCAGGGATGGGTTGTGGCTGGAAGGGCATCCGCTGCGTAAAAATATGCTGGATAAGTTGGCGGTTGATTCCGCTGTGGCGACCCCGGATTAATAAAGGGACTAAGCCGACAAGAAAATGAATGAATGAATGAATGAATGTTTTATACAGTGGATGCCCTTCCAGAACAAAAACACGCTCACATTCACATACAGCCAATTTAGTTTATTCAATTCACCTGTACCTCATGTCTTTGGTCTGTGGGGGAGCCTCCTGAAGCACCCGGAGGACACCCAAGCCAACACGGGAAGAACATGCAAACTCCACAAATAAATGCCAACTGAAACAGTCAGCTCTCGAACCATTGACCTCGAACTGTGTCGCCCCCATGTGATTATATTTTATTGATTATATCATTGATCATGTGAATTGAAGTGAATACTATTAAGTATGGTTACTTATAATGGAAACTTACCTAGAGTGAGAAATGAGAGTACACACACACACGAGAACATATTTGTCAGCGTTATTTATTCAGCCAAGTACACTTTTGGCTTTTGAAAGAACGTTTGCTGTTTTATTTAACCAGACGTTGAGTGCGCTAATGAAGAAATGCATGGTCAATATTTTTCTTTATGCAAAAGTGTCATTATTATCTAAATTAGGCTTATTATAACATCGTATAACAGAGAATGGCAGATTTATTTGTGGAACTCCTTCAGAGCAATCTTAAGCACTTGCGTGCCTCACAATTTCTTCACAAGTGCATTTGCACTGTTAACTCATTTGCACTGGTTCACTTGGTGTTCGCGCTGTCTTTTTTAAAAAGCCGAATCTAAAAATACATGGCTTTTATCATGAATATTTTGTAACAGAACTTACAGAACATCCAAAACAAGTCTGTACGCCCAAGCTAAGAACTCACAGAGAGCTTATAAAATAGATATAAAAAGGAGTCAAAAACAGGAATTCCTTCCAAAGTTCTTCTACAAGGAGACATGTAGGAAGCCCTGCCTATTAGTGGACATAGCCAATGAATCAGTCAATCTTTATACATGCGCTGTTCTTTGGGGTGAGCGGTCTGTACAGATGTGCTTGTTCATTATGGCAACCAATGTTATTTGGCAAAAACCGTGTCCTGTATTAATTTTGACAGGAGGAATGACATTACAGCACATACTGTACATGAAATATTGTGCCTTTCCAATATTGTCCTGCCATAAACAGCCATAAAGGAGATTGGTGTTGTATCAATCTTCGCACATACTGTATGCAGTAGCTAAAGCAAACTAGAAATAGCATGTTTTAAATATAATTAGTGCTTAAGCAACAACAACAATGGAACAGGTCTCTTCAGATTTTGTTGCGGATTTGAAATATGTCATTTCAAGTGTTCAAACTTATCTGATGATTGATAATAAAGCATGTTTGGCATGATGTCCCTGGTCCTTTAGAAGATCCTCCAGCCCATGGCTCCCTCCGGATGAAACGTGGAAACTAAGCTCGGGTAGGTCTCAAGCTCTCTCCCGAATTTGTTTGTTCGGCCTATTCCCTGATTAAAAGGGTTTGCCACTGCCAACTATACCAGCAAATGTTATGGGGTGAATGCCCGGTATTAAAATGCTCATATCCTGTGCAAAATTTATTTACTCAATTCACTGTATGTCTTTGGACTGTGGGAGGAAACCGGAGTACCTAGCGAAAACCCATGTGAGCACGGAGAGAACATGTAAAATCCACACAGAAACACTAACTGGTACAGCTGGGACTTAAACCAGCGACCTTCTTGCTGTGAGGCAACAGTGCTAACCACTGAGCCACTGTGTCAACCTGCCCTGGATTATTCTAGGAAAGAGGGGGAGGAGAAGGGGTGAATGAGGGAACTTTTCAAGACAAAGGTTATTTATATGCGCTTGGATTTGTCTGATTGGTAAATCATATGATAGCTAATGCGGGACCAGCTGTCGTCAGTCATAAGTGATCCTCTTGAAAAGAGTTCAAATGTAAACTTCACTTGATTGTGATTTCAGCTAGCGGTTTTCAAGATTTCAGGATTCCTTCATTCTTGAACTTTAAACATGGCTGCTGAGTGACTTTTTTTTGAAAGTTTTGCTTGGAGACTGATCGTGTGATGTGTGGCACACAGCAACTGTTAAGTGTTGTGTCCGGTAGTGGAAATTCGTGGATCTTTACTGAAACACGGCCATGGAACGTTTTGAACAAAGCAAACAGGCTTTTATCATTCTTCTGTAGTTTTACAGCATTTCCCAGAGATGGGTTGCAGCTGGAAGGGCACAAATGCTGGATAAGTTGGCAGTTCATTCCGCTGTGGCGACCCCGGATTAATAAAGGGACTAAGCCGAAAAGAAAACGAATGAATGAATGAGTTTTACAGCAACATAGTACTGATAATCTCTACAGCCTCAGCAGATCTGCTTCATCTGCTTTTTCTTATCTTTTACTATAACCCAGCAGCGCCCCCTGTATACAATCAATCACAGGCATTTATACAGAAAACACAATTACAGCTAAACTTGAAAATAACTACAACAACAGTAGCATTCAGAATAATTACAAAAATAATGCACTTTCTCTTTTCTTTTATTTCTTCTTATTTTGGTGAACAAACACCACATTAAGAAAAGTGTAACTTCATGCAAATTAGCAGTGTTTGTTTTTCTGGTGTTTAAGGGGTGAACAGTATGTCTAGAGGATTTAACAGTTTTATATTATTTATATTATTATTAAAAAAAACACATGGAAATAACAAAAGGATTAAGGAGCATAAACTTTGAAATCATATATAAGACGTTATTGTTCTATACAAACATCCTGTAAGTTTCACAAAAACGTTCTGCCATCTAAAAAATGCTGGCTCTTAACCCAAAGTTGCATCAAATATTGACAAACCAAACGTTGGGTTATTATTTTCAGTTAAATTTAAGTTTCACTTTTTCACAGTATATTGTAAATGAATCTGACAGCACTGTTGCACGAGAAACACATTTCTATCTTTTGATATATGCGGTTTATGGGTTTTTAATCTAAATCACAGCAGCATCCATCTATGAACCATATGGGATGTCAAACATACATGGAGGTGTTTACATCGGTAGGCATGCAGCTGACATTTCAAACATTTACATTTACTTCTGAGTCTACAAACAGTGTGTTCCGATGAGGGGTGTCAAAACAGGACTAAAAATAGCCCATTATTTCTAAATATTTTTTTGTAATGTAAAACTCTCAATAACACAAGTCATTAAAGAGATAGCTCAACCAAAACTAAAGATGCTGTCATCATTTACTCACCCTTCACTTGTTCTAAATATGTTTGTCTTTCTAAGAAAAATACTTTTTTTATGAAGAAAGCTGGAATCCAGTAACCATTAACTTCTTACAGCATTTGTTTTTCATACTATGGAAGCCAATGGTGAGTGACAAGGTGGCTCAGTGGTTAGCACTGTTGCCTCACAGCAAGAAGGTAGCTAGTTTAAGTCACAGCTGGGCCAGTTGGCATTTCTGTGTGCAGTTTGCATGTTCTCCCCGTGTTCGCGTGGGTTTCCTTCGGGTGCTCCGGTTTCCCCCACATGGAAAGAACTTATACAAACATATATGTTTTGATATAGGTTCTTAATATATGTGACATGTATAAAACTGGCCGTTTCCCTATATTATATGCACAAATATGTACTGTCACGAGTTGAAGAATCACACGACAAGGTTGCTCAAAATAAAGGTCCCAGAGGATGGATTTATTTTTAAAACAAAATATGAGCTCATTGAAGGTACGTTGAAAGGAGTGCTCCAAAGGGGTGGCGTGTTCTTATAGCCTGCAAGGGCTCCAGTGGATGCTTCTCTGGGTTCTTTCTGGTCACCAACTGCTGTCTGGGGAGGTAAAGGAAAAGGGTGTTAGCTCTTTTCTCCTGGAAAGGTTTCTCACCCTTTTCTTGGCTATAATTAAGGGGTGGGTGCATGGGGAATGACGCCTGACAAAATTGCAAAAGCGCCCAGATCCGAGAAAGACCATCAGATGACGCACCACAAAGTGAAGAAGAGCTAGGCATCATGTATGATGACTTTCTAAAGTGGGATGAGCTAGGAGACATATCTTTTATGTACATATAGTGCTTATATGTCGATATAAAGAAGTAATACAGGAGACCTTTATGGCCTGTATATGCACATATATGCACCTCAATTTTGCCTATATGTGGCATATATATATGCATATATGCAGCATATAGGTTATCATATATGTGCATATATATATATATATATATATATATATATATATATATATATATATGTGTGTGTGTGTGTGTGTGTGTGTGTGTGTGTGTGTGTGTGTGTGT
>CAIGQQ010000306.1:3484962-3510131 GCA_903798035.1 Danio albolineatus
ATATATATGATATCTGACTTCATGTACTGCATGTTCATATCCATGTGTCCGCTCTTCTGATATTTCAATCTGATTCCCGAATCGCCTGGTGCAGTGCCATCGGAAAATAGAAAGATTTTCTTTTTTCTTGCTCCCTGACATGGAGCAATGCTGTTCTGACAGTTTAATGTATGGCATTTAAAGCCATTTCTCAGAATCACTTCTACCCTCCGCACTGCCTGTCTTGCAGGATGACAGCAAAATAGGGGTCACTGTCACTTTAAAGATATATCGGACACATTTGCATATACATTTAAAAAAAAAATAGAGTGTACTGAGAGTTAGAAGCACTTTCTGATATGATGCTGGGATTTATTTTTTCATCTCTTCAAATGAGCATGATCTACTCTTGCAGCACAGTGAAGACATATAGAGATCTAAGTGAATAACAGATTGAAACTGGACGTCGGCCAATGGTAGATAATCGTGCTCTGTGCAATCTTTGAAGTTATATGTGGTGATTAAAGTTAACAGCCTACATCTACAAGTAACTTTTCACCTCATGATTAGCTCGGTTGGACGTTAGGCTGCTATGAGCAATTCGTGTTCTCATGTAACATGCAGTGTTTATGGAGTCTAATGGTGAGGTCAGAGAAAGGCAAAGCTCTGTCCTTGAGGAACTGATGCTGCCAACTAAATCAGCTTTATTTAAGTTACATCAAAGTCCAAATAAACATACTGAACACGACTTGCCTGACCTGCCCATCTGATAAACTGATGAGGAGGTGAAAAGCAGCATATAAACAGAGAAACTAGACCAGTTTGCCAAAGGACATTAAGAAAGCAAACACCACCATGCGTGTACTTATTGAAAGTATTTATAGTATGTATTAACAGTGTTAAGTATTAAATCTCTGAAATATGTTTTAGTTTAGGGTAACACTTTATTTCGATGGTCCATTTGAGTATGAGTAGACTGTCTAATCAATATCTGTTGATGCTGACATTCAACAGACATTTAACTGATCATAAGAAACTTTGCAAGTACATGTCAACTTACACTAACCCTACGCCTAACTCCAACCCTAACCCAACCTAACAGTCTACTTATAATCTAATGAGAATTAGTTGCAATGTAACTTATATTCAACAAACGGACCACCAAAATAAAGTGCGACCCAGTTTAGTTTTCAGTTTATTTCATTTAACATTTTTCTGGACTAAATATTCTTGAACATAACAATCAAAAACATATGTTCAATTATTGCAAATCATCAGACTTGTACTGTACTGTTAAAACTGTGTGAAATCAAAATTTGCAATGTATATTGTGCTTGTGCATTATTATTTTTAGGGGAACAATTAATCTGTGCAAGTTATTATACTGAAAAAAGTTTAGTCCAAATTCTAACTATTTGTTTCTCGGTTGATGCTTCAACCACAATATTCTTTAACATGCCCCCTCTTACTTTTCTCAGTGATGGGTTGCAGCTGGAAGGGCATCCGCTGCGTAAAACATATGCTGGATAAGTTGACAGTTCATTCCACTGTAGCGACCCCAGATTAATAAAGCGACTAAGCTGAAAAGAAAATGAATGAATGCTCCTCTTATTGTTAGTTGCTGCTATGAGGGAATATAGCTCAAAAAGAAGCCCCGTGACACAAGTCTGGTGTGTCTGTGTATTGTTCATTGTGTATTTATGTCATGTGATTCCCATGTGTTCGTATCATGTGCTTTTGTTTACTTCATGTGATTTCTTTGTTCTGTTTTCCCGCTGTTTGTTAATGTTTATTAGTTCCACCTGTATCACACCCCTGTGTGTACTCAGTTAAATCATGTCTTGTCTGTGAGTGTGTTTAGTTCATTGTCCAGTATTTTATTGTCACATCTCCTCGTCCTAACTGTTCTACTTCCTGTTGTAAGTGCTTTTTTGTAAATAAAATATGTGGTTTTTGATCATTCCTGTGATCCGTGTGTTTGTGAGTGAGCCCACAGTGATACCTTAGCCTACAAATTTTTTTATTTACTTATTTTTTTCAGTCGAAAGTATATCAACATACTGAAAAAGTCATTGTAATCTCTGGTTCACACCTACTTCCATTTGGAGAACACTATAAAATTTCAATTTCTTCTCCATCTTCTCCCTTTCTTTTTCCCCTTACATTTAATTTTATACCTTTTAAATCTCAAACAAAAAACAAGAACCGTTGTCAAACATAATTTAGATTTGTTCATCTAAAAAATGCCAAATTCCTTTACTTACTGCACAATACAACTAATGGTAATTACGTTTTTTAAATCTGGTTTCTGCAAATCCATCCAATCTCATATGCACTAAACATCATATTACTATACTGTGTTTATTTGGGATGGCAACCGCCAAGTGATTGTAACAACTTTAATAATATCTGAACATTTTGAGCAGTTAACCATTTTAATAAAATAGAGCAATGCAAAAAATGGATGGGATGAGGTCTAGTAGGTCAGATTCCTCAACATTTAAAAGCGATAATTTCATTTGAACAAAACGGTTAATCAATATCAATAACAGATATGGTGCAATACTTCACACTAGGAACTAACAAATTAGTCTAAGAAAGTTTAAGTCATCTATAAGTGTTTTAAGTTCTAAAATCTGAGTTTAAATGCTTACAGGGGATGCAAGATTAAGAACATGGCAGCGAGTGCTGAAAAGGGAGGAGATCTTCCATCTTGCATCAGATGTTTATGCTGATCAGTAAAGGTCAAATGAGTGTATCCATTATGTTACTAATATATATCTTACAAGATGTTTTTTCTGCCTCTGTTAGGTCAGACTGAAGTCTTGCCACAGGTCATGTCAACATGAGCTGTGAAGAACAATAGGTGAAGTCATATATATTTAGAGAAGATATTGGTTGTGGTTTTGACACCCTTTGTGCAAGAACAGCAGATCGACACTTTTCAACTACCAGCTTTAGGAAAGAACATCTAGTACAAATTCAAGTGCATGTATTTCAAACGTCCAATTATAGGATAGTACCTTATGTCTATGGATGATACAACATAAGAAAAGATATTGGGAATATGAGTAGTATAAGCAAGATAATTTAATATGCTGAAAAGTACATTCATATTAATTATGATACTAATTATAATTAATTATAACTAATGAATTAGTTTAGAAAATATAACAGCATTAGCAATTTTGGTCACACTTTATAAATGTATAAACAAACATGAGCTAATAGTGAACAATAATTATACATTTATGAATCATAGTGCAGCATCTACTATTGCATTATTAAAATCCAATTTCATGCTTGTTAACATTAGTTAATGTACTGTGAGTTAAATATGAAATTAAAATTAAAAATGTTCATTCATTAATTTCTCCCAGTACTGGGAAACACCCATAAACTCTCGCATCCGTAAGCACACTTATACACTAAGGCCAGGTTAGTTCTTCCAGTGAACTTATACTGCATTTCTTTGGACTGTGGGGTAAACCAGAGGAAATCCACGTAAACACAGGAAGAACATGCAAACTCCACACAGCTCAGCCTCAAACCAGTGAGCTTCTCGCTGTGAGGCGACAGTGCTAACCCCTGAGCCACCATGCTACCTATAACATTTTTTACTTTCATTAACTAATGATAACAAAAATGAAAATTATTGTAGTTAATGTATTGCTCATTGTTAGTTCATAATGGTAAATACAGTAAAGAAGCAAGAGTTCTTTCATCAGAAGCTCTTTCTCCTCTTTCCCTGCATTCAACAGCCAGCATTTTTTTTACCCTTCTTTATGAAGAACTACTTTCTTCCACCTTTCAAGTCACATCTGCAGCTGAAACTGTTGCTACTTCACCAACGACACTAGTATTTGAATGATTCTCTAGCATATCTAAAGTTATGACAAAACAAATGATTTTGCTGACATTTTAAGATCATAAGGCTGAATGGCCATAAGTCAGAGATTTCCCAATTTCTCTGTTGCAATCTGAAGATTACAATAATTAGCCCCTTAAAAGCCTAAGCAACGCAAACCCTACCAGATTACTGCTGTGTTTGCGATAAGGCAAAACACTTTCTTTATTTTTACTGAACTAGTCTGAAGTAACGAAAACAGGAGACTCATTAGAAACCATCACACAGCCAACTCACGGTTATACACAGAAAAAACATACATTCCTGATATGTGAGTGATATGTAATTCACACTCAATACACTACAATTACTATGGTATAAATACAGCACATGGGGCGCCACAGTGGCGTAGTGAGTAGCATGTTCGCCTCACAGCAAGAAGGTCGCTGATTCGAGTTCCGGCTGGGTCAGTTGGCATTTCTGTGTGGAGTTTGCATGTTCTCCCCGTTGTTGCGTGGTTTTCCTCCGGGTGCTCTGATTTCCCCCACAAGTCCATAGACGTGGTATAGGTGAATTGGGTAGGCTAAATTGTCCGTAGTGTATGAGTGGGAATGTGTGTGTATGAATGTTTCCCAGAGATGCGTAAAAAATATGCTGGATAAGTTAGCGGTCGATTCCGCTGTGGCGACCCCATATTAATAAAGGGACTAAGCCGAAAAGAAAATGAATGAATGAATGAATAAATACAGCACTACAACTTACAAAAGAGAGAGAGAGATCGACTTAGAAAGTAACTTACCAGTTTAATAATGATTTGATCATCTGTAGTTAGAAATTACGAGTTTTTCTCCTCAAAGGGCTTATTATGCGGTCTATGTCACCGTCTAGTGGATGGACAACGTCAACCGTCTTTGCTCTGCTCAATGACAGGCTAATAACCGCTGACTAGCTGTCTCTCTGAAATTATAAATATTTAAAATAGGCTCTGTCCTTATAAATAAACTGCATAGTTGAAATCGAAACTACTGCATTCTCGCCTTAAAAAAGCCTCAAAAGTACATTATGTCGTCCAACAGTTGCAATATTTATCAAACTGTAGCGAGTTTATTGATCCACTGGCACTCTATGTGGGCAGAGTAATACACAAGAGTGAAGAGGCTGTACGAGTTCTGATATTGCAGAATATGGCATGGATATCAGATTCACGAACCAGACAGAACTGTTGCACATTTATATATATATATATATATATACTTTATAAAAATATATTCAGATAAAAAAAATAATCTTAATTTTATATACACTTAAATTACACTTTTTAAAAGTACTTTTGCTTTCAAATGCTACTAAATCATAGATCTTTTATGCTGCTTGAAAAGAAAAAAAGTGGCAAAAAAAATTTTTTTTTGCATCTTATATTTTAAAATGCATAAACCACTCATGCTAACAGGCCCTTATACAAGGAGTTGTAATGCAGCATTTACTATAAATTGGGCCACTGTAAGTCTCTGAAAACACTGTCCTGAGCTTTTTACTTTCTCACTTATCACAAAAAAAAAATAAATGCTCCAAAGAACTGTATGACAGAATTTCTGAAATAGATAAAGCACTTGAACTGTAGAACTAATAACAGTTTATTTGTCTGAAGCATTAAGACAATCACAACATCAAAATCAGTGGTTCCATGTCCATGCGTTTATTTCTATTAGGCGAGGAGCTGTCTAATAAGCAGGATCATTTTCAGTTATCAAAAACAAATCAAATAAAAAATCCGGCTCTGCTCACCCTGTCGTTTACATTGCAGCACAGCTGGCTGTAGTTCATCTCTTACGTAAGGCAGAAACAGTTTTTCAAACTTTAAAACCCCTAAGATATTCCAGTCCTGACATTTTTAGCTGTAACAGTGATTCACACAGACATTTAAGGTCAAAGGTTAAAGGTGCTTGATACAGCCAAAGTCTTTACACTTTCCAGGAAAATCTCGACAGTCTCTTTCTTTTCAGCAACAAGAAAAAGAGTTGCATGGATTGTAGGTGTGAAGTCAAGATCTGTTTCTGAACCGTCATTTATCATCTATTGCATGTCTAGTACTATTACTAGATTTTATGAACACAAAATCTGACATTTGCGCACGCTTACAAATAATTTTACAATACATAACCATGAATATTTTAATACATAAAGCTCTTGGCCTTCAAAAGAGGGGGCAAAGAGTGATTACACCGCGACCTTGTGTGAATATCGACTATAATAGGGCAGCTGGGGCCACACCGTCAACTCCCCCACTCCTTACACAACACGCCAACACGACTCAAAGCACATATGAACACACACACGCACCAGCATTAACTTCTGTGGCCGACGGCATTGTGCGAGCTCTGCAGACTGACAGGTCAACGTGGAGTGCCACTGGCTGTGTGACAGAAAAACAGAGCGAAAAAAGCAGAAGAAAAAAGAAGAAAGGCTTTGTGTGGAGAGCAATGGCCGCAATTCAGAGCCCACGCAGCATGAGGACAATTATCCCCATTTTTCAGACCACCCCCTCCTCCCCCCCTCTGCAAAGTCTCCTTCGGCTAGATGGAGCACAGGAGGAAAGCGGCAGAACGGGCTGCGTGACACCTGCATCTATTACGCCACTGCAGTTCTGCTCAGTGAGACGATGAGTTCTGCACTAGCAACAACACGACTGGAGCCACAGCACTGCTGTTTGCATAAAGGTCTGCGTGTGTAATGGGATCCAGCTATTTTCTCCAAATGCGTGGATGGAAAGGACTAGAGGCGATTTCCAATCAGAAACGAGAACACTTGCTTTGAACGGCAAGAAGCCTTGAAGTGGGGATTTTAGAGGGAGCAGGGCACTTGACTGTCATAAGCCATTTGGAGCCATTTGGAACAGACTTGGCAAAGAAAGTAATAAAACATGTCCAGATATTAGAGCTGCAGCAGTACATGTATATGTTCCGAACAGTCACGGTACAGGCATCTAGATTTGATTCATGTTCTGTGATGACAAATACAGTCAGTCCAGATGTGTCAGTCACTGCAGTTGCAAAAAAACAAAGACCAAAACAATGCACAACACAGAAGCCGTTCAAACAGAATGCGTCTTGGCATCTGAAAGCCGTCAAATAAAAAGTTGTCAAAAAAGTTACTTTAAAACTGAAACTGATGAACAGAACTGTTTGAAAGACTATAGAAAACACAATATACTGTTTACTTGTATAGTTTTGAATGGGGAAAGATTTAATTCTTAATATGACTGCTCTAGTAAAGGGAACTCTAGTAAACTAAAGCCTAATAAAGAAGCCAATCATCAATTACTGTTGACTGCTGACTCCGGTGGAGGGGCTCAGTCCAGTAGTGTGTCCTTTATGACAGTCCCTGCAGCTTCATTGTTATGAATCCTTTAATGTCAGCAAACGCACTGGAATCTCATCGAATACTTGCATCACATACATGAGAAATATATAAACAAAAAGTTTGCAATGTCTACTTTTAAACAAACTAACAGCAATTGAAAACATTTGTTCACTGTTTTTTTTTTTTTTTTTTTTTTGTATTCTACATGGTTACAAACTTGTAAACAAAAATATCATTTCGGCAGGAGATTTCTCATCAAGAATAAATTTTGGGAATTACTTATTATGCCATATACTAAATAACATTATTCAGATGACGATAATGTGTAACTAGTAAGTTATTGATTCTTACTGTGGGTACAACCCAGCAGGCACACAATGTCATTAGACATTACTATTAGATTAGATTCAGGTTGTGACGTCAGGTGAGCAAAATTCGATGTCCAGCCAGTTTCTAAGAACAACGTTATTTTAACGTCCAATAATGATGTCAAATGACATTGATATTTGGTTGATTTTAAGTTGTGTTGGAAAGCGACCAAAATCCAAGATCGAGCCAACATCTTAAACCAACGTCATATTGGCGTTAAAAAACTGACATTTATTCGTCAGGTATGGCAAGCAAAAGCTAACGTCTGACAGACGTCATACTGGCAACGTCCACACAATGTCCAGCTGTAACATCATTAGACATTGATATTTGGTTGATTAGAGGTTGGGCGTTGGACATTGACGTCACCCTGATGTTGCGTTCTGGCATTAACTCGATTTTCATTTCCAAACAAAACGTTGGGGTACAACGTCAATCAGACGTCATATTGACATCTTGTGCCTGCTGAGAAGGTTCTATTGACAGGGTGATACGAATTTAAGAAACAGTTGCTAATTCCAAATATGAAATTTAATTGTAAGCTTGGCAAACGAGATTAGATTTGGAAAATTTGATGCTTCTCCATTCAAAGACACGATCTTGACACGATGTCTGAAATAGCATGGCACTCAAGTGTGAGGAGCTACAAGAGACACAAATGAATAATGGTCACACACATCCATCAAGCACATGTTTACATAGAAAAACAATGGAAAATAAGACATTGTCCCATCTTGTGCTCACACAAGCCAGTCTGTGGTCCCTTCCCACACACACAAGAGCAGTGATTGAACATGAGTTGTTGTGTTAACAGCAGATGGGTGGACCTCCCATGCTAGCATTTTCATTAACAGAGATGTCTTTTTAAAGCTTACTGAATCTTAAATTCATGTTTTTTCTGTTGTTTTAGAAGGAGGTTGGGCTCACCGGAGTCAGCAGTGGGGATTTGTTGCTTATTACTGAACCCATATCGCACCATGATCACAAAACTGAGGTACATACTGAACTGTGAGATCTGTGTACCATTACCCCTCACCTGTGGCTTCTCCACGATGGACGTCCAGCGTTCTCCAGCCTCCGGCGCCTAGACTGCAGCTCTGCACAGCACATTTGGCCATAGGAATGGTCGTGCCAAACTGAGCCTGGTTTCTCTGAAGGTTTTTTGGTGAAGTTTGGTGAAGTTTTTTCCTCACCACTGTCGCCACTGACTTGCATGGTTCAGGATCTGTAGGGCTGCGCATCGATGGATTGTTCTTCAGTGTTTGAACTCTCAGTAGAGAATATTAAACCACACTGAACTGAACTAAACTGAACTTCAACACTGAAAACTAGACTGACACTGTTTCAATTTACTATAATCCATGTGAAGCTGCTTTGACACAATCTACATTGTAAAAGCGCTATACAAATAAAGATGTATTGAACTGAAAAGATGAAAAAGATATCTCCACTTTCCTACTATACAGCTGAAGTGAAAAGTTTATATACACCGTGCAAAACTCATTCATTATACTACAGCAGAATGTAGTAGGAAACTGTTAATTACTCTGGCAACGTACTGTATGGCGTTCCAACCACAACCCAGCACTGGCAAACCCATATACGGTCTCATTCAAACTCACACACACATACAGTACACCACCGTTTACCTATTCACCTACAGTATACCGCATGTTTTTGGACTGTGGGGGAAACGTGAGCACCCAGAGGAACCCACAAGAAAGCAGGAAGAACATAAAAACTCAACACAGAAGTCACTCAGTCACGCTTCTTGCAGGCGGTGTGACGCTGGTGAGTGACACTGACAACGGCAGTGAGGATCCAATCGCAGATTTATTGGTAAGTCAGTAAAGCAGTAGTCAACGGAAGCAAACGGATTTATACAGGTAATCAGAATCGTAGTCGTAGAACAGGCAGAACGTCAATAAGGCTGGTAGCAGGCAAGGATAAACAAACAAGCAAGGCTAGGATCGAAACACAAAAGACTTGACAAAGGAACCACGTTGTAATGCCACATACAGTTAACAATACTCAGCAAAGAGGATGAGTGTATGTACTGTGTGTAATCAGTCCAGCAGTAGCTTCAGCTGTGAGAGTCTAATCAGATGGTGCTGCATGACTGGATCTGTAGTCCGCATACGAGCAGATTTGTAGTTCATGGAATGTGTGTGTTTTAACCAGCGATCTCTGGATGTTAGATCGCTGGTGATCATGACAGATGGACAAATCAAAATACATGTTATTTTGTAACTATTACCAGCATGAATAACATATTTCAAAATAATAGTGTTGAACCTGAATGATCCACAGTTTGTTTGTGGTTTGTGTTTTTGATAGTTGCTCAATAATCCCTTGTTTGTCCTGTATAGGTAAACGCTTATTGTTGTTCTTCAAAAATTTTTTTTTTTTTTTTTTTTTTTTTTGCATTTTTGTATATTTGAACCATTTCCAAAGATTACAATATGATTTTTAGATGTGTCCTTTCACACTGAGGACAACTGAGTGAAATATACACAGCTTTTTTTCAAGGTTCAAATGCTCATTGAAGCTCCAGAAGTCAAAACAAAGCAACAACAGCTGGGGTAAAAAAAAAAAAAACAATTCTTGAACAAAACGAAGGTATTCATTTACATTTTCACATTTGTATTATTTTGCTTAAATTTATTTTTTTTGTATACACCCACCACCCCCCAAATGCAAAAAGATTTGGTATAACCTTGGCATACATTTGACATCCACACACCTTACATCGGAATCAAGAACTTGTCAAAAATACATTACAGGGTATTCCTGCAATCGACTTTTGTCTCGTTTTGTTGACGCCATGTTTAGATGTCAATTTGATGTTGTTTTGATCAAGTTAGTCAATTGCCGCCAAATTGATTAGCAGTTTTGATGTAGTTTTTGATATGTTTCTTTTATTTTGTTTTGACAGCATTTGAACCTTCTTTAAAACCTGAATATGAGTCTCTCAGTTGTCCTCAATCAATGCACTTTCCCCCTTTATCTCCAAACGTACTACACTGCATTGCTTTGGATGGTGTAAACATAATTTACCGTATTAATACAGTAATGGTATCCATTACTGGATTAGCTTTTCTTTCAACCTTCCCCAAAACCTTAAACATGTTGTCTAAGAACAAAAGAGATGTTGTTGCCAAAAGAAGGTAAAATTATTTAGAATAAAGATTAAGAAGACATGTTGCTTGTTACTCTGACAGAACTTACCAGCTGATTTGTTAAACTCACACCCCCAAAACCTCACTCTCATTCGAGTCACAACACCAATGTCAAACCCTTGCTCCAAGTGATGCTAAAGATGCTACAGTGTTGCCGGTACACCTATTGAGATCAGGTGGTGAGGTTTATCTGCATGTATCTTGCAAGCTACCCTCCATTACACTTAAATTATTTATACAACACTGCAATATAATAGTAAAATATAAGAGTTGCCAAATAATTTCTTTTTGCACTGCAATTAGTCACATTTACATTCAGTATGTGCGGAAGGCTCATATATGCTCACATTCACATATGTCTGACATTCTAAATGCAGTGATAGAATGTCCAACCTCCCCATTAACCACTGTATTTGTTTCCCTAAAGTGGTCAAGAGAGCTCAACTGTGCTGCAAGTTATACTGCAACACATGCAAATAGATTTTTTTTACACTACATTAATGTAAAAAATGTAATTACATTACATTAATTTAAAAACACATGCAAATTCTCACAACACATACAAATAGTGAAACACACTGCAAATAGAGCTGACCACAAGGTAAACATGTTGGGGGATCAAAACAATTGACAAATACCCAGCTGCTTCCTGTTTAGAGTTCAAATAAACAAACAAACAAAAAAAATCACCTCTCAGATCTCCGACAACACCACTGACTCTAAATAAGAAGCAGCTGGGGTCATCACTTTTAGGGCTCTGAAATATTTGCAGCACCTTTCTGTACTTGCATTCATTTTGGAAAATTAATTGTGTGTGTGCCAACGTGTGTGTTGTCAAAATTATGATGTTAGTATTTTTTTTAAATGCAGCACATTTCTGTATTTGCATGTGTTGTCAAATCGATGATGATTTTGATGCTTTTCCTCATTAATGTTTTAAACAAAACTTTTTGGATGACCACCTACCACTATTTTCAGAGCACAACATTTACATTTACACATATGCAGGCAGTGGCAAATGTAAACATTTTCAACAGCATTTTAATTGCATTTTGCATGATCAAATGCATTCTTGTTTGTGCTACTGTAACACACTGCTCCATCAATTGAGCTACACAAATACACAAAGCTGTATCATACATGAGAGCAACTACAAAAATATTAACAAGAGGGAGTTGTTATGGGAAGGAATTACAGATCAAATGGTATTGTATAGTGAGATTCATTTCACTTAATGTTCTTCCATGGCTTGTAAGTTTTTCCTTTAAATTCCTATAAGTAATGTCTGGATCAAGAAATAACTAATATCAGAAATAACGATCATTGCTTTCCATGCCAGAGACAACTTTTCTTTTTAGATTTTTAGTTCATTTCAAAGGCTTGGTTTGATTTTGATAGATTTTTTAAAAAACAATTCCAATGTAATGAAGTTGATCTTAGTTTAACAACTTTACTAATCCCACATTGAGCAATTGAGGTACGGAAGTAGCATCATGTGACGATCATAATTCAAACATAATAAGAAAACAATACATTAAGAAATAATGATCAACTCTGTCCAGCATGCTTCATAATTGTCACGTTGAAGACCGTGTACACAAAGGTGGAATTCCAAACATAGTTTTTATTAAAGAATGGTCAGACAGGCAGGGTTCTAAAAAGAAGCAAACAACAATGGCACAGGTAATCCACAAAGTCTAATCCAGAAAACAGGTAATGGGTCAGGGCAGACAGCAAACAATCAAAAACAAGAAACAGTCCAAGATGAAAGGCAAGTGACACGGAAAACTGCTCAGAATGCACTTAACAGTCAAATGACTTCACAAGGGTAGTGTGTGACTGAAGTGCATATTTGAGTGTCCAAATTAGCTGAATGTGTTTGAGTCATCAAGTTCACGTGAAGCAGATGTGAGGTGCAAAGCATTGTGGTACATGTATTCAAGGTGAGTGGCTGATGTGAGGTGTAGAGTTCTCTGTAGCGTGTCTGGCTGGTGACCATGATTAATAAATTCAAGTGAAGCAACAAAAATATAAGAACATTACAAAAAAGAAAAAAGAAAAAAACTTGCTAAATTTTACAAATATAAAACCGAATGACCTCTAGAACAAAAGGAAATATGTATTTACAGCAGTTGAACATTTAAATCTCCTAAATATTCTTCTAGAGGGCAATGCTTTAAAATATACCTTCATATGAGGTAAAGCTTGTTATATTCAGCCTTTTTCTTAGTATTTTTGCATGGAACAGCACAATAATTTTGGAGCAAGTCATAACTAATCTTTGTAAACATTTCTTGTTTCTAAAGCCGCCTTTCCACTGCACACAACATTTGGACACGACTGTCAGAATATGCCCCCTTGTGGCAATCGTACAGAATTTTCAGTGTTGTCGTGCACCATGGGAGAGCAGATGATTCTCGTGGTGTCCGAAATAAAGTGCATAAAGAGCCTTTATTCTCCGTGCGTTCACTATTGTTGAATGACTAGTAAAAGCTCAAAGACCTCAAAAACTTTTGGAGGGAATGTGGAGACAGCATTAAAAAATAATATTTTGTATTCCTCATTTATGAATATAAATGTTTTTTTTTAAAATATAGACTTTATTTTGGATTAAAAAATAAGGAAAATCTCTAATTTCTCATCTCGCGCTCACGGACCTGCTTGGACAACACTGGAATACATTATATCCGGTCGGCTGGTCGCATACAGTCAAGTCACCGGAGTTCAACTATTTTAACGGATCTGCAGGTCAAATTGGATCCAAATTTTCCGCATATGGAGATGATCGGAACTCCACACAGCTCCCGGACTACTCTCCATTGGAAATGAATGATTTCTGGTCTGTCGCTTGTTGTTTGTCGTATGCAGTGGAAAGGCGGCTTAAGAGGAAGTGATAAGTACCATCATAGAAAAGAAAACCCTAAGATACTCTCAATAAATGTATTGTAAAATGCACTTTCATTTCCTTTGCCGTCTTGTTCTCCTAATGTGGTTTTAAAGACTGTACCAAGATACTTATACTCCTGTACCCTTTCAACTTCTTTTCCACAAAAATACACAAGTTTCACCTCTAAGGCATTTTACCAAAAATCAATTACTAGGTCTTTTGTTTTAGTAATCTTCAGTTGAATTCAAACAGGCGAGACGGTGGCTCAGTGATTAGCACTGTCACCTCACAGCAAGTAGGTCGTTAACTTGAGTCCCGGCTGGGCCAGTTGGCATTTCTGTGTGGAGTTTGCATGTTCTCCCTGTGGTTGTGTGGGTTTCCTCTGGGTGCTCAGCTTTCCCCCACAGTCCAAAAACATTCGCTACAGGTGAATTGAATAAACTAAATTGGCCGTAGTTTATGTGCTAATGTTTCCCACTATTGGGCTGCAGCTGGAAGGGCATCCGCCCTGTAAAACATATCTTGGATAAGTTGGGGATTCAATCGGCTGTGGTGACCCCTGATAAATAAAGGGACTGAGCCAAAGGAAAATTAATGAATGGATGAATTCAACCACGCAAAGACTTCATTGTGATCATTGCATTCCATACTTGTTAATAAGGATAAACAAACTGTGTCGTTAGCATATATACCTACATCAAAATTTCCTTAGTGCTGCAACATTTATTTGTATAAAGTTTAAAAAGAATTTAAAAACTAAACATGCAAATCACTGATATAAAAAAAAAAACATAAAAAAAACATAAAAATCTAATAAATATTTACAAAAAAATTAAAAATAGACTAGTCGTCAAATATAGAGAGTAATGAATGACTATACATGTCTAACTTCTCTATCTGATGACTTGTCTAGTTTTGGACTATTGTTAGACATCTATTTGATCTATCTGCTTTTTTTTTTTAGCCAAGACCTCTATGTTTTACGGAAGTCCTAAAAGGCCATGTATTAAAATATTTTTTTTCTCTTGTTTTGTTGTGACCACGACTTAATTATCACGTGATCTTGTCAACTCGTTTTTTTGACATAACAAAAAGTTGTTTTCTCATAACATAATTTTCTCATGATATCGTCATAACAAAAAGTTTATGTCGTGATGATGACTTATTTTTGTGCTTTTATTCATTTATTTATGTATTTATTATTATTATTATTATTATTATTATTATTATTATTTATTTTATTTTATTTTATTTTATTTTATTTTATTTTATTTTATTATTTTTATTTATTTATTTATTTATTTATTTTTATTATTTGACCAGTGTCACTGAGTATGCACTGCCCCTGCGAACAGGGAGAGAATAGTCTAACTGCAAGCGTGCATTTGTGCAACACGTTAAAGGCACTCAGAACTGACAAAATAATATGAGCGCAATAATAATATGAGCGCAAATGCTCGAGCTCATGATTAATGTACATTCATGATTATATTCATGTATATGATTATATATCATTATTATGGTTGTTCTGAACAGTGCAGACTCACTGGTCAGACATTAGCCAGATAATAATAAATAAATAAATAAATAAATAAGGAAACAAATAAATAAATAAATAAAATTTACAAATAAATGAATAAATAAATAAAAGCAAAAAATTAATTCTGATCACGACATAACAACTATTTATTATGTTATCACGAGAAAACAACTTTTTGTTATGTCGAGATCACGAGATAATTAATTCATTGTGATCACGACAAAACAAGATAGAAAAAATATTTTAATACATAGCATCTTAGGAATGTTTGGATGTTTGTTACACCCTATTTAAATGCACAAAATAAACTGCTTGATGGAATTTGTCATTTTGCTGATTTGCAGAGTCTGATCCTTCCTGAAGAGTTTCAGTGGATCACTGTCATTTGCAACATCCCTACAAATAGTTTTACCTTCTCAAATTGCCCTTCAAAGGTGGAGAAACAGTTTGGGAAATGTGCTGAAATCAAGCCACTCAACATGTGCGCATGACCAAATGATGAAAACAGGATGGATTTGGCTACGTTGGCTACATGGCACATCTCATTCCCTTTCATCTGCACACCTTCTGGGAAATGATAAAAGTGAGAAAGTGGGGGGACGGAAGGCTGGGGGGAGAATACAGGTATTTCACCCTCCCTCCTGCTGAGGCTTGTCATCATAAACACAGAACAGGTGTCAGTTCGCACCTGTTGCCTGTGTGCAGTCTGCTCCCACAGCCAAACCGTACCAACCCTGCTGGAATGCCAAATTGATTAGTATTTCACGCTCGCTGACCGACCACAGGACTTTGTGTATTCTGCACAGTACCCCGAGCAATGCCTCATGGGCAGCACACTGTGATGTCTATTTCAAATCTGTGGTGATATTCACCATGTAGAGTGAATTAGAATAATGTTCGGTACATTTGTGCAGAATATGAGCTTTGTTCAATAACCAGGTAAGCTGTCTCTTTTTCTAAGGTCTGTGTCATATAGAACTTATTTGGTATGCAAAATGCAATTAATCAATCAATCAATCAATCAATCAATCAATCAATCAATCAATCATTTCATAATTTGTGCTTCTCTGCCAAAGGGTGTTTTTCTTTTCTTTTCTTTTCTTTTCTTTTTTTTTCTTTTCTTTTCTTCTTTTCATGGCCACAGCCATGTCACCCTGCTGCCCAAGACCGGTTACTCACTGAAGCTAATCAAGGCTGATCCTAGGTTGCTGTTGGAAGTGTTGTTAATGAGGCCAGCATGGGGTGCTCAACCTGCTGTCTGTGTGAGTTAGGGCTTGCATAGACTAGTCGACTAGTCGAGCGATCGACTACTTCAACCACTAGTCGGCGCTCACAGAAACAATCGACTACTCGAGTGTGCATTTATAAATGACAACAAAACGACAAACGTATTCAACAAGCACCACGATCCAAGGTTAAAGCTTCCAACTACAACTGAGGATTAAATTCAAGATTACTTACATTATCAGCATTAACACCACAGGGAATCCTCTCGAATGGTAGTTATGCAATGAACATCGGTTTCCTCTTCTATCCAAGCTAGCGAAATCATTTCTTGCTATCCCTGCCACCAGCTCAAGAAGTGAAAGAAATTTTCTTTGGCCAAGAAATAATTTTTCTTAGAATTTTCTATCAAAGCTGTAACAAGGCAAAGAGCAAGCCTGCATCCCTCTCACGTGGATGCACTTGTATTTCTAAATGCAAACCAGCGATCCACGAGCTTGACCAAAGACTGTCTGTGGCTAGAGGATGAGAGCGGGGATGACTGTTCTGTAAAAAGTCGGATGAAGTAAGATTCTATTCTTTATTCCTGTAGAAAACAGGGTAAATATAAAATGAATAAATAGTAAGATGCGCTTTTTATTCATAGTTGACTTTTAAATATAAAATACATTTTCTTATTCATTATGTCTGCATGTTAAAGTATCATGCAGTCATTTGTTTGTTTACTGTGTCTACGCATATTTGATTTATTATTTTAATATATATATTCATTCATTCATTCATTTTCTTTTCGGTTTAGTCCCTTTATTAATCCGGGGTCGCCACAGCGGAATGATCCGCCAACTTATCCAGCATTTGTTTTACGCAGCGGATGCCCTTCCAGCCACAACCCATCTCTGGGAAACATCCACACTGTCATTCACACACACTCATACACTACGGACAATTTAGCTTACCCAATTCACCTGTACCGCATGTCTTTGGCCTGTGGGGGAAACCGGAGCACCCGGAGGAAACCCACGCAACCACGGGCAGTGCCAACTGACCCAGCCGAGGCTCGAACCAGCGACCTTCTTGCTGTGATTTAATATATATATATATATATATATATATATATATATATATATATATATATGGCGCCACGGTGGCGTAGTGAGTAGCACGTTCGCCTCACAGCAAGAAGATCGCTGGTTCGATCCCCGGCTGGGCCAGTTGGCATTTCTGTGTGGAGTTTGCATGTTCTCCCCATGGTTGCGTGGGTTTCCTCCGGGTGCTCCGGTTTCCCCCACAGTCCAAAGATATGCTGTACAGGTGAATTGGGTAAGCTAAATTGTCCATAGTGTATGTGTGGGAATGAGAATGTATGGATGTGTTTCCCAGAGATGGGTTGTGGCTGGAAGGGCATCCGCTGCGTAAAAAAAACAAATGCTGGATAAGTTGGCGGTTCATTCCGCTGTGGCAACCCCGGATTAATAAAGGGACTAAGCCGAAAAGAAAATGAATGAATGAATGAATGAATATATATATATATATTTTATTTATTTAAATAATTTACTTATAAAGTTTGTTTATTATTTATTTTCCGTTTTGCTTTGTAGGCTATTGTCGCTTGTTAAACTATTTCTTTTCTGAACAAAAATAATTTTCTGTCCAGTTATCACTGCTGGAAACTTAAATATTAGAGTTATTTTTTTTTTAAATCAGACTAATTGTTGTATAACAGCCTATTACTTGCGCGCACATGGTCGTTTGCATAATCTTCGGGCCGGTTGAAGTAGGCTAATATATTCGTTCGTTTAGCTATTTTAATAACTGTTGAAAGATAGCAGATATTAAATGATTGAATGAGATTTAGTCTCGCGCAGAATAATTTTATTAATCTTTTAATTCGTTTTATGAATACGGCTTTATGAATATAGTTTTCAAGACCAATTTTAGGTTTCGGGTGTGGCTACTTTTACTTTCTATAGCCTACATTAAATGTATAATTAAAACGTAATAATTAGCCTTCAGCTTTTTTTCCCTCTGTGTTATCAATATATTAATTAGGTATTTTCAATTTCAGCGTTTTATTTATGCATTATTTATTAATTTAGGCTATTTAGTTTTTTGCGGGTCAGCTGTATTGTTGACGAGAACTATTTTTGTCTTTCTGAACTGGTTTAAGTAATTAAGTTTCACTTAGTTCTTGAAAACATGTTAAATGATAAAGTTACTTTAATAACTTTTATAAAGCCTTAACCTACAGGATGAACACGTGTTCGCTTCGCACACAGGAAGCTTATGACACAGATGTTAAATGACAATATTGCATGCAGCTTTTTATTTTTACATTACTTTGTAACTTAAAGTAATATAAAGTTTTGTCAATTTATGTTAGGCCTATGAAATCGATGCATTCGGATATGAATGAATAAAACGTGTATTGAGAAGGATTTCTTTGTGTCTTTTTAACTAGTAGCTTGAACCACAGGTAGTCGAGTATCTCGAGTATTGTTTTAAAAAGAAATCCATTAGCAGAAACCAGTAGTCGTGCAAGCCCTAGTGTGAGTCCTAATGCCCCAGTATAGTGAAGGGGACACCATACTGTCAGTGAGGACTCTCAGTCCTGACTCTCTGTGGTCATTAAAAATTCCATGGCACTTCTCGTAAAGAGTAGGGGTGTAACCCCGGTGTCCTGGAACAAATTTCCTTCATCATGGCCTCCTAATCATCCTAGTCTTCTGAATTGACTCTATTACTATCTCTCCACTCCACCTATAGCTGGTGTGTGGTGAGCGCACTGGCACCGTTGTCCTGTGGCTGCTGTTGCATCATCCAAGTGGATGCTGCACATTGGTGGTGGTGTGGAAAGAAAATTAATAAATAGACTGCATTACTGCCATTCACAGTGCTTGTTTGGATGTAGAAAATATATATATATATATACCCCAGTATGATGGGATGATGCAAGAAGTAACTCAAAAATGTTCATGGTGGCCTCTTGTGGATTTGTGAAAACAAAAACTGTAAACACACAGCCAATAGGACTTATTTCTCGGTTACCAAAAATGTAGCCCTAGGCACATATTCCCAATGAACCTGTGTTGTCAATATGAGTACAACTGCAAACTGCAAATATAAAAAATAAACCTAATGAGATATTAAATTTGGGCTGCTATTTAGATTGATATTAAATGTCAAAGGTTATAGTAATTTACACTCTCCAGAAAAATCATCCAACAAATGACCTACTTGTAGATGTCACAGCCTATTAAAGCCCAAAACGTATTTTAACACAGTAAAAAACACACACCTCACTTTTAATGTGAAGAAAATTGCTTTATTCCACATGATCTGCAGTGTTTATCACTTGAAGCTGATTAATTTTGAAAGACTGGAGCAAGGGGAGAGAGAGAGGGCGAAGAGAGAGAGCAAGAGAAAGAGTGCACGATAAACTCTTGCAAAACAAAAGAAGAATCTAACCAATGGCTAAAAGGCCATCTAAATTCAAGCCAATTCATCCCATGCTGCCGTTCTACATTCCCCAGCATCTGTTTAAGATCATCCTCAGGCTTTTGCTCTTCATATGCAGCCAGACCTCGTCTTGCCTCCAGTAAAGCCAGACCTCAAGCTCACTAACCAGAGACAGATCCAGCATGACAGCAAACTGATAACTTTGGTCCATTTCACTCCTGGCCTTTGGCAAGACTCTTAAGCACAGAGCTCCGTCCCAGCCTTATTTGTTGGACTGGGCCTGATTTTTATCAATGACTTGTTATCCCACTCCAACAAAGGACAGAGGGAAAGAGGACTGTGCCTCTTCATCCCTGTTTACTGAGAATAATTGAGCCCTGGCTCTTTCCCGGTCTTTTCCAGCGGATTTTCCTCAAGCTGCCCTCAAGGGAAAGCAGGCAGGAAATGAAATGATAACATCCATCCGCACCTGACCAACAGAGGAGCGGTGGAGAAAAAAGGACAGAAAGAACAAGAGCAGGAAAAGAGTGAGGCGTCTCATAGGAAATAAAAATCGCAAATGAGATCTCTTTAATATCTCAATTGCTTATCTTGGACAGCTGTGAGACGAAGAGCAAATGACGAATTCTGCTTAAATTTCCTGCTTCTTTTGAAAAATAGACTTTATTATTCTCACAAAAGTCAAGCCAAGAGATTTCTACTTGATCTCACTGAAAAACATGGCATAAGTAACACATTCACTGCCTGCTACTAAGGGTGTGTTATTTGTAACAGTTTGTGATTTATAAACAAACAAACTCTGGTGGGAGTTTTCTGTCAATGCTGTTTATTTCACTAAAGCCCAGATCACACGAATTTGTCAGGATTTTGGCACGATTTACTTGACGTAGGGTGTCATGATGATTTGTGAATGACAAATGGGCATTGTGACACAAGATTACATATTTCATGACAATCAGTCACGACACCATCGCAGAAAGTCTAGCATGTTTAATTTTCTTTCCCGTTCTTCACAACCAGTTCCATCACATGGGTAACACTGGACAATAGGAGCACATCATTTCTTGGTCATATATACGGGCCAGGTAATTAAAAAAAATTGTCTACATATTTACTTATGTGTGGGTCACGGGTAAATAAGATCAATCATTGGTTATGCAAACTTTTACTACTTTCTCTAAAATATTAAAGTCTGTTAAGCAATTTCATCTGACAGACTGGCACAGATATTCATTCTCACAATGAGTTTCTGAGTTCTCTCAGGCTTCCAACCGAGTTTGTTCTTCTGAGGTAATCTGGAAACATGTTCAGTGCTGCAAATACATTGTAAAAGCCTGTTCTGCTTATTCAAATGTGTCATTAACCATGAAAACAGTTAATATGTGCTTCTCTAAAGCTGTGAATATTTCACTTTAATTTTATTTAGGCTAGATTATTTTTTACAACACACCAACACAATATCACAGCAATTTGTGTTTTGGGGCTGAACCATAGCGGACTTGTTTTGAAGCACTTCACCTTAAATGCTATTCGTTATTCTTGTTTATCTAGTAGATAAGTGACCAAAAAAATAAATAAAAAATAAAAAAACATAAAAAAAAAATTCCAAGAAAAATACACAAATTTTATTTTTGTTTGAGCCCATCTACTACTCAGCTGTGTGGATGGATGATTTGTTTAACTCTGTGGAAAGTAAGTACTTAATTCATGCGTTACTGTAATTGTTGTATCACAAACCTCTGTCATATATTTGCTAATTTTTTAATATGTCATTATTTTAAAGATTATGTCTTGAGCATCTGATTTTGTCTCAGTGCTGATGTGCTTTAATTTTCTCTGTCTCATTTGTGGCAAGTTCAGGCGAGAGGGTGTTTAATAAGCAACCCTGGCAGGAAAATATATGTTTAGATTTCAAAGAAAACATCTTAATATTAAAAAGGAAATATACGCTTGACCATATCCATGTCATAAGGAATCCCTTAAATAATGTACTTATTAGCTGTCATCAAGCACCAGCGTTTATTGAGATTGAAATAACATAAACTAAGTTGAAATTTAGATAAGAAATGTCATTAGCAACACTTGTGACTGCTTTGGGAAATAACGCTTGTCGTAGACATCACGGGATGACTGATCGTTAAGAAACGTGTAGTCTGGCACATTTGTTGCCCATGGCAAGTCAAGTTTTATCAAGACAAAATCGCATAATTTGACAAAAAATTGAATGATCTGACCGGGGCTTTAGTGTGAACAGAACGGATGGGTCTAAGACCACTTCCAAATGAACTCTTGTGCAGTTTTACTGACATTTGAGCCCAATATGGACCAATGGCATATAGAAAAGCAAAACAAAACTATATTGGAAATATATTATTTATATTAAAATTATCAATACAAGTCATTTTGATAAACTATACAGTTACAGTTTTGAAATTCAAAGTTGTTGAAGCAGAAAATGCAAAGCAAAACATTGCGATTTAAAAATAAATAAATAAATGAAAATTGTGAATAATCAGAAAACACCAGTAAAGCAAGAGTTTCGGGCTCTTATTTCTGAATTATAGAAAATATAAAAAATTATAATGCAGATTTTTATTTTTGAACTTTCCAATGGAACCTAATGTGAAGATTTTAAAAGAACATTCCACTTTCTTTGACAATAGGCAAGGCAAGGCAAGTTTATTTATATAGCACATTTCATACACAGTGGCAATTCAAAGTGCTTTACATAAACATACATAAAATTTAAAGTATAAGAAAATAAAAACAAATAATAAAAAATAGATAAATACAGATTTAAATGTGTTAAAACAAGTTATAAAATAATGAAAAAGAAAAGAAAGGGACAATAGTGCGATCTGTCAGACTTAGCACAATGCTCATTCAGTAAAGGCACAGCTAAACAGATGTGTTTTCAATAGGCTCATTTTACAAGCCCTGTAGAGTTAAAACGTTAAGCTTCACCATTTTTTTAATCCATTCAGGTGATCTCCAAATCTGACATAAGCAATTGTAGCATAGATTATTATGAAACAATGAATATCAAACCTATAAAATAGCAACTGCTCTTTTTCTGTCTGTCTTAGTACGATGCAACTACAGAAGAGTGAAGCTTTAAATAGGAAAAATAGTTTTCCTATTTGATAATCTTTGAGCAAGTGGCCTAATCTGAATCAATGATCAATGTTAAGCTAAGCTAAGATAAATGTGCTTCTGCCAGACCCTTAGATCTTCTAAATGGAATAAAAAAAGGTAAAATTCAACTGTAAAATAAGCCTGTTTTCAAAAAGTGGAGTGTTCCTTTAAACAGAGAAGAGCAATAAAACAAGCAACCTCTGCGCAACCCAACTTTCCAGTTGACCTGAAACCAAACAGTCAGGAAAGGGAGAAAAAAATAAATAAAAAAAAAGCAAGTGGGTGGGAGACTTGTTAATAGCTTTAAGAAAAGCTACCAAATGGGAATGCAGTCACGTAGAAGGAAAGGCTTCATTTGCCAAAGAAAAAGAGTCAATGTGAGCAGAGAGCCTGCAGACTCCAGGGTCTCGACCCGACAAGACTTCTGTCTAACTTTTGTAACAAAGTTGGCAATTTCCATCTGTAATTTGCATTTACATACATCTCCACTATTAATAATAGATATTAGTCCCATTAAATCCTCATTTCACTCCTCACTTCAGAAAACCACTTTAACTGCTCTCCTGACCGTTAAAGCTAACACTCCTTTAGCTTCACTCTAGCAACCTCTCTCTTTCTTTCTCTCTCTCTCTCTCTCACACACACACACGCATACTTTCCCTGGAATGGAGCATGAGAAATTGTGTGCCTGTGTGTGTGTGTGTTCGGGTAGGTGGCTTCACCATCGACACATCCTCTCCATCTGGCAGCTCTCCTGCATTGCTCCTTGTTCATGGCTATTTAAAATTTCAGTAGCCTGTCGCCTTGAGTAACACACAGCAGTGCTGTAATGAGGACATGAGGGAGGTTGTATTGATTTACTCTCTTGCCTATTGTCAATCACTGAGGCTGGGAGATGTGCATGCAGTAGAGGAACCCCAGACTTGTCTCTAATGCTAAATGGCATTGTCCATACCAGTTTGCATATTAAGCCATTTGTATTATGAAGCTAACATTGTTTGCCGCATCTGTGGCGGTAAAACTGCAGTGCATTTACAGGACAGTGCTTGTAAATTACCATGCTTTTGTGCATGTAAATTTTCATTATGCACTTCAGACTAACATATGCACTATGCTGGTGTGGATTTGTTTGTGCGCATAATACAAATACATAGAGGTAGCCATGGGAATATGTAGCAGGAGCTGCCTGCAGTCTTTGAATCCTTAGTAGCTCCATATTGTACTTTTTTTCCTGGCTGATATTTATTTAAGACACATGCAAAATAGTAACTGTGAAGCTCAATAAAATGCCTATATATACACAAAAATATTAAATATATAACCCACACACACCTGTGGGGTGCTACAGTGGCGTAGTGAATTGGGTAAGCTAAATTTTCCGTAGTGTATGAGTGTGAATGAGTGTGTATGGATGTTTCCCAGAGATGGGTTGCTGCTGGAAGGGCATCCGCTGCATAAAACAAATGCTGGTAAAGTTGGCGGTTCATTCTGCTGTGGCGACCCCAGATTAATAAAGGGACAAAAAGAAAATGAATGAATGGAACAAACATCTGGAAAACATGCAAACTCCACACAGAAATGCCAACTGACCCAGCCGGTGTTCGAAGCAGTGACTATCTAGCTGTGAGGCAATCATGCTACCGTCTGTGCCACTGTTTAGCCATTGAAAATAATATTTATTTATTTATTCGTTTATTTGTTTGTTTGTTTATTTACTTATTTATTTATTTAGTGAAGAAGAGAGAGAGTGGATACCTCTAGACGTTTTAAAAATCAAATAACAATTTCAATGTTACTTGAATGTATTTTCTCATTAAATGATTATTGTATTTTTATTTATGCAAATATGTATATTTTTAATGCTTTTAAATGCATTTCGACGAGCTGCATCCAAAACCAATCTCGGCTGGCACTCAGTCTTTTCAAAGACTTCCTCGCAGTGCTGAACATTCATAAAGAATTCATGCAGAAAGATGAAAATGCAAAAAAAGAGAGCCATAATGAAGTTGTGACCAGGGCAAGTGAGCATCTATGGGTGTAGGAGTCAGTGGCTGTATTAAATATAATGAGTCTATTTCTCCTGTGTGCTGTTGAGACACTGTAAATAATGAAATAAATGAGACACAATAAGGATTGTGCCTTCAGCAGATGAGAAACCTTAATAGAGATATTTACAAACACACACATATATAT
>CAIGQQ010000306.1:3510531-3574354 GCA_903798035.1 Danio albolineatus
TATATATATATATATATATATATATATATATATATATTCCATGGTCTGTTGAAATTCTTGATTCTGATTGGCTGGAGGGTGTGGTATATTTCGTTGAAATGCACAGGTAGTTCCAGTCAGTTTTGATCACAGTTTAAAATGAATGCGCTTCTCCCAAACTTTTACAGTTACTATAGCAACTCGCATGTGCTGCACATGAAACCGATGAGGGCTGTTAATGGCGGAGGGGAAATCCGCAAAATTAGGAAAATACTCATAAACTATGCCACAAATTCAAGTTTTAAGAGTTTTCAAGCGAGAATGTAGTTATTTTAAAGTCAAATCGGCAGTTTGTGTGTAAGAAAAGCGCGTTTTAAAAAATGTTGGAAGCTCCAGACGTTTAGCGTTTTTGGCAGATCACAAAGATAAGTTTCATAATTAATCTATGAGCGTAAATAATGTAATATTACACTGATCCTGCGTGTTTGGCTGATTGCTTTTGTTTTAAAGAATATTAAAAAAGCAGAATGTTCTCTGACCTGTCCTGTTATGTTTTTTCATTACGCAAAACGTACCTATATTTTAACAGCAGAGATTTCTGACTTTTTTGCTTCAAAGACTCTAGAGTACACTTGAATTGAAAATGCGTATTTAATTAATATGGTACCTTTTATAAGATTTGTATGTTTATTATGAAATATAAATCCCGGAAATTATTCTATATTGTTGGTATGCCAGCTTTCGCAGTGTTAAAGGTAATGTTAAGGGAAAAAAAGCTAATATACAGATCCTCCCTCGTCAGAGAAGTGGTAAAAAAGACAAAAGAAACGTGTGACTGGAAACACACTCCAGGTCTGACTGGGAATGTCTTATTTGTCCACTTGTGATCAGACTAAAGAAAATGGCATCCTAATAATATTAGAAGGTATAAACATCACGCACACGCATCTAAAATCTAATCTACTATCTACTAAAATCCTTTAACGCACGGCAAGCCATTGATTATCCCTTACATATACACACACACACAATTTCTGTTCAATGCAAAGGAGGCATATTTCTAAACAATCACCTTAATAACTAATTTCTAATTAAAAAATTGAGGCTTAGGCTAATTAGGCAAGTTGGGGCAAAACATCATTGTATAAAGATGTTTGTTCTGGAGACAATTGAAAAAAAAAATGCTTAAGGGAGCTAATGAAAGACATAATTAATAATAATTAATATATTTAATAGATATATATTTTATTCTTGCCGAAAAAAACAAATAAGACTTTTTCCAGAGGAACGAATATAATCGGAAACACTATGAAAAATTCCTTACAAAAATGACACATTTTTAGTCTGACATATACATAAATATTCAGTCTTTATATGTGTAAGCATGTGCATATGTAAGGTAACTACATCATTTTTTTGTTATTTTGCAAAAAAACGCATTTAACTCTTTTTGTGCATTAGAAATATTAGTGAAAAATGTTACTTTGACAACAAGCTGGTAAAAAAAACAGCTTGTTGTGTCAAAAAAAATATTTATATAAAAATAATTTATATAAATATTATATTTTTTTAAAAATAATGTTTTTGTTTCTTTAGTTTTAGTTCATGCTTCCATTTTATTAGGTACATTATATGTTTGTTTAGCTTAAAATATACCATGCATTAACCTTGAATTAAAAAAAATTAAAAAAATAAAAATAAATAAATATATATATATATATACAATTATGAGCATTTGAGCAATGCAACAGACTTGTTATATTTTACTGTTTTCAAGTTGAGGAAAAACTGACATTAATTATTAACAACAACAAAAAAAAAAAAACATAGAAAGCAACATGTACAAAACAATAAAAAACACAACAACAAACTAAAACAAAAAAAAAAAAGAAAGAAAATACTGCACACAGAGTAAGATGAGCAGCAGGAGTCACTACATCCATCTTGCATAATCTCATTTTCAAATATTCACTAAAGTGATTAAAGACTACAGCAGATTAAATTAATTGACCAATTTAATTCATGATAGATCCCCTGTATCTTTAAAAGATAGCTATTATATTCACTATCTTGTATATTAATTACTCATACCATTACTTTTTCCCCATATTTTTCTAAAAAAAAAAAAAAAAAAAAACAATTCCTGTAAAGTCTTGATCTATTATTCAGCTGTTTATAATAATAAAATATGCTGCTATTCTCTCTGCCTGACATCCACAGCTAAATGTTTCATTAGTTATTTTTGAATGTGCTCCACGCATCTCGTTTATATATATATATATATATATATACAATGAACAGCAGCTACGCTAATTATTCTCTTTGTTCTCTATTTCCACCTGGGGATACTCATCCAGGGGCCCCCAGAGACTATGCAGCGCCATGGATGCGATTCAAGACCCGCGACGAGACGATCCCAAGGTACCATAATCCTGGACCAAGCTGTATCCTGAGCAGCTGCTTGGTGCATGGCAGAGTAGCAAGCATGAGACTGATTTCTGTGACCCTCCAAGGACAGACAAGCCTCGAGGTCTCCAGCCTCCGGCGCCTAGACTGCAGCTCTGCACAAGACGTCTGGCCATAGGAGAAATGGTCGTGCCCAACTGAGCCTGCTTTCTTTCGAGGTTTTTTAATTCTTCGATTTCGCCACTTGGTGAAGTTTTTTTTTTCCTCGCTGATGTGGCCACTGGCTCGCATGGTTGTGACTTGTAGAGCTGCGCACCGATGGATTTCTCTTCAGTGTTTGGACTGTGAAGCTGCTTTGGCACAATCTACATTGTAAAAGCGCTATACAAATAAAGGTTAATTGAATTGAATTGAATTATTTTTCTATGTGCAATTTGGAAAATACCAAGACGCACATAAATATAAACGCAAACTACAAAGGCAACACAATTAGCAAGTAAATTATTTGATTCACTTCAAAAATGTGTGATTTTGTTTAAACAGAAAGAGATTAATCACATCACAAATGTTATTTGACTAATTCTGCAAACACTTGAGTGAAAGTCCATCTTCAATGATTTAGCTCTTAAGTTCTAATAATCCTTTACAATTGTAACTTGTTGGACTACACAAACATGATTCCCACTGTAAGATCTCAGCTGTCATATTGTCAGACTGAATGACAATCAAGACGTGCGAGACATCGACACACACAAGACTCATCTGGAGTTTGACATCATCAATCTATGCGTTAAGTAACCTGTATTCTGAAATGATACCTCAGAACTTACATAAACAATCTGTTGTGTTAATTTGACTCTTTTTTTATGTTCTCTTAAGACAAGTTTAAATCTACTGTATTTATTGTATATTGTAAGCAAACATACTTGACTGTCAAAACTATTTTACTTACTGTACATTACATTACATTACATTAGAAGCAAGCCTTGCCTTGCCTAGAAGTACGTAACCCAACTCTTAATCCTAAAAAAAAACACATGATACAGCAGGCAGGTACAAATACAGTCACAAATTATAAAAAAAATAAAAACATGAATATTTGAAGCCTTCTGAGGAAGAGTGATTTATTTCTTAGAGAAGTAGACATGACCACAGTCTCCAATGTGCCAAACATCTCAGATCCTAAGCATTGTCTGTGACATTGCAAATATTTCCACTCATAAACGTGTTACATCAGTTTTTCTATTGGCTCCATTTATATCTTGTAACCAATGACTTCTGATCACTTCAAATTCTATTGGGTCCTTGTGTTTCAATGCCAATCACATCATTCAAATGTGTGGGAGTTCCTTTTTGTATCACATTGTTTGGAACGCAACAACTTTTTATGGTCAGTTTTTGCAATAAATACACGTCTTTATTTGCCTGCTGCTTATTTTATTTATATATTTTTGTTCAGAAATGGGTAGGTGTAGGGTTAGTTGCTCAAAAATATTTTTGAAAGTATACTTGTTTATGAAAGGTTAAAAGTTATGTTGAGGAACATGGAAAACTGCCTATTGGTTATAAGGAAGGAGAACATTCAATGTCTACGAACACAAATATAGGCCCAATCCCAATTCTCCCCCTTAGCCCTTCCCCTTAGCCTTACCCCTCGTTTTGCGCGTTCACGTCAAGGGGTAGGGGTGTCCCAATTCTCTTTAGCTTGAAGGGGTAGGGCTAAGGGCAATGGGTATTCACCCCTTCGTGACGAAGATTTTTCAGGACCACACTTAAAACGGAGGGGTAATAAAATTACCCAGAACGCACAGAAGGAGATCCACAAATTAGTATTTTTTTGTCATTATTACACATTTTTACGACAAACAAACATATGTTTTAATATATTCATAACCGCGTTCGTCTTTTACCATCATGCTTTTAAAAAAAAAAAACGCTTAATTTCGCGAACTCCAGTACAGCGGTCCCAGAACATTCTGACACTCGATGACACTGGAATACCCTGTCAGTAATGTCTGGTGTCTGGGAATGAGCTTTTACAGTGTCTGCTATAATGTTAATGTTTTTTTCGAGTGTTTACATAGATGAGTATGGCCACGGAGTAAATGCACAGTACAGTTCCGATCTTATTGCCACATTAGATCGTTATGATAACATAATATATGCCTTCAGTGATTTCCTAAAGATAAACACCAAAAAATAACACAACTGGAATAAATCCAGCAGTCGTGATCGTCTGATCTTTTATGAAGCAAGAGATCGCAATGACATATAATGACGTGTGCAGGTGTTGAAATGCTGTCCCAATTCTTAGGGGTAAGTTTTGAAGCCCTTCCCCTTAACCCTCGGTTGTAAGGGCCAAGGGGAAGGGGAAGGGCCAAGGGGTAGGGGTACAAAAATAGAATTGGGATTGGGCCATGGTCAAATTTGCGGTAGCCTAAATTTCATGACTTTACAACACACTGCCGTGAGACTAAGGGTGCTTTCACACTAGCACTTTTGGTCCGCACCTGGGTTCGTTTGACGTCATAGTACGGTACGTTTAGCTAGTGTGAACACGTCTTCTGAACTTGGGTGTGCACCCGTGAACCGTACCCGAGGCCCTCCTGAAAGAGGTGGTCTAGGGTATGGTTCATGTGAACTCTGGTACGGTTCACTTGTAGTATGAATGCAATCGTACCAAAAGCCGGAAGTGAACCGTCAACAGTACAGCAAACTATAGTTTTTATAACGTTCATTCGTGTGTGTATGCGCGTGTGCATGTGTGTGTGTGTGTGTGTGTGTGTGTGTGTCTGAGTATCACGCGCTTACAAGCGCGACTGAGCCAGAGCTCAGATAATGCTTGTCTCCTCCTAAAACAGCTGGGACATCGCGTTACGTTCTGAACGTATGTAATATGTTTGCGGCAGATAGAAGCGAGCCGTTTTCTGTATGTTCTAAACCAAAAGGTTCAGTAAAAGCGAAACAACCGCGATGTGCGGACGTCTTTCCATTCTGGCGCTTTGCTTTTGTGTCCGTCGCTTGGCAACAGACGTACACAAAACATCGGCTTGACGCAAGCGCACCGGGGTTCAGAAGGAAAAAAGACAGTGTGAACACAAACCAACCAAGAAGGTGGCAAGGGGGGACAATCGAACTTGGGTACGGTCCAGGCAATTGAACCAAGTGTGAAAGCACCCTTTAGCTGACTCATAACATACGTTTCGTACATGATGCATTGTGCTGATTGCATCATCAGGTTCAGTGTTCCTGTTGGTTTTGGTTTGACACTTGTCTTAAGAGAAGTCACTGCAGGAAGGCGTCACTAATCTTCGTCATTCTTCACCATTATCTTCAGTATTAATTGGCTGTCAGTGAACATGTCAAATAAGCAATCAAAGAACATAGCTATTAGTCTAAGATTATAGGAATCTTTCAGGATTTCCAAGATTTGTCTCAAAAAAACAAATAGTGGCTGGAATTGCACAGTTTTTACATTACTGTTTGTAAATACTATTGTGTAAGACAGTTCTAGGAGGTAACTACACAAAGGCACTGCTTCCAAGGCAGAATTACATGTTTGTTAATGTGTATGTTGGTCTTGTTTGCAGAAACAACAATTTATCACTCTAGATTTCAATGTGATTAAGTGACAATTTCTTTTGTTTCGAACACATGGGATGAAAAAAATGTTGACAAAAATATTCACAAATTCCTCATTTGATGTTTTAATTTTAAACATAGGGTGTCACGCCAATACAAATGGGTTTTAGGATGCAAGATTAAATTGTTTCGTCTCGTGCAGTCTGTCATACAGTAGATCACGAGAGTCAATATAATGTCTGCGACCACTCACAACATTTACACAGAAAATCAGAGTTCCCATTGGTCATGTATTTTCAGGAATATCATGGAATTTTAAAAGCATTATGCCAGACATTGGAAGTGAGGAAATTTTATACATGTTTTGTCCATCATGCAATATCAGGAATATCAGAGATCTGTTATTTATATAAAGGGAAAATTGAGAGAAACAAAGAGGGAAAGTGTTTAACCTCTTAATCATATACAGTAATAAACTCCTTCATATTCGATACATGACTTTATAGATGATGAAAATAAACAACTGGTAAAATCTCTATAAAAACAGCATAAATAAATCGAATTACTTTTTTTGTGATTAATACAACAACCTAGCCTTTTCAAATAGGCTTTGGCTGAATGTGTGCTTTGATAATGTCTAAAGCATGTCACATGACATGTCTAAAGCTACAGGTAGTCTGACAAATCAAAGAATCACACACTGGATCAGCACTTTCTATAGATGATGACTATGTTATTTATTATTAAAAAACTTCAGAGGGTGCGGAAGGAATTTGAACAGTGTCCTTGCTGGAAAAAGAAAATCTTTGGCAATTACATATACAAAAAAAATTAAAATAAAATAAATAATAAAAAAAAAAATAATAATAATAATAATAATAATAATAATTATTATTATTATTATAATTATTATTATATATATTAAAAAAATACTCTCACACACCACAATCTTTCTGTAATGTGAATGGGGACGCTGACAACAGAGGTACGGATCCAAATGCAGGTATACAGGTATGCAGGATACAGAGTATCCAGAGTCATAGTCCAAATAACAGGTGAGTGGTCAGAAGGCATGCAGCAGACAAGAATAAACAATTAAACAAGGCAAGGAAACAGCAACGTACTGTTCACAATGCAGCTAAACAAGACTCAGCACTGGAGGGAGTGAGTGCGTGTGTGCTGTTTATAAAATCCATCTAATCAGTTCATGAGCAGCTCCCAGTCATGTGTGTGATATACCGAATGAGGAACAGGTGCATGTGAGCAGTGCATGACTGGATATGTAGTTCTTAAAAGTTCAGATTTGTAGTCTGTTTGAAATCTGCAGCACAAGGTCGCTGATAATCCTAACACTTTCAATTTGTCAAATTTTGCATTTAATTAATTGATCACAGAATCTCAACATTCATTTTGCTATTGCTTATAAGTAATGGGAATTCAGCTTTTTAGTCAGTGAAAGTCAGGGGTTTTGACAGTTGGTTTAGACTGGCAACCCTGTAGCATGTTTATTTATTTATTTTTCTTATCGTAAGTTATGCTGTTCAATAGGTGTACATCACCTCTTTTAAAATGCATAAATGGGCAAAATAAAACAGAGCAATCTGCATTGTGAGGTAGACGTGAAATGGATGGAAACATTGAGGAGCTATGCCTTCCTGTATGATGTGTCATCGAGAACCACTACTATGACAGAATAAAAAGATAAATGTTGGCGAATGATAGCTGAGGTGCTTCAGGAGACCGAACTAACAAATCACTCATTATGTTTTCATTCACAATGATGTGCGGTAAATCTTATATGAATGTGTTTGAGCTTTGTTTGCAGCCATTGCTGGAAAACCACATCTGCAGCTGCAAAAGCATCTCTTGCTGGCAAAGAATGAATCAATTTATCTACTTTTTGTGTTCAGAAAAAACACACACACACACACACACACACACACACAAACACACATATGGGGGAAACTGCCATCTGCAAGGAACTCTCAACTGACAATTGCAGAGATATGAGATTTGTAATATATACAGTTGCTTGATGACAACTTGTCACATGATGATTGATCACAAAGCAACATGTACCCACATAGCAAAATATCTCTGGCCCAGCTCTGGCCCACACAATCAGCTTTTGCTAGGCCCACATGCCGCAGTGAATTACGGTACATGACTGGACCAAGTCTAGCTTATGTTGGTGTGTTACTACAGCAAGGAAATTGATAAACCCATGAATCATTGCACTTTAGGCGTGCTATGGCCGTGCTTTTTCTCAAAGTGACCTGATTGGTAAAATGTATTTTTTCTTTTCTTGAAAATAAAAAAATATATATTTTGAATGTGGGTCAAACTGGCCTAACTTACATGGCCCATAAATCAGTTAATAACATCTAGCCCAAGTATTGTGTGCCGCCTTAAAGACGGTGCCACCTCTGCCAAACCAGGGCCATGTTTGGCCCACATGCCGTATGCCAGTGCTGGATGAATGCCTGCTCTGCCAGATTCATGCCAAATCTGGGCCAGAATTCTTTGCTCTTAGGGTAGTCTGGCATATTTGGTACCCATGAGACATTATTATTATTTCATAGATATTTAGATGAAATCAGAAAAAGTGACTGTCATAACCGACAATAAACAAAGAGTGGTTTAAATGGTAAACTTTAAAACTATTTAGTTGTTTGCGTATTGTCTAAAGGCAAGTGAACTAATCTTAGATTCTGAACAGTATATTTTTTCAGGCTGCACAAATCTAAAACTAAAGTGAAATAAGTGCAGCTGACACTACCGCACACACACACACGGACACATACACAGTGCAGTGTTGCACAGCTCAGAGAAGGATTAGAAACATCATCCACTGAGCCTACGCTACAAGATGAACAGCAGAGAAGGCCTCGGGACACCATACCAGCTCTGAGTCCTCCATTGTTTTCTTCACACTAGCAATAAAACTTGGAGCTCTATGGTAGCTTCTCTATACATAAACTCCTCGACTTACCTTGAGGAGATGTACTCACCAAAATATCAACTACTCAGCGTATCAATATTAATCTAATCGCTTAAATATGTTCGAGGCTGTCTGTTGGCTCGTTGCTTGTTAAGAGACTAATTTTGCCTCAAGGCAAATCAAATAAAAATATCTTCTAGGCTATTATGATCAATCAGTGCTGCAGTGAATCACCACCTGATTCACCGCAATAACAAGAGAGCTTATGTCTGTTTGTTGAATTTGGCCAGAGTTTTTCTACACAAGATTGCTGTTCTTTCTCGCAGCCAAAAAACAGCACTGAATGGCTCGATGGACTCTCTGGAGGCATACACAACACCATTTTTGACTAAAAACTGAAAACTTTTTTATGAGTTTTGGCCATTAATTTACATTACAACAGCATTCTTGAGGCCTGAATGCAAACTTTAGAAAATGAGTTTGTAAGCGGATACTGTTATTATCCACGTGTAAACTACTAATTTTTTTTTTGATAAAGTGATGCTATGCACGTGCATATTAATGTACACGTTCTGTCTACTGTACAGATGGGATGAGGGCTTGATAACTAAAATAACAATGGCTATGTTTCCATCCAAAGACGCAAATTAAATGTATGCGCTTAAGTGGAATACCGCATATACTGTTAGCACCCGCTTTGAATGTTATCGCTCGATTGAATAGGCATTATCATTGTTATCAACTGATAGATAAGGGCCAGTAGGGGACTTCTGCACCTACAGGTAGGTGCAGAAGGCTGTTATTATCCATCCACATGGTTAATCGGCTCTATTAATAGAGAAGACTCCAGACAGACAGATCTGTTTTTACATTACTGTGACAGTTAGAGTTGGAGTAGGGGTAGAAATTAATAAAATACAATTAATAATAAATTTAATAAATTATATAAATAATTATTGTTATGGGGCGCCACGGTGGCCTAGTGGTTAGAACGTTCGCCTCACAGCAAGAAGGTCGCTGGTTCGAGCCCCGGCTGGGTCAGTTGGCATTTCTGTGTGGAGTTTGCATGTTCTCCCCGTGGTTGCGTGGGTTTCCTCCGGGTGCTCCGGTTTCCCCCACAAGTCCAAAAACATGTGGCATAGGTGAATTGGGTAGGCTAAATTGTCCGTATGAGTGTGAATGTGTGTGTGTGTGGATGTTTCCCAGGGATGGGTTGCGGCTAGAAGGGCATCCGCTGCGTAAAAATATGCTGGATAAGTTGGCGGTTGATTCCGCTGTGGCGACCCCGGATTAATAAAGCGACTAAGCCGCCAAGAAAATGAATGAATGAATTATTGTTAACTTTCGGCCAGGTGCCACGGTGGTGCAGTGAGTAGCACGTTCGCCTCACAGCAAGAAGGTCACTGGTTCGAGCCTCGGCTGGGTCAGTTGGCATTTCTGTGTGGAGTTTACATGTTCTCCCCTTGTTCATGTGGGTTTCCTGCGGATGCTCCAGTTTCCCCCACAAGTCCAAAGACGTGATATAGGTTAGTTGGGTTAGGTAGTTAGGTAGTTGGGTAGGCTAAATTGTTCGTAATGTATGAGTGTGAATGAGTGTGTGTGGATGTTTCCCAGAGATTGTTTGCAGCTGGAAGGGCATCCGCTGCGTAAAACTAAATGCTGGATAAGTTGACGGTTCACTTCACTGTGGCGACCCCAGATTAATAAAGGGACTAAGCCGACAAAAAAATGAATGAATGAATGAACTTTCGGCCACAGACGTATGTGATCTATATCTGATTAACCATGTGGATGGATGATAACAGCCTTCTGAGCCTACCAGTAGGCCACTACTGGCCCATATCTTGTCGGCTTAGTCCCTTTATTAATCCTGGGTCGCCACAGCAGAATGATCCGCCAACTTACCCAGCATTTGTTTTACACAGCGGATGCCCTTCCAGCCGCAACCCATCTCTGGGAAACATCCATACATTCTCATTCACACACAGACACTACGGATAATTTAGCTTACCCAATTCACCTGTGCCGCATATCTTTGGACTGTGGGGGAAACCAGAGCACCCGGAGGAAACCCACGCAACCACAGGGAGAACATGCAAACTCCACACAGAAATGCCAACTGACCCAGCTGAGGCTCGAACAGGTGACCTTCTTGCTGTGAGGCGAACGTGCTACTCACTACGCCACCGTGGCACCCGGTTTGTTTTTATTAAAATTATTTAAAACTTTGTTGGTTCTCTGCCTCCTCCTTGGCCAGGTGGCCGTGAACTTCATTACAATCTCTTCATTACATCTTTACTCTGTTGTCTTGATGGATATAAATTATTTGCAGTGAAATCTTATTATATTTTTCAGTTCATTTAAATGGATGTTTTCCAAACCGGAAGTACAACACGTAATTTCAAATGCAGTAGTCACATGCAGAAAAAAAGAACAAAATAACTCAGAGATGCATTATGTGAAGATGTGATACTATATTTCGTGACCCCTTTAACAGCTTAGCTTCTTTCTGAGAATAATCTTAAGGTTTCCTATACAGTTGCCTGTGACTGACACCTTTAGGGTGTTGATTGATTTGGTCTGAAGGCATGTGTTTGCTTAGCCTCCAGTAGAGCATAAATAATCATTACCTTCTGCGGTTCCTACATCCCTGCCATTGCCATTTGTACGTTCGGTGTGTCACATTGAACAGACTCACGTCCTGGTTGTCATGGACACATACTCTCTGCTCTTTGTTTTTTGAAAGATGTCTTTTAAAAGTGCATGTTCAAAGAGGTGAAGCCACCCACAAGCGGCAGAACAATCCGAACTTTAACAAAGACGGATGTGCATTCATACGGGCAAAGATGGGTTTCTTTAGACGGCTGAAAAATGGTTCAAAATGAACTTTTAAAAAAGATGTTCTTAAGTGAATTATTATGTATAACCTGTGAGAGGCCAGTAGAGCTTTTATAATGAGTAATCCAGATCACAGATCTCTAAACTATTGCTTTATCATGTCAGTGAAGTGCATGCAATATTACACTCAGTAGACCCATGTTTCATATACAGGAAATAAGCCTTTTATGTGTAATGATAAAAATGTGCATTGCTATATCTTATAAACACATTTAATTCATCAACTCTGTTTCTCTTTTGATTATTATTGGTTTTAAGGATGATGTTTGTCAACCTATGAATACTAAATTGACTGGAATCCCAACATGGACATCATTTCTTTGACATATAGCCTTGATACAGGCTTTAAAGTGTTTCTTCAGGCTACTTTGGTTGTTTATCTGTCTCCCCCTAAAAAGACATTGTGTTATTTATGTAGAGAGCTTGCGTTATTCCGTGTGCCTGTTCCTGCGAAATTCTGCTCCCCAGTTATAAATGAAGAAGAAAGAGCTTCAGAAATCAGATATAGAATGAAAGAAACTGAGATGTTTACTTCTGTTGTTTTCCTGACCACTTTATGGCTCCCTACTAAATACCTTCATACTTATGATGAAATGAAATTCTGGACACATATTGAGAGATATATGAAAGGCTCTTGCTGCAGTGTTAGAAAGAGATGTAATTTAAAAGGGAGCTCGAAACAAACAAGCAATTAGAACAGCATAAATAACACAGCCAGGCATCGTCCAACATAAATCTAATACGATTATGATAGCATGTAAAATAGTGGCAGAAAAAAATTATATTTCAGAGTGAAACTGTTCAATTCACTGTAATCATTTACATTTAGATTGTGGTTGATAGATCGACTGATCAAACTCACAAATAATTTGTGTTTAAAAATAGATTTATCAAGTAAAAGATTCAAATGACTCATCCGTAAGGACATAAACTGCATAACTGCGTGTAACCACTTTTTTTTTGTTGTCTATAAATGTAACAATTCGCAGTTGCACACAGTGTGGATTTGAATTCAGAACTTTGGTTTTATCACAAGATGAGTAACATTTTATAGTATACTTATAAATTGCAGATTACTTTTGACCCAAATTATTAAAAATAAGGGAGTTTATGAGTTACAAGCTATGGTGATTAAAAACAATCTATGGTCACACTTTATTTTGATGGTCCGTTTGTTGAATTTAAGTTACATTGAAACTAACTCTCTTTAGATTATAAATAGACTGTTAGACTGAGGTTAGGGTTGGGGTTAGGAGTAGGATTACCCCTACCCCTTCCCCTTGGCCCTTACAACCGAGGGTTAAGTGGAAGGGCTTCAAAACTTACCCCTAAGAATTGGGACAGCACTTCAACACCTGCACTTGTCATCATATGTCATCGCGATCTCTTGCTTCATATGAGATCAGACGATCACGACTGCTGTAGTTATTCCAGTTGTGTTATTTTTTGGTGTTTATCTTCAGGAAATCACTGAAGGCTTATATTATGTTATCATAACGATCTCGTGGCAATAAGATCGGAACCATACTATGTATTTACACAGTGGCCATATATGTATGTAAACACACGAAAACAACATTAACATTATAGCAGACACTGTAAAAAACTCATTCCCAGCCAACAGAAATTACTGACAGGGTATTCGAGTGTCATCGTGTGTCAGAAAGTTGTGGGACTGCTGTACAGGAGTTATGATTAAGGATTATAGATCGCGAAATTTAGCTGTTTTTTTTTTTAAAAAGCATGATGGTAAAACACGAACGTGGTTATGAATATATTAAAACATGTTTGTTTGTCATAAAAATTCGTAATAATGACAAAAAATACACATTTGTGGATCTCCTTACTTCCGGGTTCAGCTATCCTGCCGCTGTGGAAGGTGTATTCTGGGAAATTTTCTTACCCCTCTGTTTTAAGTGTGGTCCTGAAAAATCTTCGTTCGAAGTAATGTATACCCCTTGGCCTTAGCCATATGCCTTCAAGTTAAAGAGATTTGGGACACCACTACCCCTTGATGTGAACGCGCAAAACAAGGGGTAGGGGTAAGGGAAGGGCTAAGGGGTAGGATTGACATGTTGACATGTACTTGAAAAGTTTCATATAGTCAGTTAAATGTCTGTTGAATGCCTGTATCAACGGATATTAAGCAGACAGTATACTAATAGTCAAATGGACCATCAAAATAAAGTGTTATCTATATATAACAGGGTTACTGTAGAAATGATTCAATTACCCATTCACTTGCTTTATTTCTGGATGAATGGAATTTTGAATAATTGGCGTGATTAACTAACACTTAAGTTTACAACCCCAAATTAGAAAAAAAGTTGGGACAGTATGGAAAATGCTAATAAAAAAAGAACGCAGTGATTTGCTTTGACTTGTATTTCATTGCAGACATTACAACATAGAAAAAAAAAATTAATGTGTTCTCATGATTTTTATTGTAATCTCTACTTCGTTTTCCATCCTGTACCAACTTTTTTTTTCCGATTTGGGGTTGTAGGTCACCATTCACAGTATTAACAAACCATTACCTAACACTACTAGCCTAATAAACTACTAATTAGCTGTTTATTAATAGTTAGTAACAAAGAAGTTGGGTTTAAGTTTTGGGTAGGATTAGGAATGCAAAAAATTATCATACTTTATAGCTACTAATAAACAGTTAATATCTTAATAATAGGCAGGTTATAAACCAGAAGTTAATTGCAGGAATGGTAACTAAAACGTTTTACCCATGATCATGTGATTCTTTTATATAGTGCCATTAACCACCTTGATTAATTTAACATTCTTCAGTTAAACAAAGACAAAACTGAAGTCATTGCATTCGAGAGCAGAGATGGAGGTTTTTAAGGTGAATGCGTACCTTGGCTCTATAGGGCTCAAACAACAAGAAATAAGGTCAAGAATCTTAGTGTTATCCTGGAGTCAGATCTGAGGTTCAGTAGTCTTTTCAAATCAGTAAGTAAATCAGCAGTCTATCATCTCAAAAACATTGCAAGAATTGTTTCCAAAGAGAAACTTGTTCATGCTTTTATCAGCAGCAGGGTGGATTACTGTAATGGACTCCTCACTGACCTTCCCAAAAAGACAGTCAGACAGTTGCAGCTCATCCAGAACGCTGCTGCCAGGATTCTGACCAGAACTAGAAAATCAGAGCACATTACACCCATCCTCAGGTCTTTGCACTGGCTCCCAGTGTCACGTCCCCAGCCCAGCACTCACCCTCTGATCACTCTCATTCACCTAGACCGTCCTCCAGCCGTGCACAATCCCCCGATTATTGACACTACACCTGTTACCAATCTGGACTCTCCTATATAAGTTCCCTTCATCCGCACACACAGGGTCGAGTAGCACACATGGACACGATCACCCAAGCCCTCCTGACACCTCTCCTTGATACCCTCCTGTGCTCTGCAACTGCTACGCAACTGCTCGGCATCTACTCTTCGTCATCGTCCTCCATTCAGGGAAGTGACTGTTCTTACTAGCCTCGGTCTGGATCCCCATTACCAAAGTCTGCCTTTGCCTTATCTACTATCTATGTCCACGATGTTACAGTAATAAATATATACTGTTTGCTACATCTGACTCCCTCTCCTTCCTCTGATCGTGACACCCAGTTACATTCAGAATAGATTTTTACTTAGCATTAGGATTTTTTTTTAGTAAGTGTTATTACTTGTTTATAAACCACTAAATGGCCCAGGACTTCAATATATAATATGTAATATAAGATATGCTCAATGAATACAAACCTAACAGATCACTCAGATTTTTAGGATCAATAAAATTGGAAATTTCAAGGGTTCAGTCAAAGCAGGGTGAATCTGCCTTAAGCTACTATGCTCCCCACTGCTGGAATCAGCTTCCAGAAATGATCAGATGTGCTCCAACACATCTGTTTAGCTGTGCCTTTACTGAATGAGCACTATGCTATGTCCAAAAGATGGTTATTTATTAAAACAGGTGATAACAGGTGACAACATAAACTAAGTAAACTGCATTTGTATCCTCAACCTTCTTAATTCCCTGCACTTCACCTATGATGTAACAAGATATAGTTTCTATGCATGAAATTTACAGAATTGGATTGTAGTGTTCATCAGTCTAATTTAATTTTATTAAGTGGATGCAAAATATGACAAGTCCGTTTAATAATGTGCAAAAATTAATGGAAAACCTTTGGGTCTGTAAGTAAATAAGCTATTGTGACAGAATTGATTGAGAGTTCATTTGAACTGAGTCAAGAGTTGTATAAGAGTTTATTTGAGCGGAGTCAAAAAGTTGTATCAGAGTTAATTTGAACTGTCAAGAGTTCAAGGGTTATTTCAGAGTTCATTTGAAGTGAAAGATTTGAATTGAATTTAAAGAGTCATTTTATACGCTCAGCGGCCAGTAGCTCCACCAGTCCATCTGCTTGTTAATGCAAATTTCTAATCAGCCAAAAGCGTGAATCATCTCAGACTGGTTTCATGAACATTGCTATGAGTTCACTGTACTCAAATGGCTACCACAGTCACCAGAACTCAATCCAATATAGCACCTTTGGGATGTGATGGAATGGAAGATTCGCATCATGGATGTGCAGCTGACAAATCTGCAGCAACTGTTTCATGCTATCGTGTCAATATGGACCAAAATCTGTGAGGAATATTTCTAGAGCCTTGTTAAATCTATGTCATGAAGGATTAAGGCAGTTCTAAAGACTAAAGAGGGTGCACCCCGGTACTAGCAAGTGTACCCAATAAAGCGATCAGTTAGTGTAGTTCAGAGATTTGAGTCATTCAGTGCTGCTCTTTGAACTAATTAATGTGCTCTGAAATTGAAAGCAACTCTGAGACAGTTTAGAAAAACAGTTTGAGGAAGTATTTCATGGGTCATCATCTTTGTACACACTTCATCAATTATTTAATTTAACTGCTTAAAAAAAAAGCACACTTCCTAAAAAGGAAAAAAAAAACAATAAATTATTAGTTGGTTACAGATTTTATGGTCATCATTTATTTGTGCAGTTTACCTTTGTAGAAGGGGCTTCTTACTGACTGGTCTAGAGGGTGGGAATGTGAATTATTTCTTTCAACCCCATTCGCTCATCTGAAGTTTACTTTTATGTATTTCTTGTTCCAGTAGTTTTCAATACAGTGGTGTAAATAAAACACTATCCTTTAACTTAGTCTCTGATTTATCACGGATCACCACATTGGAATGAACCACCAATTACTCATGTTATCAATAACAAATGTTTTATGCAGTGGATGCAATTCACATATTCATTCAATCATTTTCTTTTCAGCTTAGTCCCTTTATTAATCTGGCGTTGCCACAGCGGAATGAACCGCCAACTTATCCAGCATATTTTTTATGCAGTGGATGCCCTTCCAGCTGCAACCCATCTCTGTATAACATCCATACACACTCATTCACACACATACACTACAGACAATTTAGCCAACCCAATTCACCTATACCACTTGTCTTTGGACTTGTGGGGGAAATCGGAGGAAACCCACGTGACAACGGGGAGAACATGCAAACTCCACACAGAAATGCCAACTGACCCAGTTGAGGCTCGAACCAGCGACCTTCTTTCTGTGAGGCGATCATGCTACCCACTACGCCATCGTGGCGCCCTCGCAATTCACATATACCGCATGTTTTTGAACTGTGTAGGAAACCCATGCAAAGACAGGGAGAAAATGCACACAGTAATGCATCCTTGTCCTGCTTGGACTTGAAGCAGCTTCCTTCTAGCTGTGGGGCGACATTATTTTTCTCTATGAGGCAGGATTATAGCCTGTAACTATGCTGATAAAAAAAAAAAAAAAAAGAAAAAGAAAACTGAAGCAAAGTATTTAAATTAAGTCCAATTGGTTTGAGCTGAGCCTGGTTTCTCTCAAGGTTTTTTTTTTCCTTCACTTTCGTCAATTGGTGAAGTTTTGTTCCTCAACGCTGTTGCCACTGGCTTGCTTGGTTTAGGACTTGTGGAGCTGCGCATCGATGGATTTGCTCTTCAGTGTTTGGACTTTCAGCAGTAAAACTTAAGCCACACTGAACTGAACTAAACTGAACTTCATCTCTGAAACTTGGACCGATAGTTTCAATTTACTATTACTTCTATGTTAAGCTGCTTTGACACACTCTACATTGTAAAAACTCTATTTAAAATAAACATGAACTGAATTGAATTTGATTTCAGTTTTGCATTTATTGCACATAATTCACTGAAAAGCTGAAAATGTTTATTAGAACTCATTCATTCATTTTCTTTTCGGCTTAGTCCCTTTATTAATCCGGGGTCGCCACAGCGGAATGAACCGCCAACTTATCCGGCATTTGTTTTACGCAGCGGATGCCCTTCCAGCCACAACCCATCTCTGGGAAACACATCCATACTTTCTCATTCACACACATACACTATGGACAATTTAGCTTACCCAATTCACCTGTACCGCATGTCTTTGGACTGTGGGGGAAACCGGAGCACCCGGAGGAAACCCACGCAACCACAGGGAGAACATGCAAACTCCACACAGAAATGCCAACTGGCCCAACCGGGACCTGCCCCAACCGGGGATCGAACCAGCGACCTTCTTGCTGTGAGGCGAACGTGCTACTCACGCGCCACCGTGGCGCCCGTTTATTAGAACTGATTTTTAAAAAACATATATTTAGATATAACCTCTTATTTTAATAATTGAATTTTTAAATGATGTGTGCACTCTATGTTTATTCGCCGTGCAGAAATAAAACTGAATAAGTGAAGCACAGATGCATCTTAAGTTACATTTCAGAACTAAAAGTAAGCATGAAAGAAACGACTCCCACCCCTGCTTCTTGTATAAGCATTTGAAGCTACAGGCAAACACTAAATCGATACACCTAAAACAGGTGTAGGATTTCTTTTCTGCCCTCTTTTGATCCCTGTTTTCTAGATGTGTAGAGTTATCTGAATTTAACTGTTCACATTCCTTCCAACGACAAAATAAGATTAGGTTTTATAAGAACTCGCACTTCTCTTTCTATAGTTCTTGTCACTCTTTCATCATCCTGAGAGGAACATGTAGACGTGTTGATTATTCAGACTGAGCAATGCACACTGTTCACATCCTATGACCGTCTTCAAAGAAGGATGAAAGAAGGATGGCAAACTTCCAGAGAACAAACATGTGGTACTTTTGGATTGCATCAGTGGTGAACTGCTTCAGGACGCAGATTTTACACTGGACAAAGAATAGCAAAACACAAGCAAATAAAAGTTTCAAACACTCAATAATATTTTCTGTGATATTGTAATGCTAAATAATAACAAAGTTAAACAAACACTAGTAATAGATGAGGATTATTGGGATCGTGTTTCCTTTTCTCATGCAATATTTGTTTTATGATCTTAAGTGAAGTTTCACAAACTAATTTCGAGAGGACCACGTGGTATGATTGATCGCAGTTAACTGTTCACATTATCATTAGTAAGCCAACCAGATTAATCCAAACTCATCATTATAAGTATCCTGTCTAAAACTATTCTCCCTTATCTTCGTTTTCTGAAGAAACCCTCATCCACCCCATCTCTCCCCTTTTTCCTTCTTTACCAGGCGGAGCTCTCGAGAACCTGATCTCGTACCCCCTTACATGCTTATCGACCAGGTGGGAGCCCTGGGCTCAATTATCTCAGAGCTCTGGGTTTTCTCCTGGGACAGCATGCCAAACCTACTATTATTATCAAGCAATATCTAAGTGTGAACTCTTGAAATGACAGTGAGGGACATTACCTCTTTTATTTATTTAGTAAAATTTGTTGTACTGTAATTGTCCCCTAAATTCAACTATTTCAACTATTGTAAAAAAAAAAAAAAAAAAATGTCAATGCATTTATTGATTCTTTGTAATTGTTCATGAAATATAGATTTTTTTACTTTACCAGTTTTTTTTTAACCTTTTGCTCAAATCCTCGAAATGATCAAAATGTATCTTTACTTTTTTTTATAGAAATGATCAAAAATAATAAAAAACACAAATCATTATTTCAAAGCAGCTCCTTTAGGCAAGTCTACTGTGCTCTGTTTGGTCGGATGGCCCAGTCTTTTATAATTAGTCTACTGCATTACCATATCTAAAATTTTAGCACACAAAGCTTCATCAATTCTCAGAGCATCAATGGAGGACAGTACTGACGACTTTGATTTTACAATATCAGATAGACCACAAATCTGTTGAAACCAAAACCTCCAGGATTTTTATTTCTGAGCTATTAGGAGATGTTTTAACACTTCCTTTTCATCAGCATTAACAACAACAAATCTGTCACTGGGGCAGTGCCTATTTAAATGGAACATTTTTATACTTAAAGGTACATATTAATGCCCCCGGGGCGCCACAGTGGCGTAATGAGTAGCACGTTCACCTCACAGCAAGAAGGTTGCTGGTTCGAACCTCGGCTGGGTCAGTTGGCATTTCTGTGTGGAGTTTGCATGTTCTCCCCGTGTTTGCGTGGGTTTCCTCCGGGTGCTCCGGTTTCCCCCAGAAGTCCAAAGACATGTGGTATAGGTGAACTGGGTAAGCTAAATTGTCCATAGTGTATGAGTGCGAATGAGTGTGTATGGATGTTTCCCAGAGATGGGTTGCGACTGAAATGGCATCCGCTGAGTGAAACAAATGCTGGATAAGTTACTGGTTCATTCCGCTGTGGCGACCCTGGATTGATAAAGGGACTAAGCCAAAAAGAAAATGAATGAATGAATTGTCCCCAAAAAGTACAAATGTGTACCTCATAGTACCTTAAAAGTACAAAAGTGTACCCTGAAGCTACAAACGGTTACCTGTATGGTACAAAAGTTTACCTTTTGAAAAGGTCCCAACCCTCTGATTTTGTGCCTTTATTTGTGAGTTTGCAGGTTATAAGCACTATTAGCATTTAGATGTGTTTAGATTAGCCTCCACTGAAAATGAGATCTAAAGAAAGTGTTTCCTAGAGGTAGTGTTTCCTACATATATCTTGTCAAGCCCACTTACCAGAGTAAAGCACTCAGAATTGCACGATGTTTATAAGAAGGTGTCCGTTGCGTATGGAGAGAGAAAAGTTTGTTTCCTACAGGTAGCTTTACAATAGCTGCAACATGTGCAATGATATTACATAACAGTGTAGTTCCCTAAGCTTGGAGACTATTATGCAAGCTAGCTATTATGGATTATCATTGATACTATAATATCACTGCAGCTGTGGTACGGCAGCAAAGTTCCTTGATTATTACACTGGAATGAGAGTATAGTTCCCAACCATATCGACTTGGACAATATTTGTTGTGAAAGTTTCTTTTTTCTAAGTTTGACTGATATGATCAAAAATTATCTCATATTTTATATCAGAAATGTTACTTTGACACAGTATCATCGAAAACCTTTAAACTTTAGACCTTGTGCAAACTGGCTGTGTTTGGCTCTGCAATTACTGATTGCAGCTCTATTTCTGATCTGTAGTTCAATATAAGCAACGATGAACATGTTATGAAGCAGACGGAGATCGGAGGTAAGTGAAACGTTAAGGTGAATTTATTTTTACAACATGAAACACACAAGGAAGAACCAAGAGGATATGGGATGTGCTGGTTGGTAACAGTCCTTAACTTCTTCAGAATGGAGGGTAGACGAGAGGAGGATGGACAACACACACCAGATAACTTGAATGGAAGACAGACAGATGACGACAGGACCACAGACTGGAGACTCGGGAAACCGGATTGACTAGGAGGAAACAGAGAGACTGTAAGTACAGATATCAGATTTCGTGAGTGCTGGCTATGCCGGGGAAACACTCAGAGTCCGCTTTCGTGCAAACGAGCCCGGACCCTGAGTGTTGTGAGGACTGGGTCTTTATTGGTGCTCTGTGATGGGAAACAGCTGTGCGTTGATTAAAACTCAGGTGAATGTGCTCTGGGTGAATGAGTGCCGGGGGAGCCTGGCCAATCCGTGACATTACCCCCCTCCCCAGGGCCCGCTCCTGAGGGCCTATACCTCCGACGTCGTGGTGGTCTACCTCTTCCACGAGGTGCCGGGAACTCAGGGTGATTGGAATGGAATTCGTTCAGGAGTGCTGGATCTAGAATGTCTGCTCTGGGAACCCATGATCTTTCTTCTGGCCCGTACCCCTCCCAGTCCACGAGGTATTCCAATTGACCACCACGACGCCGGGACCGCAGGATGTCTCTAACAGCGTATACGGCTCCTTCTTCTAGCATCAATGGAGGAGGGGGTTCCTCTTCGTGGCCAGGCTCTGTGGAGGGAAGGACAGGGTCGTGATAAGGCTTGAGGAGTGAAACATGGAATGTGGGGTGAATGCGGTACTGTGCTGGGAGTTGGAGTTTGTACGTGACGGGGTTGACCTGTTCCAGGATGGTAAAGGGACCAACGAATCTGGGACTCAGTTTCCGGGAGGGCAGTCGCAGGCGGATGTCCCTTGTGGAGAGCCATACCTTTTGCCCAGGATTGTAGACTGGTCCATCCGTTCTCCTCCTGTCGGCTACCACCTTGTTCCTGCGGACTGCCCTCTGGAGATGTTGATGAGCCTCGTCCCAGACTCTCTCGCTCTTCCGGAACCAGTGATCCACTGCGGGGACATCAGATGGTTCGCCATCCCAGAGAAATAGTGGTGGTTGGAATCCTAGAACGCACTGGAATGGCGTGAGTCCGGTGGTGGGTTGCCGCAGTGAATTCTGGGCATACTCTGCCCAGCCCAGAAACTGGTTCCAGGAGTTCTGATGACCGTTACAGACAGTTCTCAGGAATCGTCCCACCTCCTGGATTTTTCTCTCAGTCTGGCCATTAGTCTGCGGGTGATAGCCAGACGAGAGACTGACGGTCACACCCAGGAGTTTGAAGAACGCCTTCCATAGTCTGGAAATGAACTAGGGGCCTCTCTGACACGATATCTTCTGGAAGTCCGAAAGATCTGAATACTTGATTAAAAATTTGTTCTGCAGTCTCGAAGGCTGTGGGAAGCCCCTTTAGCGGAACCAATCTTACAAACTTGGAAAATCCGTCAACAATTACCAGAATGCAGGTATTCCCATCGGAAGGAGGTAGGTCAGTCATGAAGTCAACTCCCAGGTGTGACCAGGGACGATTCGGGACTGGCAAGGGATGGAGTTTTCCGGCGGGTAAGTGACGGGGGCTCTTGGACTGTGCACACTCCTTGCATCCTTTGATGTATCTACTCACATCCCTTGCCATGTTCGGCCACCAGAAGTGTTGGGACAGTAGCGAGAGAGTATAGTTGGTCCCGGGATGCCCAGTGCCTAATGAGGTGTGGACGGAGTGAATGATTTCTACCCGCTGTTCCGCTGGAATGAACTGCCGATGTGGTGGGCGACCCGGCGGAGCTTGGCGTGCAGGAGTGGCGACGGCTGGAGGCGCCGTCCAGGTGATAGGATAGATGGGGATATGGTCAGGGAGAATTCTGGCGGGTTTTTCTACCGTTTCCTGTTGGTCATATCTCCGAGATAGTCCATCTGCTCGCAGGTTCTTGGATCCAAGACGGTAGGAGATGGAGAACTGAAATCGGGAGAAGAGGGACCAGCGGGCCTGACGTGGACACAATCTCTTAGCTTCTTTCAAGTATTGCAGATTTTTATGGTCGGTGATGACTTGAAAAGGGTGTTGGGCTCCCTCCAACCAATGTCGCCACTCTTCTAATGCGAGCTGGATGGCGAGGAGCTCTCTGTCGCCGATGTTGTAGTTCTGCTCCGCCGGGCTCAGCTACCGGGAGAAGTAGGCGCATGGATGGAGTAAGGGTGGAGTACCATGATGTTGGGAGAGTACCGCTCCTACTCCAGTAGTGGAAGCATCAACTTCTAGAGTAAATGGGAGATCTGGGTCAGGATGAGTCAGGAGTGGAGCCGTGGTGAATGCTTCCTTGAGGCGACAGAAGGCTGCGGCTGCCTCAGTTAACCAGATGATTTTCTTGGGTTGATTCTTCAATAAATTGGTAAGTGGAGTAGTGATAATGCTATAATTCTTGATAAATCGTCTGTAGAAATTTGCGAATCCGAGAAATCTTTGGAGTTCCTTTATGGTAGTGGGTTCGGGCCAGGAAACTACGGAGTGGACCTTCCCCTCGTCCATGCAGACACCTGATTCGTCGATAACATACCCGAGGAACTGGACAGATGAAAGGAAAATTTTTCAGCCTTCAGGAAGAGATTGTTCTCTCTAAGCGTTTGAAGGACCTCCGCAACGTGGTGGCGATGTTCGGCCTCACTCTGGGAGTAGATGAGGATATCATCTATGTACACAATGACGAATCGATGGAGATACTCCCGGAGCACTTCATGGATGAAGTGTTGGAATACGGAGGGGGCGTTGACCAGGCCATAGGGCATTACCTGGTATTCGTAGTGACCAGTAGGGGTCACGAAAGCCGTCTTCCACTGGTCCCCCTCGCGTATTCTCACCAGATTATAAGCGCTGCGGAGGTCCAGCTTAGTGAAGATCCTGGCAGATCTCAACTGCTCTAGGGCCGCTGGTACAAGGGGAAGTGGATAACGGAACTTGACTCTGCTCTTATTCAGGATGCGATAATCAATACACGGCCGCAGCTCTCCATCTTTCTTCGCCACAAAGAAGAAACTGGAAGCTGCTGGCGACTTGGAATGGCGTATGTACCCCTGACTCAGAGCCTCTTGGATGTACTCCTCCATGGCCTTTGTCTCCAGAAGCGACAGCGGGTAGATTCTTCCTCTAGGCAACTGGGCATTTGGAACTAGGTCTATAGCACAGTCCCATGGCCGATGTGGAGGTAGCTGCGAAGCTCTCTTGGGGCAAAATACGTCCAGGAAAGAAGAGTAGATCTCAGGAATATTGACAGACTGCTTGTCGATTGGACTTTCGACGGATGTCACATACACAGACAGGGGTTTACAGACTTGAAGAGGAAGCTCGGGAAAGCAGGTTGGTGAACAGCCATCACCCCATCTCTTAATTTCTCCGGTGCCCCAAGAGATGATGGGATCATGCTTCACCAGCCACGGGCGCCCTAAGATGACCTCCATATTAGCTCCCTCCAGAACCAGGAATTGTAGATGTTCTTGATGAAACAGACCCACTTGAAGATGTATTGGTTCACATTTGCGGTGAATACTGGACAATGAATGAAAGTGTTGAGTTATGGGTTGGATCTGGTAAACTTGGGTGGATGCTTCCGTGCGGAGTTGGAGCTGGCGACAGAGGGAACTGGAGATGAAATTCCCAGCTGACCCGGAGTCAATAAGCGCTGTGACAGAAATGGAAATACAAGGAGTAGTTAATTGAACAGTGGTGGTGAGAGGATGTAACTGTTCTATTCTGGAACTGAATACACTCACTGAGGGCTGTGTGGGAAGGAATGGACAGTTGAGCCGGACATGACCGTCGGTGCCACAGTACAGACATAGACCCCGGGTCAGCCTCCTCTGTCGCTCCGAAGCTGTGAGTCTACCAGACTCGATGATCATGGGTTCTGGTTCTGGAGGGGCGATAGGCTCAGGCGACCGGAGGAGTGCTTGTGGAAGGGGTCCAGTATCTTGTTGATAGGTTCTGAGACGGTCTGAGCATCGGAGTGAATGTTGAATGAATTTCTCTAAACCCATCGTGTCGTCCAAGGCAGCTAGTTGAACTCGGAGCGTGGGTTCCAAGCCGAGCCGGTAGGTCGTTAGAAGAGATCGTTCATTCCATCCACTGGCAGCCGCCAAGGTTCGAAAACGGAGAGCATAATCCTGTGTAGACATCGTACCTTGTTTGAGATGATATAACTGTTCTCCGGCGGCAACTTCTCTGTCAGAACGGCCGAAAACCCCCTTGAAGTACTCAGTGAATGATTTTATGGAATTCATGACCGGCCCGGCTTGGTTCCAGATGGTCTCAGCCCATCTGAGTGCAGGTCCAGAGAGAAGGGAGATGATGTAGGCGATCTTGGAGCGATCTGTGGGATACAGAGATGGTTGCATATCAAACACAAGGGAACATTGAAGAAGAAATCCATTGCACTCCTCCGCCCCGCCTGAGTAGGGCGCTGGTCGAGCCATGGGACTGGAAGAGGTGGTGGATGAAGAAGATGATGCGGAAGTGCTCGGTGCTGGTGGTGCGTCGGGAAGTGGAGCTGATGGCATCAAAATCCTTTTTAATTGATCCACCAGCTCTTGGAAGTGATCGGGGGTGCTCATGTTGTCACTGTAGTTGTGGTCCGGGCTTCTGTTATGAAGCAGACGGAGATCGGAGGTAAGTGAAACGTTAAGGTGAATTTATTTTTACAACATGAAACACACAAGGAAGAACCAAGAGGATATGGAATGTGCTGGTTGGTAACAGTCCTTAACTTCTTCAGAACGGAGGGTAGACGAGAGGAGGATGGACAACACACACCAGATAACTTGAATGGAAGACAGACAGATGACGACAGGACCACAGACTGGAGACTCGGGAAACCGGATTGACTAGGAGGAAACAGAGAGACTGTAAGTACAGATATCAGATTTCGTGAGTGCTGGCTATGCCGGGGAAACACTCAGAGTCCGCTTTCGTGCAAACGAGCCCGGACCCTGAGTGTTGTGAGGACTGGGGCTGCGTCCGAAACCGCATACTTCCATACTATACTGTACGCTAAATCAGTATGCGAGCCGAGTAGTATGTCCGAATTCATAGAATTCGAAAATCAGAATGCGAGAAGTACCCGGATGACTTACTAATGCGCGAGATTCTGAAGTGCGCATCCCATGCACGCTGCGCTATCCCATGATGCCCTGCGAGAGAATTCATGAATGGGAGTGAAGCGACGCAACTGACGCAGGTAGGTCACGTGACCATGACAAAATGGCGGATGTAGTACGTCCGAATTCCATTCATACTTTTCACATTCATACTGTATAGAACGTACTTTTCTAACGGCCGAGCAGTACGTTTAAATTCAAATGCAGTACCTACTGAGTAGTAGGCGGTTTCGGACGCAGCCTGGGTCTTTATTGGTGCTCTGTGATGGGAAACAGCTGTGCGTTGATTAAAACTCAGGTGAATGTGCTCTGGGTGAATGAGTGCCGGGAGAGCCTGGCCAATCCGTGACAGAACATCATGCTCGTGTTGAGGTTTATATTTAGTAAGTAAATAGCAAGTTGTCATTTAGCAGCTGCTTTTCTGTCTATACAGTTTATTCATTACAGGTGAAGTTGCCTTGGAGCAGCCCGAGATTAGCTGCTCAGCCAAAGGAGACAGTGGTAATTGCTCATCTACCTTGTATTTAAAATTACTCTGAACATTTAACTGTATCCACAGGTAATGTTAGATGGGTGTTTTAGCAATAAATCACCTCAGATTAAAATTGTTCACATATACTTGCAATTAAAAATTTATTCAAGCAAATATTTGATTAGAATGTAAACTTTCAATGTTCCATTTGCTAATATAAATAAACTGCATTTGGTTAACATATAATGGTGGCACGGTGGCTCAGTGGTTAGCACTGTCACCTCACAGCAAGAAGATTGCTGGTTCGAGTCCCAGCTGGGCCAGTAGGCATTAGAGTTTGCATGTTCGCATGGATCATCTCCAGGTGCTCCGGTTTCCCCCAAAGTCCAAAACATGCTCTATAAGTTATGTCACTAATTTTCTTTTCAGCTTAGTCTCTTTATTAATCAGAGGTTGCCACAGTGAAACTTACCACCAACTTATCCAGCATATGTTTTACGCAGCAGATGCCCTTCCAGCTGCAACCTATCACTGGGAAACATCACACTCATCACTCATTGTCACACACTCATTCACACACAATCACTACGGACAATTTCAGCTCACCCAACTCACCTGTACCACTTGTCTTTGGACTTGTGTGGGAAACTAGAGCACCCGGAGGAAACCCACGCCAACATGGGGAGAACATGCAAACTCAACACAGAAATGCCATCTGACCCAGCTGAGGCTCGAAAAAGTGACCTTCTTGCTGTGAGGTAAAACTCACTGCATCACCATGACGCGTGGTTCGATACGTGAATTGAATAAACTGGAAGGGCATCCGCTGCATAAAACATATGATAGAATAGTTGGCGATTCATTCCGTTGTGGCGACCCCTGACAAACAAGGGACTGAGCTGAAGGAAAATAAACGACTGAATGGTTAACAAACAGTAATAACAGTTTAAGGATAGAGTAGATTGATATATGAAGACATTGTGACAATGGTTAAAATTGGCCTTGAAAAAAGTGACTGTGTAATAATCTGGTTGACCTTTCAAATAAAATGTCTGTAAAACCCAAAAGAAAAATAATCTGTTATATGCTGCACCATAGGGCGCCACGGTGGCCGAGTGGCTAGCACGTTCGCCTCACAGCAAGAAGGTCGCTGGTTCGATCCCCGGCCGGGCCAGTTGGCATTTCTGTGTGGAGTTTGCATGTCCTCCCCGTGGTTGCGTGGGTTTCCTCCGGGTGCTCCGGTTTCCCCCACAGTCCAAAGACATGCGGTACAGGTGAATTGGGTAAGCTAAATTGTCCGTAGTGTATAAGTGTGAATGAGGATAAGTTGGCGGTTCATTCCGCTGTGGCGACACCGGATTAATAAAGGGACTAAGCCGAAAAGAAAATGAATGAATGAATGAATGCTGCACCATATACTGTATACATCAAGTAGTAAAGATCTAAAAAGAATGGCATATTGTGTATATTTTAAGTACAAGTGAAAAATGTAAAGAGCTATTTAATAGTGAACCTCAGTTTGTTTACTCTAGGGGAAAAAAAATGCAAGGTACATGGTACATGTACTTTTGGTATATGCTGATACAGCTTCTAAAATGCATAAAACAATGTACAGTATCGCATCTGCAACAATAGACAGTGTTTAGCTTGTAATCTTAAAAAAAAGTTACTTAATAATTTCAAATTAGATGCATTATTTATTGTTGTTAAACAAATGTACTTTCCTGGCCCTCTAGTCTTCAATATGTGGGGATGAACACATATAGTTTCAATGAACACAGAAGTGGCATAAATAGAACTGAAAGTACAACGCCTTTTGTCTGACATTTTAAGTTTAATTATTCAGTAAATGGATTGTCATTTTGTGGAATAGATATGGAACTTCTTAAATGCATTTCAATATGAATTTAATGAAAAAAATGAACCTGTTTCAACAGCATATACACTATTCTGTTCAGTTACTGAGTTACTAATTTACTGAGCATTTATTTGGCACTTTGTATAAATAAAAAAAAAAGTTTGCTAGTATCTCAGCAACAGCAAATACTCATCCTTTTAATTGGATTGAATGGAAACATATTTTGAGAATAGTTATTTTTGTTATTAACTTGATATTGTGTTAAACAGAAATGGAAGCAAGCACAAGATTCTCTTTTTTCACATAATGCTATATTTTATATATAATGCTACGAAAACTCAAAAATGAGAAAGTTATAAAACAACAGTTATAGTCAAATCTATTTACTCTGGAACAAATACCATATGGTTTTTAACCAAAATTTGTCTTTAGACATCCCCAAAATTAATTCATGCACATTTTACCACTAAAGAGACGTACAGCATATTCCAGAAAACGTGTTTATCAGAAGGGTTCTCTCAGCATGGAATGCAAGTGATGAAAGGCTGCTGATATGCTGTCCAGTTTCCAGAATCATTAAAATGCTTTTTCAGTATCCTTATAAAAAAACTGTATATTTCAAATCTAAACAGGCGGTTCATTCCGCTGTGGCAATCTCTGATTAATAAAGGGATTAAGCTGAAAAGAAAATGAATGAATGAAACAACTACATCCTTGAAACAGTATCAAAATTATACTATGTAGTGCAGTGCTGGGAACAATTGCATTATTACTAAAGGAATTGCTTTTTCAGTAACAAGTACTCAAATAAATTACTGTTCCCCCTGTTACAATGCTGCTACCAAAGATGACAAAAAATGTGATGTTACAAACATGTTTAATAATAATATACAATTTGCAATTTAACTCCCTGTAGTGGTTCTCTGTCTTTGTCAACCTGCTCTGGTGTGTGTGTGTGTGTGTGTGTGTGTGTGTGTGTGCGTGTGTGTGCGTGCGTGTGTGTGTGTTGTGGGAAGAGTGGAGCACATACTGTTACTGATGAGGATTGGCATGTTGGCGTGTAGGTGTGGGACAACTACATATTGATGATGATTGGCTAAAAGCACAGGTTACACTTTCAAACGAGTGGACGAAGCCACTGCATTAAAGCAACTAAAACTAGATGTAGTATTCTTCTGACACGGACATGATCAATAGTAACAAAAGAAGACTATCGTGTCAGTATATTTTGACAAACATATTTCTATATCATATATCAACTTGCTGTGGATAAAGGTAAGGTTTGGCCTTAAGGCATCAGTGAGAGAGAGTGTGAACTCGGTGATCACAGTGGACACGAAAGGATTTACTACGTTTATAAAAATTTCAATGATGTCACAGTGGGTAGCACGATCGCCTCACAGCAAGACGGTTGCTGGTTCGAGTCTTGGCTGGGCCAGTTGACATTTCTGTGTGGAGTTTGCATGTTCTCCCCGTGTTTGTGTTGGTTTCCTCCTGGTGCTCTGGTTTCCCCCACAACTCCAAAGACATGCAGTATAGGTGAATTTGGTAAGATAAATTGTCCAAAGTGTATGTGTGTGGATGAGTTTGTATTAATGTTTCCCAGTGATTAATAAAGATTAATAAAGTGTCCAAATTAGAAAAGAGAAATAAATGAATCAATGAATGAATCAACGAATGAATGATAAAAAAAAATTACATGAAAGAACATTAGAAGGTTTGTTCAAAGAAACAGGCTGACATGTACAGTATCTTATATGATTTCTGAATCTCATATCCAACCATGGAGAGATTTAGATAAATATAAAATAGATAAATATAAAGTAATACTACACCCTAAAAATTATACAGTAATATGTATACTCTATTTTTGTTACATTTCTTATAAAACATAATTCACTTTTAGACTTTAAGTATGCATAAACCACAAGCTGCGACTGTTTTTTTTAATTCATATTGTGAAGCAATTTCTAGAGAAACAAAATCTTAAATAAGAAAGCAGTAGGTGTGGCTTGTTTTTTCTACAGCAAGCTGATTGGATGTAGTAAACTAGGCATTTCATTCAAAATGATTGGAAAAGGGGTTTTGGAATAGTTACCACAACCTAAGAGATTGCTATTTGCAATATAACTACTGATTTAATAGTCTCCCACATTGTACCACAGCAACATAAATATACTGTAGATTAGTGTACAATGTTTTATAATAGAATTTTTTATTTAATTTTCAAATGCCCAACACTGATGGTCCAACAGCTGCATTTATCATACTATACAGACTTTAGTTCTCAGCCATGGTACTCACTGCAGGTAAGGTGATGCATAGATGACGAGGCTGGAACAGTGCTGCAATCACTAAAATATCAGAATCAGAATCAGATTCAAAAAGAGCTTTACTGCCAGGTATGTTCACACATACGAGGAATTTGTTTTCGTGACAGAGCTTCTACAGTGCAACAGAATCACAGAGACAGGACAAAAAACAGATAATAAATATATTCAAAAAATAGAAGTAAGTGTTGAATGCAAATATACAAATTGACAAGTGTATGTACAGGTGTATTACTATATACAACGTTATATGTGCAGCTGTTACGTGCAAATTGGCATGTAAGGTGTGTTGTTAAATAAGTGTATGTGTGTAAAAAGTGTATTGCAGGTAGTGATGTTGGTTCCATGATTGTTATCATCAAGTGTTTATGAGATGGATTGCCTGAGGGAAGAAACTGTTTCTGTGTCGTGCTGTTCTGGTGCGCAGTGCTCTGTAGCGTCGACCAGAAGGTAACAGTTCAAAGAGGCAGTGTGCTGGGTGTGAGGGGTCCAGAGTGATTTTGGCAGCCCTTCTGCACGCTCTGGATAAGTACAGAGTATATCATATAACTCTAAGCCAAACATATTTGAGAACCAGAAAGAACTGTTGTATTAATTTGTGTAATGATTTATATTAAAACAATAATGTTTATATAACGTTTTTTTTTTTTTGTGTGTGTGTGTGTGTGTGTCAATCACATATAAAGGACATTATAAAAGATTTACTATTTTGTGCCATATTTGTTGTCATATTTATCATTTTCAGTTGCAATTCATCACAATAAATTAGCATCCAAATGATTAAAAATAGCTTTATCGTCGCAGATTGTACTTTTTTTTTTTTTTTGCTTTGGACATCATATCAAATTAAAATAAATATTTTAGTGGGCAGATTTTTCATTTGCGGTTCTGCTATATTTCAATATTTAGCCTGATGTTCATTGCACACAATGGAACAGACGGGAGAGGGTAAAGGGAAGGCCTTTCAGATCCAATTAGGTCTGTGATATGATGTGGGAGTACTATAATCCACAGAAACATTGTCCCCACCTCCATAACCTCACTATACACTAGAAGACGTGCAGGACGGAAAGAGGGAGAGAGAGAGAAGAGAGAGGCTTATCAAGAGGAGAGTAATGGATTTGCTGTTGTGTATTCTCTCTGCTCTGCTCTTTCCCCCCTGCACACACATTAATCTCTGTCATAAATGCTCATTTTGTAAGCGGCTGCTTTTACTACCCACCATGTGTGGGAGAAGAAAGAGAACGAGAGCATGAGAAATACTTCCAGACTCACCTTCTACTGTGACAGTCAGGGTTGTGGCAGAAGAAAGATAGAGATGACATCTGACAAACTCTGAGAGGAAAAAAAAGAAGTATGATAAGAAAAAATTCCAGAAACACTCTGTGAAGCTCCGAAGAAAAGCCATATGTGGGCAAAGCGGCTACATCCCTGAGAAAATGTTGAAATTTTCATTTGACTTACATGTTCCCTCCAGCAGATCACTGAGGAAGTATGTAGTCATCAATACGGTGAAGTTCACAAGGCCCGTCTGCACTTCCCGCATCCTGCAATTTGCTGTTACCGCAAATGTATGGAGAATAATGGGAATTTGCTCACCATCTGCTGTTGATGTAAAGGGAGTAAATGGCAGATATGCCACCACAGACGTGGAAAGCAACTGTAAGCAAAAAATCCACTAATACAAGCTCTGCCTCTTTCTTTGGTTGTACTGTAATCACTTTTTTTCTTGCTATGGATGAAATAAGAGCAGACCGCCGACACTTAGTTTGTGGGTACAGAAAATACTTTTAGATTCATGATAAATAAAACACATTTGAATTATCTTAAAGATGCACAGCTACACAAAGAAGAACGGCTGACTTTGCGATCCACAAATGCGTTCTGGTCTAGAAATGCTGAAATATTTGCTGCATATCGAGATGATCAGTGTTTCGTTCTTTATTACCTCTTATTTTTTAATAATTTGTATGACTGGCTGCTTAGATATTAATAAAAATATATTTGAATATATGTTTCGTTGCAAAACGAGATATATCAATTTTGAGAAATGTTGGTTATTTGACATTATTATTGAAGACATCAACAGTCAACTTTATTCACAAATTCTGTACATTAAACTATTACTTGAGCTCAGTGAAGGCCAGGGACACATATTCTTCAAATCCAGGATATTTTTATTGAATTTTATGTCCATAAATAGTTCAGAAATAAGTCAAAAAGCATGTCAAAATGCAACATATTTATCTTAACATTGTCAAACATCTTAAATTGATTAAAATTAATAAAAACTATATGGAACAGTATATACAAAGATTGATAATTAATAATAAGATTCTGAGTTAGTTAGTGTTGGCCAGAACGTACACAATATAACATAATATAACTTTTTTTTTTTTTTTTTGATGGGGAACCAATGGCTTTAAGCAGGCTTCACTGCGGCATTTGAAGAAATCTTTTGGATCATCAGTGGGAAAATTAACAATAATTTATCAATTAATCGTAAATATTCATAATACTCAAAAACATAATGCCATAATAGATATAATGTGACTATGGCATGTGCCAGTAATCCAGAGCAGTCCCTGATTGAAAAGGTCAGATAACAGCGTACCGGCTGAGCTGTCAGAGCAAACTAACTGCAGGATGTTTATCGTTTCAACCATCCTTAAACAGCTTCGGACTAATTGTGATTAGTTATAATATAGATAAGTATGATTAAGTTAGTTAAATAAACAACTTGTAGCTTGTTACAGAAAGAGTGGAGGCTCCTTCCACACCACTGCTGAAAACCAAACCTGTATGATCAGAGCGGGCGGAGCTGTGATGGCGCAGTTTCTGTTTCACAGAGTCCGCGGACACAAGCTCGCCTCGTCCCGTCATATTTAATGACTTATTTCACTGTAATAATAATAATGTTATTATTATTGTTATTATTATGCAGCTGGAATGACCGGCTCCAATCCGTCATCAAATCCATGAGGTTTGCTCGAGTCTGAAGCTTTGATTCTCTGACTGACAGACGGATGTAGCCTGTGACTGACAGCTCGCCGACAGTATAAACAATTAAATGGCAAGCGTTTTTAGTTAGCCTAGTGAATCCTCTTTTTAAGAACATATGCTTTTTGTTTTGATATTATCGTTAAATCAAAGAGCAAACTCTGAGCACTTCGCCGGCGGTGAGTCTCCTCCCAGGGGATGCTGAGCTCGCGCATATAGCCTAGCTGTTTTTTATATATAACAGTTCTATAACTGTTGTATCGCATTTTGCAAAGAAACTGATCTGGCGGATATTGCATTTTGTGAAAAAATGCATTTTGTAGTAGGCCAATTCTTAAATTGTGTTAATGGCAGAAATTCACACATAGATAAGGGTACATCTGAAGTGATTTCCAATCATAAAATCCAAATGTCAAAAAAATGGCGTTTATCACGTTTTGCAAAGAAACTCTTCATTTATTATCTGTTTTTTGTCCTGTCTCTAATTCTGTTGCACTGTAGAAGCTCTGTCACGAAAATAAATTCCTCGTATGTGTGAACATACCTGGCAATAAAGCTCTTTCCGATTCTGCTTTCCCAGTACTGGGTTGTTGCTGGAAGTGCATCTGCTGTGTAAAGCATGTTCTGGATAAGTTGGCGGTTCGTTCCGCTGTGGCGACCCCTGATGAATAAAGGGAAGGAAAATGAATGAATGACTGCGCAAGTCTGTGTAAGCTTGAACATTCAGAAGTGGATAGTAAAAGGTCAAAGGCTTGTCCAATAACTTTCCCTTCCTGCAAAAAGATATTAGGCTCACTGACATGAAACCAGCTGCACTTGTCCAGAATTACACTGAAGTGGAAAAATGCAATAATGGTCTAAATAATCGCTGCACATGGAAAGCTAGCTCTGTGCTCCTAAAAGGCCACTTCATAATGAAAGAAAAGGTGCCGAGCTGACCTCCTGCTAAAGGTCAGCGAAGCAGGCATTTTTCCATTCCATACAGTCATCTTACTCTGCAGATTGGTTTATTAAACCTCGATTTGATCCACCTGCTGTATGCGCATGGGTCCCAATGGTAATCCCTGCATCATATCCTGTAATGTTTTCTGGGATTTCTATTTTGTGGCTCATGATGCTAGAGTAAAGTGGAGAAACTTTGAGGTAAAGTGTGTGTTACAGCTGCACATTTTTATTGTGAGTCATTATTTTTATGGGTAGATGGCAAGACCGCTCATTTCACACTTTTAAGAGCCGTTTGCAAAAATTGACTGCTGGTAAAATGTCATTCATAATGTTCAGAAGTCTAGGGTTGGTACCCTCCCCTCACACACTTTTCCTATTTTATTGATAAACAACACATTACAGTTTTTTCCCAATTGTTTACACACTTTTTCTAAAAGCGTGCCTCATACTGTCAGAACTCTACACACAAATAAAAAACAAACATGCACACATTGGGCAAAACCCTTCAATTCTCCAGCAAAATAATACTTTACATTCAAACAATGTAATTTCTTCTCAAAATGGTATTTTGTTTTCAAATGACACCCACAAACCATCACAGGAATAGACATTTATAAGAACCAGTTGATCACTGATGTGCTTACAGTTTTATTTTATGATTGCTTAAGCACAATTTTGAAATTAAGGCTTGTTTTGTCAAAACACTAAACACAATTGCCACATCCACACACACAAACAGTAGAACACATCAGTTCTTTTGCTAAATGAAACACTTCATTCAAAACTTTACAACAATATAACAAAACAATGTTGACACTAGGCATGGGACGATAACCGTTTTCAAGGTATACCACGGTTTGAAAAAAGTCAAGGTTTTCATACCGCCAATATTTTCTGTTATACCGTTCCTAAGGTATGAGTAAGATTTTTTTATTTACTTTTTTTTGTTGTTTTGTTGTTTTTTAGGTGTAAATTGTAAAGACATCTGTGTTTTTTAAACAAATAAAGACAGCAGAAGTCAATGATTCACTTGAATTCTTTAGCCTGACATGTTTACTGCACCAATTAAAAAAAAAAAAAAATATATATATATATATATATATATATATTAGAGCAGTAAACACAATACCGTCATACCGTGATATTTTTATCCAAGGTTATCATACCGTCAGAATCTTATACCAGCCCATGCCTAGTTGACACTGTACAGAACACACACGCTTCATTCAGTATAAATCTGCTTCATTTACACACTACTGTAATAAATCTTACAGTTTTTTTTCAATACATTTAAAAAGTTTTCTAAACTCTTGACACACCTAAAACACACAATTGGCAAAACTCAAAAATCACACATTAAAATGCCAAAATTTTAGGTGTGAGTAGGTCACTGGCGGGAGATCAGGCTGGCCCACAGGATCAATTCGAAGACCTGTCTGTCACTGCTGCCTGATCTCTCGAGAAAACGTAAGTATTTTACGTTTTGGCAGTTTAGTGGCTAATTTGTACGAATTCAGTCGTATGATAATGTACGATTTAAAAAAAGGAGGCGTTGCACCCAACCCCACCCCTAAACACAACCGTCATTGGTTGATGAGCAAATCGTACTGAATTGTACGACTTACATCGTACGAATTCATACGAATTAGCCACTAAATTAAAAGTTACGAATTGCCGTGAGAGAGCGTTGGTCACTGTAGTCTTTCAGGAATCAGTCTTATGCACTCCGGTCCTCCATGACCGCCATAGTATCAGCTCAGGATATGGCGTAGTCCAGGATTATGGATACCTTGGCATAGTTTCTTCACAGGTCATTGGATCGCAACAATGGCACTGCATAATCTGTAGAGGCCTTGGGATGAGTATCCCCAGGTGGAATTAGAGAAACATGAGTTGTAAAAATGAGGAGCTATAAATAAAAATAGTAGTTATATAGCCAAACATATTGGGAGACACGGTGGCGCAGTAGGTAGTGCTGACGCCTCACAGCAAGAAGGTCGCTGGTTCGAGCCTCGGCTGGGTCAGTTGGCATTTCTGTGTGGAGTTTGCATGTTCTCCACGTGTTCACGTGGGTTTCCTCCCGGTTTCCCCCACAAGTCCAAAGACATGCAGTACAGGTGAATTGGGTAAGCTAAATTGTCCGTAAGCACCACGGTGGCGGAGTGAGTAGCACGTTCGCCTCACAGCAAGAAGGTCGCTGGTTCGAGCCTTGGCTGGGTCAGTTGACATTTCTGTGTGGAGTTTGCATGTTCTCCCTGTGGTTGCGTAGGTTTTCTCCGGGTGCTCCGGTTTCCCCCTCAAGTCCAAAGACATGCGGTATAGGTGAACTGGGTAGGCTAAATTGTCCGTAGTGTATGAGTATGAATGAGAATGTATGGATGTTTCCCAGTGATGGGCTGTGGCTGGAAGGGCATTCGCTGCTTAAAACAAATGCTGGATAAGTTGCCGGTTCATTCTGCTGTGGCGACCTCAGATTAATAAAGGGACTAAGCCGACAAGAAAATGAATGAATGAATAAACAAACATGTAAAGCATATGAGTATTTTTAACAAAATGCCTGGTGCATTAAGACAGCAGGAGTGTGTCTTACAGGTGGTTTGTCAAGCCCACTCATCTGCATGGAGCACACTCCCGCATTAGACTGTTAAGTGGTGCATTGTGCGTATGCTTTACCAAAAAGATAGATATTTAATCTAGTTTTGAACTGAGAGAGTGTATCTGAGCCTCTGACATTATCAGGAAGGCTTAAGGAGCCAAAAATGAGAAGGCCCAACCTCCTTTAGTAGACTTTGCTATTTTGGGTACTACCAGAAGCCCTGAGTTCTTAAAGAGTGGGTTGGATTGTAGCAAGACAGAAGGTTGGTTAAGCAGGAGCTAGATTATTATACCTTAACAATATAGGAATAACTTAATAACTTGGGTCATATTAGTTATTGTTAGTTGACACATTTACTAACAGGAATAAACAATGAACAATTAACATTTGTGTTTACTCACGGGGGAATTATATATTGTTAATAAGCATGAATTTGGATGTAAAAAATACAATAGTAGATGTTGAACTGTGATTAATAAATAATAAACTTAGTGATAGTGAATACATTAAGTTATATAATTACCAAATGAAACCTCATTTTTTAAATGTGACCATATATTCAGCCCAACATTTCTTGCAGATTCATACTTTGTTGAAGCTGCAGTATTGAAATGATTGGCCATTGAGATTATCTGGCTTATCCTGTGCATTTGTGTTTGATGACCTATCTCTTTAGGTGATTTGAATTGAGTGATTTGAGTTATTGACAGCAATATTGTGGAAAGCCAGCAGCTGAAGTGTTTCAGTGATGTTAGAACCATCACATTCTCACTCTGAGCTCATCACATATTGATCCCTTGGAGTCACCCCTTTAGTGTCATTTTGTGTCATGATGTAACAACATATTGTGTGTAAAAATTTATGATTATTGCATAGCCTATATTGCGATGTGGGGCATATTTTTTTCAAAGTAAGCAGTCAAAATCATTGCATAATTGTGTTGTGTATTTACATTACTCTATTTAGCACACTGCTAGCCATTTGTTAATTTAAAAAGAAAATATCGAGCAGGCAGTTACAGCAACAGTCACAATTTATTTTAAAAATATTAATATTCCAAGTCCTCTTAGGCAAAATGAATACATTTTGAGAGAAATAGATGCAATTGCTGTCTTATTTTGCTGAACAGCTCAGATCCTGTGTGCAGTCTTACATCAGCTTTGGTTGTGAAATGCTATCGATTCTTGTGTGTCTCTTGTCTGATCTGAGAATAATTTTGAACAAGATATTTACTCTGTTGTGCCCATTAAGAAATAGCATGGCTTTAGTGGACTTGAAGTGTAACACGACTTGTTTTTGGTCAGTTTTTTTTATTTTTTTTTCAATAAATACTTGTGATTTTAGCTTTATTAGCATGCTATGTGTTTTATGCAATGCATACAAACCATTAAATCCAATGCAGAATGCAAACTATTAAAAGCAGAGGAGTACTCTGCATGTGAAAAGAGTGACAGGGTAACATTTTAGTTTGTCACAATTCACAGTATTAACAAACCATTAATTAACAGTACTAGCATAATAATCTACTAATTAGCTGTTTATTAATAGTTCATAAAGTAGAAGTTGGGTTCAGGTTTTTGGTAGGATTAAGCGGAGTTCAGACTGCATGATTTTCAAAGTAGTCGTGTCACAGATGTTTCATACTGCATGACTATCAGGGCCAGTGTTTTGTCGCTGGTTCATTTACATTGCAAGATGGATCGGCGACAGGGGGTTTCACACTGCATGACTTCAAAATAGGAAGAATCGCTAACAACTTTGTCAAAACTTTGTCTCACAACCAAGCACACGTGAAAAATGACATGGAAACAATGTGAGGTCACGTAGTATATCTTTTGTCATTAACTACATTATGAGAAAGAAGCCTTTAATGGGGTAAAAAAATGTACTTATTTTGCTCACCTGGTTTTGAAGATAATAAGCTATGTCTGCTCAACTGTTTTCTTTTTCGACCCGGTTTTGATATTGCTCAGATGGCAATTTCTTTTCCTCCATTTCTTGTAACACAGGCTCATTCGCAAAACATAGTCCCATGTATGTTTCTGGAGACCGCACATTATGTGGTCAGAGGTACGCATGACTGCATTTTATTTTTTAAACGATCGCTACGGGTCGGTATGACCAGCTGACTGCTTACCTCCGTGTGAACAACTTTCCCGCTGCAATCAGTTTGTCTCGTTAGCTCGCCGTGTTCGTTGGCGGCCTTGAGACGCAGAGGAGTAGACCATGACGACAGGGTTCGAGTCTGGTGAGGAGCAGTTCCAGAAAGCAGGTAAGACAAACACAGATTCAAAAAAAAAAAAAAAAAAAAACAGCAAATAACAGGGTGAGAATGTAGTAAAATCTGAAAATGTGGTAAAAATGAGACAAGGGCTTTTCTTTTTTTCTGGATTGCTTTTTTGAAAATTGTTGTTTGGTTTATGTAATTGTGTGGGTGGGTCAATCGATTAAAATTTTGGTTAGGTTTAGGGAGGGAGCAGGGTGGGTCAGTCGATTTGTCGGTCAATCAGTCAGTCATTCATTCAGGCAAACAGTCAGTCGACAGCAGCCTCTGGTGGGTTTACGCAAGAACAGCAGGCGCGAACAGCAATTACGAGAAACATTTTAGATCTCAAAATCGCAGACAAATCCAGATATTTAGCATGCCAAATATCTGACGAGTGTCTGCAACTTATCGGCGTTTCTCTTTGATAGTTCACACTGTGTGATTGTTACTGTCGACGAGTCAAAATTGTGTCTAAAATCATGCAGTCTGAACTCTAAATTAGGGATGCAGAGTAAGATCATACTTTATAAGTACTAATGAAGAGTTAAAGGTGCAGTAGGTGATCTCCCAAAATGCCATCTCCCATATTATCTTTGGACGGCAGGGGAGGGACTGTGTTTCAAAGCTACGCCTCCTGAAATCGCGAATGTGTGCACCGCGGCATGACAGCAGACAACCAACTAGTTCATATCATTCGCCAGTTAGAAATGTAGTTAGTGCTTGGCCGGCGGCATGCAGAAATTAACACTTCTTACCAAGCCACACTTACATGCTATTTCAGAGTGAATATTCAGAGTAGCATGGTAAACAGTAAAGGGAGGCTGTCGTTGTTCAAAAATGAACCAATGTCAATATAAAAGCAACTTAAGCTCAGTAAAGTATGCTAGGTGGATTAGCACTATTTACTGATGGTTTGTTGTTAAACTAAATAAAAATCTACTTTATCGATGGTGTAAAAGGTCCCTCATGAAACTGAAAATAGTCACATGAATCTTTCACTGGAAGATTTCGGTGGCTGAACAACACTGTGCGTGACCCATTCATAACAACACAATCTACATCAGCTTTGGGGGACTAAAATAGTTTTAAAACACAACATTACCTTTGTAACAGAAATGCTTCAGCCATGGTGTCGTCCTTCCACCAGCGTGCAAAAGTAACTCCAATATTGATTCAGGATTTTAAAAAATTTCAATTCAGCGACTGTGTCTGTCTCATCTCCAGGTGTCGTGCATGTGGAGCGCATGCAGGCGTGTACGTGCTAATGGCGGATATGCGTGAACAGAGATGCGCAGAAGCTCAAATCTACATTTGTTGACAGACAGTTTGGGCTACTTATCGGAATTATGGGAAATGTCGGTCGACAATATTTAATTGGTTGAACATTTTTTCGTTTTATGCATTTATGCCCAGACTATAAAAATACATATAAACACATTTAAACCATTTACTTTAATCATTACTATCGGACTGTGAAGAGACTTTCAACCAGCACAACAAAAATGTTTCTGAAGACAATCATCTACAGCAACTTTAATATCTTAATAATAGGCAGGTAATAAGCAAGTAGTTAGTAACATGAATTGTAACCTACACTAAAGTGTTACCGGTGACACTAAAGGATTACCATGACTAAGTGTCTATATGTAATGAGTTGAAAATGAGAACATATAATTTGAATGGCTCAACAACTAGCAAAGATTGTGAAAACTTACATTTTAGCTATCTGAACATGAAGTATTTTGAAATTGGAAAAAAAAGCAGATTGTTTTCTGTGAGGGTTGGTTTAGGGTAGAGGAATAGAACAGTTTGTGTAGTAAAAAAATCATTATGTCTATGAAAAGTCCCCATAAAGTGATGTTTAGGATGTTAACTATAGGCAAATTGCTGCTAAGGTGTTTTGATAACACAATTTGCTGAGAGTATAGACCCTTAAAGAAGAAAGGAGGTTGGCTTTAAAGTAACTGGTGCCTACCAGCAGCATCTGGAACATAGCAGATGATATAATACACTAAGTTTAATATCTATGAAACATGTGTTCTCAGAAGAAAATAATAATAATAAGTGGCACATAAAGTTTCAACAAACTTCTTCAGAATGTGCCGATTGAAAGCTCAGTTGAAGATAAGCGGCTGAGAGTAGTTACAACAGTGAGTGATGAGACACAGCCAGGGATAATGGACAGTATCTATAAATCATCCCAGAAAAGACAAAGAAGAACTAGAAGACAAAACAGAAAGAATGATTGAGGACCAGCGGCGAGACGCTTTGCAAATAGCTCAAAGGATGCAATCAGGAAAGGATGAGGAGAGTAGAGCTGGTGTAATCCAAGCCAGTCATCTCATCCAGTCACAAAACCCATCACCGAGTGATCTATCTTCAATTTATGAGTGTGACGGTTCACTCAAAGTTGAGAACAAAGACAGAAGAGATTACATAGTTGAGTGTCTATGCTGTGGGTCCAACACACACGTCTCCATAATAGAAAACTTACCGTAAGTAACCAAAAACTTCCAATGCATTACTCTTTTAACCGCTCGCAACACCTTCCATCAGGACATGTCCGTAAAATGGAGATAATGTGCAGATAATGGAAAAATTATCATGCTAAGTGTCACACCTTGGCCATTTTCGACCAGACCCTTAGGATTGCTACATCTCTCAGAGGCTCTAATGTGATTGTGAGACGGGTTGTTTTGGTGGGAAACACTTGCCCTTGTGATGTGAGTTGATTTGATTTGTGGTTTGCATTTTTTGGGAAGAGAGCAAGTGAGAAAGGGAGGAAGCTAATGTGATTGGTTATTCGCTTCAGATTTACTGTGCCATCTGCCACTCTTGGGTTCCATATAGAAACATTAGCTCTCTTCCAGAACCTAGTGTGCTGCCTACTGAGGCAGCATTCTGAAGCATCACAGGCATTTTAATTACACAACCTTCTAAGATTTTGATTAAATTTTAAAGTGGTATTGCATGATTGCTTAAAAGGCAATCCCAGAATGAATTGTGCTAGACTAAATAAAACATGTCTAAGATCAGGGACATTGTCAACACAGGCTCACTGTTACTATACATAGCCCTATTACATGGGGCATACTATACATAGCCCCATACATTTCTGGAGAGTGCTAATTATGTAGTCAGAGGTATATTTGGCACTAATTTGTCGGCTTCTGTTTCTTTTTGCTGAGCACTTCTGTATGGATGGCTTTTCCACTGTTATCAGTTTGCCCAGTGGCTCGCCGTATATGTTAACAGACTTGAGTTGACCATGAAGATGGGGTTCGAGTTTGGTGAAGACCAGTTCTAAGAAGCAGGTAAAACAAAACATTCATTCATTCATTCATTTTCATTTCGGCTTAGTCCCTTGATTAATTCAGGGTCGCTACAGCAGAATGAACCGCCAACTTATCCGGCATTTGTTTTACGCAGCGGATGCCCTTCCAGCTGCAACCCATCTCTGGGAAATAAAACAAAACAAAACAAATGTAAAAATAAAATATCAGCGTGAGTTGGGCTTTTCTTTTTCTAAATTGTTTTTGAAAACACTGTCGTTGGGTTTATGAAATGCGGTGGCCAGGTCAATCAGTGCTTTTGAAAACACTATCGGTTGGTTTTAGGGAAGAGGTTGGTTGGGGGTATCGGTCTGTCAGTCAGTCAGTCAGGCATCAGTGGCCACTTGTGGAATTCCGTGAGAAGAGCAGAGACTAGAGAAATTTAAGATCTGAAAAATCATCCAGAGCTGCATCTAAAGGATTCAAAGAAACAAAAACTGAAAAAAAAAAAAAAAAAAAAAACTCCTGGGACATATTTCTTGGTCTCCAAAAATGTATACAGGGGAGCATATCCATAACGAGCCTGGGTTGCTATTTGTATGTCCAAACAGCACATGCATCTGTTAGTCTGTCTGTTCATCAGTCTATATTCTATATCCTTCTGTCCTCCCAGCCATCCATTTATTCATCCATGTATCAATTCGTTAGTACAGTGTGTTCATATTGTACATCCATCTATTTGCATGTGTGTAGATCCATTCATCTGTACATACTGTACATGACTCGTATTTCCATCCATCCATTCATTAATCAATCCTACTATCCATCCATCCATCCATCCATCCATCTATCCATCCATCCATAAATTCATCTTTATGTTTGTATTTCCACACTGTACATCTATCCATTTGTCTGTCCAACCATCCATATCCATATTTATTGGTAATGTCCATATTCTACACTCATCCATTTGCTGGTCATCCATTTATCCATCCTCTACATTAATCTGCTAGCCTGTTTATTAGTTAATTCGTCGGTACAGTGATCATGAATCTATCCATTCATCAAAAAACATTTTATACATAGCTTATTCTTATTTTTTTAGTAAAGCTATAAAAAATATTTTAATTTATTGAAATAAGCCTGGAGTAAAAAATACACTAAAAATTTAATACTTAACATAGAATTATTATTAATAATAATAATAATAATAATAATAATAATAATAATAATAATATCTAAATAATAGAAATAAATAGAAAAGAAATAAACCATAAAAGTACTAAAATGTACAAAACGAAAACTGAACAAAAAATTAAATAAATAAATAAATAAATTAATTAATTAATAAATAAATAAATAAATAAATAAAAAATCATGACCCACCTATAAGCAATGAGCAATAATTGTAAACCATTTATCTAAATTGTTAGCAAATTACAAGTACGTAATATTTAAAATTCACAGTAAAAAGGAAGTGTCATTTATGCTGTAGAACAATGTAATATTAACTGCAGACCTTATTTTCCTCATATATCAAAAACCACTATTCTAAAAACCCATTGCCAAACCACCAGGGAACCATGGCAAATTAGCCTTGCGGGTTGGCCTACAAATTGACGTCATGACTGAACTGCTCTATTCTCTTACGGTTCCTCAGAGAGACTCTTTGTGTCTTTCTCACACAGAGGGTGGAAATGAAAGGGGAAGGGTGTGCTGGTGGTAGAATTATTATTATGGTTCTGACAAACCTGAGAGTCCATCTGTAATCTCATTCCTCTCTTGATGTGATTTGGGACTATTGTATCCGCTCCTAAACCAGTGACTAGAGAAGTGTTCTTGTTAGTGACACCAGCGCTTTTCCGAGAAGAGGCTTGAACGCTTCATCCTTGATTATTACATTTCCTTTTTTGTTAGAGACAAATTGTGAGCACTCAGTGTTATTCCAGAGAGGCCCACGGCCGAAATAAAAGAGTGGAATAAGACCAGATGGTTTCAGTCTGGTAAATTATTTATCATATGCTAAGAAGCAGCAACTGCTAGTCTCTGCTCATTGTTCACCAGACACATAATCAAGTGTGTACTGTATGTTGACGATACTCATGAAGCAATGATTAATTTGAACCGATTTCTGAGTAATCTTCTTTGAGCTGTGCAGCAACATTAGTGTCTGCTTTGAGGTAAAAAATAAAATTGTGGATGGAAAGCATCGTCAATACACCGATATTAAGTTGAACCGAATCGATGGCATGATTATCGTAACCGAACTAAACTGTGAGACCAGTGTAGGTTCACACCTCTAAACAACATGCTAACAAGCTATCCTGCAATGTGTGAATCATTCAAACCGACATCCCAGCTAACAAATGTAGGTTGTGAGAACGTTCTCATAACGTTATCTGTAATGTTCCGAGAATGTTGAAATGTCCAGTTTGCTTAATGTTAATAGAACGTTTTTTATTTTTATGGTTAGCATAATGTCCTTACAATGTTTTTAAAACCTAAATTTCCACCAAAATATAATGCTCTAAGAACGTTTATTTGTAACGTTCCAATAACATTGAAATGTACAGTTTGCTTAATGTTGCTAGAATGTTTCTTTATGGTTAGCATAAAATTCTTACAACGTTCATAAAACCTACGATGAGAACTTTCATCAAGCACAAATAACGTCCTGAAGACGTTCCAAGAACTTTGTTATAAGAACATTTTCCATTAACATTTCGAAAAAGTTCATCAAGTACAAATAACGTCCTGAAGATGTTCCAAAAACTTTGTTATAAGAACGTTTTTCAACAACATTATGAGAACGTTCATTAAGTACAAATAACATCCTGAAGACGTTCCAAGAACTTTGTTCTAAAAACGTTTTCCATCATTATTATGAGAACGTTCATCAAGTACAAATAACGTCCTGAAGACGTTTAAAAAACTTTGTTCTAAGAACGTTTTTTAACAATGTTACAAGAACGTTAACTTTATGAGAACATTCTAAAACAGTTCCATTGATAACGTTCTGTGCTAATATTTTCACAACTTTTAAAGAACGTTTGTGAATGTTCTGGGAACGTTCCCTGTTAGCTGGGATGCAGTCATTCACGTGACCTATTTGAAACATTTTAAATAGATTTATAAGCTTTATAAGCCACTCAAAAATGCTCCAGTTGGCACAATCTATTAGTAACAAAGTTTATTAGCAAGTTGGTAAGCTAAGGCTTTTTCATGTGGTAGAATCAGCTCACAGCAATTTAATGTTAGTGAAGCTAGAACTGCTCCATGTGGCAGAAACAACATTAGGTGTTTCTGAGCTAACACTGCTCCACATAGCAGAATGTCACGGTCACACAAGGAAGGCAAAGAGGGATAACTCTTTAAGGGTATTTATTGTGCAATGCTACATTAGCTTAGAGATGGATTTAAATTAAATTAAATTGAAAAAAAAAAGAATAATATGTTAAAGGAGTTTATGGCCAAACGATCTATGGTGTAGGCTGAATAGTAAGGCAGGTTGTCATCAATCTAGTAACCTGTATTTGTGTGGGTGAAAAAGTGTTTTGAACTTGTACTGCAATACCTACTTCAACCACACGGTGTCAATCTTACATACTGCACCTTTAATGCACTTGTAAACTTAGGCCATTTTGCTTCTTTTTTTAACTCAGGCAAAACCTGGAATGAATGAATATACTTATGGAAATCCACCAATTACCAGAGACGGGGGTTTTGTCAGGACACTTGAATATGATGCATTCTGAAGTGAGTAGCGTAAATCCCATAATCCTCAGAGTCTAAGGCCATCTACTCTAATGCGGCATATGCTGCATTCTGAATCACAGATATTGAGATTAATGTACCTGTGTTTTTCAAAAACAGATAATAAAAAAATATATATATGCAAATATACTAATAATGCAATGTTTAGAATATAAAAAAAGCAGATTAGGTATACAATGATTATATTTATTAAAATACTAAATATAAAAGTTATAAACTTTTAGAATAGTGCACACTAGAATTATGTCTTTACTTTCTGTCTTTCATTGTGCTTTAAAGGCATAGTCCAGAGTGTATTTTTGAGGCTTAGTTGTGTTTATAGGGTGCAAAGCAATGTGTGCTCAGGCTTCATTTGTAGAAAAATCATGTTATTTTTTTAATATATCTTACTTAAATTATATAGTGCTAACATGAAACGACTATTTCCAAGTTCCTTCTAAAGCCTGCCCTCAAGAGGCTCTGACTGGTCAGTTAACATAATGTGCTGTGATTCGCGGATCAGTCCCACGTCACCAGGAAGTGTCACACCTCTAGCACATGCTTTGTCATTGTGCAAATACTGTCAGCCAGTGTAACTGTTAGCCATATCATCTTGAGCCTGAATCAGACAGAAAATGAAGAGAACACAGCTATACCTCACGCCTGCTCTCTAAAATAAAACCTGACAAGTGTCTTTCATAAACAACAAGCAAGCATGTGTAAGTAATATGAAACGATCACAAATCTTTTGCGAGATGCAGAATGCAGGGAAAGCAGCCGCATATGACCCGTTTCCACTGAGTGGTACAGTACAGTACGGTTCGGTACGCTTTTAAGGCTGTTTCCACTGTCTAACTGTCAGCGTACCGAACCAAACCGTACCGTACCACTTTTTGTCACCCTTACGAAAGGGTACCAAAAAACAGAAAGGGTGCCGTAAGGTGGAGCTACACACGCAGCAGAATGCTATTGGTTTACAGAGATTCGTCATTTGCTCGCGCATCAAGCCAGAATGAAAACAAAGGACCCGCCATGTTTAATACACAGCCGAGAGACAATACACCGAAATAATAATATAAACATATAATAACGAGCCATGGTCGACCCGAGCTCAAACAAACCTTGTCGTTGTCTTAATGAACAGCCACAAAGCCAAGAAGAAGAGCAGTTTCTCCCCTGTGCCCCGTAGTTTTTTTACGAGCCTGTCTAAAAATGCGAGCATGTAATAGATCAATTTTAACAAATAAAAATACTTACAGGTTGTGACTCACAATTCACAGATTGTTCTTATATGGTTGGAACTGTTCCGTCTTTGAGAAGTTGTTTAAGCCGAATCCAGCACTGAACTGGGAAAGATTCTGGAAGCTGTCCTTTGTGAAAATGCTAGAGCTCTATTTTTTTTTTTATAATTCTCTAAAACATAATTAAAATTAAATTGCAAGCACTTCTCTCTTTGTCATGTCTTTTGGAAACCCAAATACAGAACAAGCTCTGTGGAAATAGCAGCATTTGGATGGCATTTTAACTTTCTCTGCTATAATATTACAGCACATCTGGCCATGCTCCTTCACTGCACGAGGTGTATCCATGTAACCTGAAGGGTTTATGATCTCATTAACCCAGATGTATTTTTTGTAGTCCCCAAATTCATTAGTTGTAGGCTTTGCTAAGCTAACTCTGTAAAAGCCAATGTCTCCCTTTGCCTTGAATTTTAAGCGTATTACATTCAGAGATGCTATGTTCACACATCTACATTATACATGAACTTTTGAACACATGAAGTTTAAAATACGATATCATAGTGGACCACCTCTTTAAAGAACTTCAAATAACATATACTGTACATACAGTGGAGATTTTTGATTTGGAGTAGGTGAAACTTTACGATACTATACATGTAATGTATGAAAAATGTATTTAATTGCAATTGACATGCAGTAAACTGAAAACATTGCATACATCTTATAGACCATTTTGATGCAAACAAAAAACAATGGTCTCAACGTATTTCCTGTTTTACATTTGTAATTTCTATAGCTTCCGAGAATCCAAAAAGAGACACATATTGATAAATAATGGTATGATAGCTGCTTTAATATTGGGTTATGGATGAATTGGCTCTTGTCACAGTTATGAAATAGTTTGATAATCAGCAGGAAATCTTCATGGGCCATAGACATGACCACATTGAAATGGTCTATAGCCTTTTCAGGCAAATTTACATTACAAAGCATTCTTTTTAAAACTATGCAGAGGTGTACTTTCCTTTCACAAGGGTTAACTAACTTTCCATTTACGTCTGAGATTAACCAGCGCAACATTTACATCACCGACCTTGCGGTTCACAAAACAGCACAGACTATGAATAGTTTAAATGATCAAATTTGCTTCAGTGACACCAGTAAACATTCATTACGGCAGCAGGTGAGGAAACATACCACAGGTGGGTGGGTTACACAATCTCATCAACAGCTATAATGTCACAACATGCTGCAGGTTAGCAGCATTAGTTAAAAAAAGGTCTTTCCATAAATGCTTACAACACCCTAGCCATTAGATAGGTATACTCCTGGAAATGACTAATTATAAAAGGAACAGGTCAACTTTAAATATATCCGGATGCGTTCAAAGCTGCTATAAAATGGCACATGTGACCCCAAATTCTTTATTAGCACATCCGCTTTTAATAGATTAATTGATGCATTTTATCATACCGCTAGTGCCGCTGTTTTAAGTCACTTAAGTTTGTTCGATACATTGACTTTTTCCTCTGTGTCTCATGGTCTTTTTGCTTTATCTGATGCACGTGCGACGCTTTTCTCATTAAGATCTTGTGATACCCACTTGGTGTTCAGTCTGAATCTTCCAGGATTTATTGGAAGGAAATCGTCCATGTAATGTCCATTTCTTAAGCCCCATCTAAAATATTATGTTAGCACTATCATTTGTCATCATTGCTTAAATGCAGTCTGGTCTGTACTTGAAGCGACAATTTAAATTAAAGCTTTGATTTCTCTACAACATTTTTACAATTAGAGATTGTGATCTAAACATGCGCACACACACACACACAAACAAACACACACATTAATGGTTCAGACGGAGTGATTCAGTGTGTTTTTGATGGTTCTGCCAGGAAGAAACACTTTTCAAAGTAATATTAGTCAATTCTGAGAACAATCAGTCACAGCGTAGAGTAATTCAATTATATGATTTTGAAAATAGTCAAGAATCCGTGCCAGCAATAAAAACTAATTGCTCAAGCAATTGTAAATAACAAAATATTGCATACATAGGGCTTCAAGGCAATAATAAATGAACATTAGCACTGCACTTTTGCTGATATGAGTAATACTGCTTGATTTACTGAAGTGCGATTGCATGCATCTGCATTCTGGATCTCCCAGAATCTTTTTCAAGTTTCCAAGAAGATTTGATTTAAATAAGTCTGGCCAGTAAATTAGACAGTTATGTCTTAAAATAAATTTCTTTTAATACTACATTGTTTTAATATTAAATCATTTGCTTCTTTTTTCCAGTGAGTAGAAGCAAAGTCCCAGTAGGCACATGATGTCATAAAACATTAATATTAAGTTAGATTTAGGTTGTGACGTTCGGTGATGTTCAATGTCTGACCAGTGTCTATGTCACACTGGTAAACACAGAGATGGACCCAACTTATTGATAAAAGTCAAAATATGACAACGCAGGATAGCTCCGACCAGAACGAAGACACCAGACTGGATGATCGAACAGACAAACGGACGAAATCCAGCGGACACGCCTGCAGTCCTACGCATAGACAGAGGTAAGTGAAAACACGTAACGAACTGACAAGGAAGCATAGAAACGGTGTCCATATATAGCCATATTAATGACACTCAGCTGGTGACTAATCAGAACAGCTGAGTGACGTCATAACACGTGACCAGCCCCGAGTACCAAAACAATGAACATGTGAACGATCAAAACAAGACAACCCCACGTGAAAACAGACAATCCGGAGAGAGCACAAAACTGCAACCGTGACAGTCTAAGGACAATGGCTGCATTCGAAACCGCGTACTTCCATCCTATTAGGTATGGAAAAAGCAGTAGGCGAGCGTTTGAGTATGTTTGAATCTCCGATGTTCACAAAAGAGTAGGCGAGAATTACCTCAACCCTCGCGAGATTCGGCCGTACGTATACTTAATTTGCCTTGATATGCAATATATCTCTTGATATGTCCATACTCACCCACAACATATTAGGAGAAAACAGTACGCCAAGAAAGCAGTACGTTTGAAACTTCGGTATTCATAAAAGTGTAGGCGAGAAATCCCCGGATGCCCTACTGCTTCTGCCCAGATTCCGGAGTATTCTCAGATGGTTACTTATCTATCCCAGGAGGCCATGGGAAAGCAATTCGGCACAAAGAAGAAGAAGGGAGAGACGAGAATTACGTCATAATATTGAGGATAAACGGGACGCGGATGCTTAGAAATGTAAGTTATTGGAAAGCGTAAAGACGCTTCTCTGAGTTAAACGGCATTTGCTCAGCTAACGGTAGTGTACAGTGAACTGTAGAGTTGCTGACAGTATAAAGATGCTTTATAATAGCGCTATAATGTTTATAATAGCGTTAAAATATTTGTTTTATTTTGCGCTAAAACATCATCATGTGGGAACTTCAGTGAGCACGTAACATTACGCTTTAAAGGTGAATTTATATAAACAAAAACCCATTATTAAATGTCTGACATAAATATATGAGAAGTGTTCAAGATTTACAACATTAAACACACCTGAGCGAGTGATGTGTTTGTGCTTATGTAGAATACTGTTGTCGATACTGTTTACATTAGCTAACGTAACATGTAATATTCATAAATCTCTATAAAACCATAATTCATTTGTTTTATCTGTTTATTTGTATAGGTGGTAAAATTAATGTATTTATATTTATTTATTTTTGAACACAAAATGACATTGTGCTGTTAAAATGACTTCTTTATTCTGTGTTTTGTGTGATCTGAAATGTCCTCAGACTGGTGCCGTGTGCACTGAGGATGAAGAAGCGCAGCGGTGTGCTGGAGATGATGTTGGAGATGCTGTAGTGCTGTGGACGAGACCCTGACAGATGTCGCTGTGGTCTATTCATCGTCAGAATCGGTTTCTCTGGCGTGGACAGCCTCATGTCCCAACGCCGGTTTAGTCTGACTGCAGCAGTGATGACGATGATGGCAAATACAGATGAAGACCCGTTGATCATCTGCAGAACCGGTCCCGCTGTGTGGAGATGCAGCAGATGCGGTTCTGTCTCCAATACATGACTGTTAACCAGTTTGAATAAAGCTTTGTTTTAAGTGTTGTTGACTTATTTGTCATGGTTACTTATATTCATTCTTTTAATGTTGTTTCATTTTATGATCAATAAATATAATAATAATTTTTCAATAATGTAAGCATTATTTCCTATTTTGACGGAAAATTAAGAATTACTCACATTGGCTACATTTCTGTAATGACTGTTAATACATAGCAGTGGCGTATAAAACACATTCTGATTTGTATTTTGTGTCATGTATATATAGGATGTGTTTGATTTATATAGATTTCCTTCATTATTGAAATTAAAAATCCATATTTTAAGGAAAAGGATGAATCAAAATGTTAATTCCCAGCTTCAAGTTTTGGTCATGTAAAATAAGCAGGTTAAAGCACTACTGTACACAAGATGAAAATCACTCTTGGATGGCCTACAGTAAGTAACACAACACTGATGCCAATATAATAAAATATTACAATAATTCTCCATACTGGTATAAATATGATGAGTTTAGATGTAAAAAAAACCTTTAAATGTCATCTGTTCAAAAAAATTTGCAAGCATGTGTGTATATCAGTAAGTTCACTTTTATGGCATAAAAAAATGGTTCTTTGCATTGCTGTTAAAGTGACACAACTACAAAAATATTGGAGGCTGAGAAAAAACTATTCGGTAGAGTTGTACGTTACTGATGCGAGGTGCTTCTGTCCCTGTCGTCTTATTTATATTATTATGGGATTGTTATAAATTTTATTAATTAAAGAAAAACTTACAATTTATACAGGCTCTGAAAAACATGGTTGTATCTTTTACAATTAACAAAAACGACATTATTGTACTGGGTTTCTTGTATTATATGAGATTATATGCACACAAATGTAAAATGAGAATATTTGCGTTGAATAATCAAACAAGACAGGAAAACAAGCGAGATTTAAGCAGGTTACTTGTGGATGAAAAATGTTATAAAACAATACAGACAATAAGTTCACGTTAACTTTTGTAAATAAAAATATTAATTTAAATTACGATTCATTAAACCTGCAATTTCTTCAAAGTTGTTGCGCTTGTCAGTCACGTGATAACGTAAACATGGCGGATGACGAACGATCCCATTCATACTCAACGAGATTTGGCTGTTGAGTGCCTACTCTTTTAGTCCTCGTTAAGTAAGTACTCATTCAAATTGAGTACCTACTCATTGAGTATGCTGTTTCGAATGCAGCCAATGTTAGTTGCGCTCCACCAACTGTGCTCACCAAAAGCATGATGGAAAACGACTGGCTGACGACACAGCTTAATGCTTACTGGATGACACTAAAAATTACGCTTCATCTTCTGTTTGTACTATGGATTATACCTGGCTGTATACCTTTATTGTATTTTCATTGGTAATTAAAAAAAAGACACAAAAAAATACATATGTTTATTCAGATGTACACGCAAACAAAAACAAAACATACCTTTGTAAAAACAATGACCTATTTAGTATAACTAAATGCTACAAATTAATAAATAGGATGTGCTGTACAGTATTTTATTTCTCTCTTAATTTAAAGTCCTGTTTGCTGTCATTTTCACTTTTTCTATGTTTGTGTGAATTTTGTAGATTGTAATTTTCATGCAACGTTATTACATGTAAGTCAATCCAATAAAATATACATACACACATATGTGCATGCATACACACAAAGGTAATCAGACCGTTTTGCCATTATGCCTCATCTTTGTGTGGTTTATATCTGAGAAGTGAAAGGGGTATGGAGTACAGTCAAAAGTTATACGTTTAATAGACCAAGAACATTTTCACAGTATTTCCTACAGCCTAATAGTTTTTATTCTGGAGAAAGTCTTTGGATATTTATTTTAGCCTGGCTGGAGTAATAGCAATTTATATAGGCCTAGTAAACATGTCAATACAATTAGACCCTCTTAAGAATTACTTCATGTCTACAGAAACCACTGTTGTCCAATGGCTAATTTGTTCTTTAACATAACTTACTTTAACATATATTAACATACACTTCTTTAACATTCATTTAACTTTTTAAATTGCACTTTAGGCTGAATATCTTGCAAAAAAAAATGTAAAAATGCAAACAATTTCATAACATAATATTATTTAATTACGGCAAACACTAGAGAAATTAGTTATTAGAAATTATTTCTTAAACTGTTGAAAAATGTGAGTATTAGTAGACTGTCTACTTAATATCTGTTGATTCAGACATTCAACAGACATTTAACTGACTATAAGAAACTTAGCAAGTACATGTCAATTTACACTAAAATGACTCTGAAATGACTATAGAAATAGATCACTTGCTCAATAAAATGCCAAATTCTAGAGACATTAGCAAAACAAATAGTTTCTTGTTTGTTTGTTTTTTACATTTTTTAAACATTTGGTGATTTTTTTAAATGCACCCTTTTAAGTAATGAGCTGTTCATCTTTTGTGAATGTGACCATATTTTTAAAAAACTGTGATATTTCATAGCATTCACTCAAAATACTTAAATACTATACTAATTTTTAGCAACACTATAGTGTTTTTGAACCGTATTATGAAAATAGCCTATTAAAAAAATGCTCTGGTCTCACAACAACTATAAACATAACCCAATACTGAAAACATGTTCAAAAAAACTATAATATTATTATAAATCACCATAGTATTTTACATGAAGTCATACATACGCGATAAAAAATGAATGCGATCTCTGCCAGTGGTGATGCTTACAGGCGGCAAACCAGAGAGATTCGGGAAGTGTCCGACTTCTGCTGTATTTTTTAGCCCTCCTCTTTGTCTACATTGCAGTCAAGGCAAGGCGGACCTCAAACAAGCCTAGTCACTTTGTGTTATGCTTTGACATATCGATAATGTGAAGTAGTCTGTTATGCCTACTTATGTTCAAAATTACGAGCCCGCCACACACGGTCTAGGAGTGGCTGCTGCGCAATCAGAATTTGGAAAAATCCTGTTACCCCCCAATAGAGTAACAAGATATCTCAGTCTAGTATTTCACTCTTTTATAACTGCAAGAACCATACTGCAATCTAAGGGTTAACAAAGTTTTTTGTAAAACAAAAAAAATACTAACTAACTAACTAACTAACTAAAAACAGCCAATTGGTCATGCCCAACTGAGCCTGGTTTCTCTCAAGGTTTTTTAATTCTTCACTTTCGCCAATTGGTGAAGTTTTTTACTCGCCACTGTCGCCACAGGCTTGCATGGTTCGGGACTCTTAGGGCTGTGCATCGATGGATTAATCTTCAGTGTTTGGACTCTCAGCAGTGAATATTAAACCACACTGAACTAAACTAAACTGAACTCCAACACTGAAAACTGAACTGACACTGTTTCAATTTACTATAATCCATGTGAAGCTGCCTTGACACAATCTACATTGTAAAAGTGCTATACAAATAAAGATGAATTCAATTAAACATTTTTATGCTGGACTACCTTATTGACTCATAAGGCAAAGTTTGTTTGGAGATTAGAAAATTTTAATGTTAAAAACCTGTTTTTTTGTTTTTGTTTTTTTTGCTGGTTTTGGCAGCCTTTTTGTAGTTCATTATGCCATTATTGTGTTATTGTGTTCTTGTAGGCCTATTTTATAATTTAGAACCAATATAATAAATCAAACAAATCAAATTGTACAACATTAGATAATATTAATTTCTTACATTTCTGAACATTTCTACCAGATCACTTTCTTTAATAATGGTTATTAAAATATTATACTTCAACAATAAAGATTTTATAAAAAATAAGATTTTATTACTTTTGGGTATATTCAATACATTGACAAAAAGGCGAGACAACACACACACACACACACACACACACTATGTTGCTTCAACTTATTTTAATGTTAATTAGGTTTCCATAGATATTTAAGTCACACAAAATTTAACACAATATTTTGGTCAGTTTGATTGATGCATGTTGGAAAAAAAAAGTTTATTTACTTCAACTAAAACAATTAACAGCAGTAAGATTGCTTTTACAATGTAGACTTTTGTTATAAATCATCTCAATGTGATTGACAGGTGTATTTTTCATTCTATTAAAATGATCTTGACTGCTGTCTTTCTGGTGCATCTTTAAATAACTTAACAACAACAACAACAACAACAACACTAAATTGGTTTAATTCCAAGTGGGGTTTATTTCTAAACTAATTTCGAGAGGATCACGTTCTTATGAATGAACACAGCTGGTACCATATCAGCTCTGCATATTGCACCAATCAGACGAATCCTGACACACTATGAAGTACCAGAGCTTTCTACTCCAGTCATCTTCGTCTTGAAGAATCCCCCCTTCCACCCCAACTCCTCCCCTTCTCCTATAGGGCGGCACGGTGGCCCAGTGGTTAGCACTGTTGCCTCACAGCAAGAACACCGCTGGTTCGGCCTCTCCCCGAGCCAGTCTGCGTTTCTGTGTGGAGTTTGCTTGTTCTCCCCGTGTTCGCGTGAGTTTTCCCCGGGTACTCCAGTTTCCTCCCACAGTCCAAAAAACATACTGCATATGTAATTTGACTACTTAAATAGCATCTTAAAGCAACTCTAGTCACATATATCTCAGCACATTCACAAGTGGGGGGAGTTCTTGAGACTTACCTGAGCTCAAACTCTCCTCTCGCCCTTTTAACGGGAGGGAGCTCCAGGCTCAAGGATATTCTGAGCTCAGGGCTCTCTCCCAGGACAGCATGCCAAATATGCGTTATAATCAATCATCAGCTAAGTGTGAACTCTTGAATTGGTTTAAGTTAAAAATCTGCAACCACCAGTTGCAGGCATTTGCGCTCAGTGTGATAAAGTCTTAGATCTCAAAATCACATAATGCACATTTGTGATGTAAAATTGCCTGTTTGAATAATTTCTTTGATTACATTTTTACAAAGTACAAAAGTTATTCTGAAAACTGAAGCAACCAACATCCATAGTACAAAATACCAGAGCACAGGTGTCAAACTCATTTCCTGGAGGGCCGCTGTTCTGAACAGAGCTTAACCTTAAACACACATGAGCAAACTAATTGAGTCATTCAGGCTTGTTTGAAACCCACAGTTAAGTGTGTTAAAGCAGGGTTGGAACAAAACTGTGCAGGGCTCAGTTGAACCCTCAAGGGACTGAGTTTGATATGTTATGCCATCGAATAAAAACATTATGGAAGTCAGTGACTGCTTTCCCAACATTCTTCAATCTTTCGTGTTTACCGGAAGAAATAAACTTAAAGATGTTCAGAAAAAGCAGAGGATGAGTAAATAATGACTGAATTCGGTTTCTTTTTTTTTAATGATTAATTTATTATAGACAAATATCACCAGCACATTTTTAGCTCAAGTTTGCACAGAGAAACAACAAGAATGAGTCAAATATATCATAGCCTGAGGTTCATGATATACAGGTGGTCTCAGTTCACATATGCAACACTAAACAATTTCAGAACTGAAAACTTTTAGATATTTTTGTTGCAAGGAAACTCTTATGCGTCACAGTCGAACAGATTAAAAGCCAATTTTTTTGTCATGCTCGACAGGTTTGAAAAGACTTGGCATTTTCATAATAGTAGGCAGCAGTTTTTTGGAAAGGATGCACTTCCAGATGCCACTGACCAGATAAAACAATTATAAAAGAAGCAGACAGTCCGACTCTTCAGCTGAGACGTTTGTGCGGAGCCAATCCATCTGTGTTAAACGAAGAAATGGCACAGGATGCCCAGAAGCCAATGGTTCAGCTGAGACCATTGCTGGAGGACTTGTAGCCAGGAGTTTTATGATTTATCCTGGTGTCTTCTTATGTTCTTACAAATTCCCAATAAAAAGATTTAAGGTGACGTATCAGACTTTTATAATAAAAATAGACTTTGAAATATAATTCATGGGAGTAGTGTGTATAGTACTAGGGCAGTACTATATGAATTCATTTTCTTTTTAAGATTGAACTAAATCAAGGAAGTTTGTTCAATTTCAGTGCACTCACAGTATAAGATCCCATGCAACATTTCTTTCAGATTTATAACAATGCGCATGAACTTCATACCCTCATTTTAAAGCTGATTAATTCAGGTCACTTTAAATGAAGGAGTGCAGCCAGTAATTTGCTCAGACAGGAATATGCCATGTCGAAGACTTTCCATACAACCTCTCCTTTCACTCTCCTGCTTCCTCACACACTTTTTTTGTCATTTACACTATGGATAGAGCATAAAAAGCAAGACTTTAAACAGGTGAATATCAAGATTATAAGATCCGCCACACCTACCAGCATAAAAATAAAAGAGAATAAAGAAACTATACCAAAGATATCAGTTGATGATGATGACTAAAGCCTTTGTCACATACACTCTTACTCTTACACAGTGAAATTGGGGACATTAAGAGTCTTGACAAGTATTTTGTATCAGTGGGGAACAATTCTCAAATCAGCACTTAAGTAGAAGTAAACAGTAGATGCCCGAATGAAATAATATTCCTCAAAAGAAAAAAAAAAAAAAAAAAAAAAAAAAAAAAAACACTAAGTTCACACAGAACACGTTTTTCCTTTCCAGTGCACTACTTTAACTATTGCTTTAAATGTGCTTGATGGAGGTTGCTGGACAACCATGTTTTATGATGCATTTTTTTTTTTGTCAAACCATTCCAAAAGCTATCTTACCGTTTTAGAAGAAAAGATGGATTCTGTTTGAAGCGCAAAGCGTTGTTGTTGTTTTTTTTTTTTTTTTTTTTTTTTTACAATGCACTACTTTCCTGCAGTTTTTAATGATGAAAACACATGCTTGACAGACGTGAGCAGAGTTGGATTACATTGTTGGGGAACGCTGTATTGTAACGAATTACATTTTAAATTTGTGTAATAAAAAAAAAAAAAAAAAAAACACGCAGTTACTAAAGTCAGTGTAATTGTGTTACTTATGTTACAAATATACTTTTAAAATACACTGCAAAGTCAGTTAATAAGCATGTGCTAAATTGCTAAAGAATGGGAGCTGAAATAGCTGCTGTTGAGAGTGCTTGCTTCCTCATGTGGAATTAGACATTACTTTGATTTCATGGAGCGTAAAAACAAAAATATTGCTGTGAAAAGCAGTCCATGTCCAGTTTTTAAAGATCTTTTGACTGCTTTAACTCGACCAGCAATTTCTTGAAACACTTGAACTGAAAGCATTCGAGGACAAAACTCGTTGCCAAGGAGGACACTGGTGGCCAAAAACACAGCGGCCCAACTCAGCCTAAACAGGTTAAATTGATTTGTGCAATTGCTTACAGTGACAAAAATCTTTATAATCATTAAAATAATTTATAAAAAATAATAAAAATAACAAGTTTAATAAACATCAATAATATTAATGTTATGACGTAGATCCTGAAACTTTCTTCTTCTCTGTTTTTCTGTCTGACTTTACGGTCAGTTTGAACAGAATGAATGGTCACATGATAAAAAACAAAACACAAACACTGTGTCTGAAACTGCATACTTTCATACTATACAGTACACTAAAAACAAAAAACAGTATGCGAGCTGAGTAGTATGTCCGAATTCATAGAATTGGAAAATCAGTATGCGAGAAGTACCCGGATGACTTACTACTTTCAGCGAGATTCTGAAGTGCGCATCCCATGCATGCTGCGCTATCCCATGATGCCCCACGAGAGAATTCATGAATGGCAGTGAAGCGACGCAACTGATACTTTTCTAACAGCCAAGCAGTATGTTTAAATTCAAATGCAGTACCTACTAATTAGGCGGTGAAACTGTGTCCAGACATACTTAAAAAGTTTCACAATAGCATCTCTATTTTGATATGTATTCATTAATTTTCCTTCAGCTTAGTCTCTCATTTATCAGGGGTCACCACAGTGGAATGAACCGCCAACTACTCTGGCATATAATTTACGTAATGAATGTCCTTCAAGTCTTAACTCAATACTGGGAATTTGAGAGACTATAATTACAATAATTGATCATTTAAGACTTCACTTTAGACAAACTGTATTACTGAACATTGACCACTACTTGAAAACAAACATATGAAGATGCATTAAGATGCCTAAATTATAAGCAAGGCAAGCAGCGCTGTAGTAAAATCAAAAGCAGGCATACAGTGCAATATATCAGATAATAAATCTTTATACTGTGTCCATTTAGTTAATGTCTTTCTAGAATGAAGCTGTTCAGTTTTATCACTACCAAATCATTGCTCCATTATTTAGTTTACAGCATTTAAAAAAAAAAAAAAAGCTGGTCCTTCAAAACAGCTGGTTGGATCAAACTTATTTGCATGGTGATGCTGACCATATTCACTGTCCTCTACACAAACTATGCTTCAAAAGCTCTGTGTTTCTGGAGGGAATTTCGATCAGCTGTTATCAGACATCCTGATATCCAGCTCTCAGTGGGTCTTTCTCTGATGGAAATAAATCGGCCTCGTAGAGCTTCTCAATTTCACACTAACTGTAGCTAAATTACATCGCATCTGCGTGTCCACCTGGTAGCTATCTAATGAAATGTTTGCCATGGCCAAATTAATTGAATTCAACCCCATGCTGCCATTTTGAAATAGCTAGATATTTTGCTGCTTTGGAAGATAACTGGGTGACATTTGTATAGGCATATGTCCTGGTGCTCGGGAAGATTTTATTTGTTGTTGTTGAGACCAAATTTAAGCATACAAAACACAGTGAATTTGGAGATAATGGCTAATTAGTGACAATGGGGGATGCGTCTTCATTTACAGTGCCAAAAAGGTTTTTAACTATTCATTCATTTTCTTTTTGGCTTAGTCCCTTTATTAATCCAGGGTCGCCACAGCAGAATGAACCGCCAACTTATCCAGCATTTGTTTAACGCAGCAGATGCCCTTCCAGCTGCAACCCATCTCTGGGAAACATCCATACACACTCATTCACACACATACACCATGGACAATTTAGCTTACCCAATTCACCTGTAACACATGTCTTTGTACTTGTGGGGGAAACGGGAGCACCCGGGGGAAACCCACGCGACCACAGGGAGAACATGCAAACTCCACACAGAAATGCCAACTGACCCAGCCGAGGCTCGAACCAGTGACCTTCTTGCTGTGAGGTGAACATGCTACTCACTATGCCACCGCAGCACCCGTTTTTAGCTTTAAACAGAAAGTTACTATTTATAGATAAAAAAAAATAATAATAATAATCGAGCTTTTTTTTTTTTTTTTTTATTAGCATGGGAACGTGTAATATACATATTTTATATTTGTCACGGTCACACAATGAGGACAAGGAGGGTTATCTCTTTTCATCAATTTATTCAAACAAGTAGTGCACAAATCAGCAGATAAGGCAGGTAAGTGAAAGTCTTTGCTTTTAAGCGGGGGAATTGATGTTTACGATGTCAACAGATACCCTTAAGCAGACAGAGGGTAAAGTTACTTCCCTTAGAGATAGTACTGTTCATCCCCAGGTTTGAAGGAACATCCTCCGGTTAATCAGTCTCAGAAATGCGGGAACATCCATGGAAGATGGAGAGTCAAAGAGAAGGTTAATGGAACCCACAAACTTCGATCCCAGCTAACGAATGACTGGGATCTCAAGAGTTTATATGGGGAGTGTTGATGAGGGGGAACAGGTGCACGGGATTAAAACTCAGGAGATAGTGATCGGGCTTGATGAGAGGGAGCTGGAGATGGGGAACGGTGATTGGTGCAGAGAGAGCGTGCTGGTAAGAGGGAGTGGTAGGTGGAGCAGCAGAAACGAGCCGGGATGTGACAATATTTGAAGAGTTCCGATGCAAATCCCTCTTACAATATGTTGTCATTTCTGAAATTTGGAATTTATATGTAATGCAAGTACAGCAATGTAAACATTGTAAACTAATCTTGTTAGATTCAAATAATGTAGTGTAAAAGCATTGTAAGACATCATCTGTGCTTTGTTCATTAATAAAAAAAGCTTATCAGATGTATAAGTAATATGAAGTAATATGATGTATAGTTTTCTGCATTATGTTTAGCTTTTAAAAATAGCTTACATTAGCAAATAAAATACAAGGTAGGCTTACTGGGCAAAAAGGGGATGTCTCTCAAACACTTTTAGAAGCTGTCATTCATTTATCCTCACTCTCATCTTAGTCTCTTTATTGTCTCTTTTTTATCATCATAGCATCCATGTGGCATAAAAGAATTGCAGCTTAACTTTGTCTTTCGTGAAACGAAGTTCCCGATTAATGTATAGTAAATCAAAGTAGTGTCACTGTGCAAAAACCATTACGAATGCTTGTTACACTTCTGACTATGCAGTTTTCTTTATCTTATATGGCACAATTTTGAAGTAAGGGATGTTTTCATTTGCCTTTCACTGACAGTCGGACAGACTTATCCAATTCCTCAAACTCTGTGTTTTAATATCTAAATCGGAAGCAGAATAAAGCAGTCTCCTCATAAAAGCCAGCATATAAGAGCACCGCTACATTGAAAACATATGATTTGATTCGCGCCTTCTCATTGGTTCTCGGGACATAACGGCTTTTGCTGTCAAAGGCAAGTGGTTTTTAGAGGCTTTTAGTAGCAAACTGTGATTTCTGAATGTGCTGACGCTGGTATTTAGATGATCTGAAGCAAAATGTTTGTTGAACATACTACGTGCCTAAAACATTCGCTCAATGTCATTATCCCATTTTGGCTGAAATGTGGCGATTATCGGTTTTTGCATCTGAACTCTTCATTTGAATAAGTAAAGTTTAATTATAAACTAAATCCGAGAGGAGCACGCGCTTATGATTGATAGCAGTACCACTCAGCAGAGCACACCAATAATTCCGCAGCTTTAACACAGGGCCGCTGGCCTTCACGTAACGCCGCCGCTGCTCCAAAACGCTGGGGACGAGCCTCCTTCGGACGCTGTCTAACGCGGTGTATTTCCACTGTGCATTTAGAGACAGCATTTGATAACACTACTGCTGTGGCACATTTAATTTCGGACTATACAGCCTGTTATTCATCGCGCTACCACCATTACTAGGTAAAGACCCTGCGTATTTATATATTAATCATACGCACACCGTTCTTTCTTCATTTAGTCATTTCCTACCGTAGCGTTACAAGGCAGACAAAACAATTGAATACCGATCACTACACTGCATGTAGAAAGCAGTCATATGTGGAAAAAAATTAAGCCATTATTATAATTATACCGACATAAACAATTACTCAGTACCTCAAGCCAAAGCTTTCCTTGTCCCAAGGTGTACACGCACTCACATTTTTAAGTCTTAGATATCCTTAAATGCTTCCGTATCCATTACAAACCACCACATTTAGATCTGAATTCTTCATAAAACTAGTTAACTGCCTGATGTATCATTTTAAGTATACAATGTGCATCAGACTATACAAGTTATATAAATGATTATGTCTGCTTGAAAGAATGATGAATATTTCAGTGATCAGTTCAATATGGCAAGCCAAGTTTAC
>CAIGQQ010000306.1:3574754-3591530 GCA_903798035.1 Danio albolineatus
TAGGGATGAAAATTATTATATGTATTTGTTTATATGGCAGAACATGTGTTTTTCCCCAAAGAGGGCTCACACAAATTCCTGATGAAATCAGGAACTGTTTTGTGGACTGTGGGGGGTTTGATGTAGTCACGTGTTGATTGGTCAGTTTGAATGTCTCAGTAGTTAGGCTTTGGTCACATGGTCAAGGAAGGTACAAAGGAGGGTGATAAACCTAGCTCTGGGCTCTTTCTCCTCTGGGGCTCTGGCCTTCTCTGGTGTCCTGCTCTCTCTCTATCTCTCTCCCTCCCCCCTCTCTCTCCATCTCTCTCTCTCTCTCTCTCTCAGGTAACTTTAATTTATATTTAAGCTGGGTACAATTATTATCATATGTTTATATCATTTCATGTTTTATTGTTCATACAGTTATTTGTAACCAATTTAGTGGTAACCGTAGATAATTGTTGTCATTAAATCATCTCATTTTCAAGTATTTGTCAATTACTTTTGATTTAACATCAACATTTAATGGCTCCATATTGCAATACAATATAATATAATCACATAATTAGCAACGCTCTTCCACATTTAAAGCTATTAATACTGCCCTTATTTCCGTTTTTGGTATAAGTTTGCAGAAGGATGGTTTTGACTAGAATGTACAGTTTTTTACCATCATATTGATAACTTTTTAGTCATTTGGCAGAACTACAGTTCAGAACCGATATATATATATATATATATATGTCCATCCTGTGATTGACAAAGTGAGTGAAGTTCTTCGTTGAGAGAGGTAGACGGCCAAACAGAACGTTGAAAGGAAAGTGACATGTCCACTGAGCTACTGGAAGTTGGTAAATGCTACTTTGTAGAGAGTTAATAAGAACAAAAATCTTCAATAATAGGCAATGTTAGGCAAGGCAAAACAATGCACTCTATACATACCTTCTTACGATCTGATAAGAAGCCCATAAAATGCTTAGCAGTCTAGGTTTTTTTTTCTGCCTAATTAATTGGTTCTTTTCTTTATTGACATTGGGCTGACCTAATTGCAAACTCCTATACCCTAACCCAGGGGTGCTCAATCCAGGTCCTGGAGATCTACCTTCCTACAGAGTTCAGCTCCAAACCTGATCAAACACACCTGAACCAATTAAGTAGGACCTGAACAGCGCTTGATAATTACAGGCAAGTGTGTTTGATATGGGTTGCAACTGAAATCTGCAGGAAGGTAGATCTCCAGGACCAGGATTGAGCAACCCACCCTAACCTGCTCTGTGTGAGCTTGCACAGTCCATACATATATCCTATACATAAAAACACAAGGTAAACTCTATACAAATACATACATATGAAACACTCTACACACATGATAGACTCTATACATTACATACATATAAAACGCACCCTATTCATATACACACACACAATAGACTATACATAGAGGTATACAGATATACTCTATACATATATACAATCCTGTCAGGGTCTGGGATAAACCCAGGCATCTGGCATGAAAGGCAACTGACTTATCCACTGAGCTACTGGAAGGTGGTATAGCCAACAATTAGGAGTGTGGCTTATGTACAGTGATTCACAGAGTGAGTGAAGTTCTTTGTTGAGAGAGGTAGACGGCCCTCTCGCAAAGAAAAAAAAAAAAAAAAAAAAAAAAAAAGGGTTCGAGTCCAAAAGAACATTTTAGAATTTTCAGACAGTGGGATAAGCTTGTGTTAGGTTGGGTGTTCTCTACGGAGTCTCGAAGAATCCGGTGTCTAAGGAAAAAACTTACCAGTTCCTGAAGGGTGTGCATGATAGCGCTGGTCATCAGGGTCAGCATCGCACCCTCTGGTTGGCCAGACAAAAGTTCTTCTAGGAGTCTATGGAAGGAGACATTAAGAAATATGTCAATGAATGTGAGAGGGGCAGTTTGAGTAAATGGCCTGAACCTCAGGCAAGAGCTCCACTTGTGTCAATCCAGACGACTGCTCTATTACAATTGGTATGACTCATCTTTTGGTCTGCGGAGTATTCCAAAAACAGGTCGGTCTGTGTATTAGTGATCACTGATCATTTTACCAAACTTGCCTGTGCCTAAGTGTGTCCGAATCAAACTGCAGAAGCGGTTGCACATGTTTTATGAAACACGCTGTTCAGTATTTATGGGTTTCTGAGGCGCGTACATTCTCCATATCATCCCATGGGTAATAGACAAACAAAGACATAACCTTACCTTGGGTGATATGATCCATTCGCTTCCTCCAAAGTTAAGTTGCCACAAATGTTGAATTCTGTGATGAGAACAAGGCTCGATCCTAGATATCTGGTGTAGTAGACTAATGTTCTACCGTTTACCCACAAGAAGGGGGATGATGAACCCAATTGCCAAGGCCTTAAGTATAGTTTAAAAAAAGTTGTTTATTCAAGTCCAACATCTTCAAGGAAAAAACATCCAGGCATAAACAGGAAGTCTAGAAGACAGACTACAGCCAGCAATCAACAAACATAAAGTTCTCCGTAGAGCAAAGGATATTTTAGTCCAAAATACTAATAAACAAAACAACGGAAAGTAATGACTAGATAATCTGAGAATAGAACTTACAGCAAGGAGGAGAGCACATCAAACTCAAAAGCCAAGTGACAAGTGAAGACAAGAGGGTAGAATAAATAGGCTAGACTAACAAGACAAAGCTGAACAAGATTAACACAAATGAAATCCAAACATAAACACTTGGAAAAATGGCGACATCATGTGGAGAAAAAGAAAAACAAACAATTGCTCAAAATATGACAAATACACTTACCTGTCATGGGAAAAGAGGAGTAGAAGAAGGAGAAAAGGCGATGTGAAACATCCACCTTCGAGACTGGCCAATGAGGGAATATTCCTTAGTTTCATTCATTTGTCGTCCAGTATTCTCTCTCTGTTGAAATCTGTTTTCACTTCATGTCCTTCCTGTGTTCATCCATGTACTTGTTTAATAATAAATATACATGTTTTGATAATCCTGCGATCCTGTGCTTTCCTGTAGTGAACCAGGCGTAACATAATAACGGACCTAAACAGAAATAGTTGTGGCGTGTTTTACCCCGTTTTATTCTTCATAGTCTTTTTAGACCCCAGTATTAAATTTTTCCTCCCCCTCGTGTCTTTCCCTCATGGATTTCATTTACACTCCCGAGATTCGCATCCTGATGACGAAACAGGGGAAAAGAAGCCTTGAGGACCATACAGACAGGTTCCTGTTCTTAGCAAAAAAATCCAGTTGGCCGGACGAAGTGCTCTGCGGGTTCTATAACTCTAATTTGAACACCGCTTGCAGAGCACAGTCGTCCGAAGATGGTCCTCGGGGCAATCCCACCGCCTACGTGGAGTGGCCACTGGCGAGGAACTGAACATCTTTTGACGTCTCGCCCAGTCTCGCCCACTGACCCACAGCAGAGGGTGAGCTGGCCCTGGACCCGGAAATGCTGCTCATTGACATCTGGAGCGAAGTCACACCCCTCTCAATGTTCCAAGACAGCCTACCAGTCCTGTTCATCTCCAAAGATGATAGGTCCACCCTCTTCACCTCGATTGATGTCATGCACTACAACTATTCTGCCTGCTCCAGTAAGCCAGTCCCATGTGTGGAGGTTAGGCTGAGTACCTGCTTCACCAGCCAGAGATTGTCGCCCGACGTCATCTCCTCTTCCCTCCACTTTCTCCTCCCTTATCTCCTAGGTGGACTGTCAGCCCTCTGGCTCCACCTTCACCGTAGCCATCTGGACCTGTGTCATCGTCAGGTGAGCCCTCAGCCCTCCATGATCACGACGTAACCTTCGGCCTACAGCTCTCTGTCTCTTCCTGTGGCTCCAACTCCAGTCTACCGAGGTCAGCCCCCTGGAGACCACTCCTCCTCCATGACTCCTCCCTCTGTCGACTCCAGGGCCATTTACAAAATGTTTCATTTCCCTTCTGTGACTCTTCCCTGGCCACATGCTTCAACTCTACCAAGGTCAGCGCCCCTGGAGTCAGCAACCACTCCATTGCTCCTCCCTCCATTGACTCCACCCTGGGCTGTCGTCCTGTCTGTGTCCTTTACCTCTTAATTCATCGCAATTCATGCTTGCTCCCTCCTGGATCTCCTCCCTCGCCACCTCCTTCAACTCGCTCCAGTTCCTCCCTCACAGATTCTCTCCTGACCACCTCCGAACCTTTATTTTGGTTACATGGGTGTGACATAAATATCCATATCCACAGTATCTATAGATACAAACACAATTGATTCACACCTTATTCATATATGATACAGTCCATACATATATCCTATACATATACACACACCGTGGACTCAATACGAAACACACTCATAGAGACACATGATAAACTTTATACATATACATTCTATACATAGATGTTTACAGATTTATTCTATACATATATACAATCCTGTCAGGGTCTGGGATAGAACCCGGGTCCCTGGCAACTGACATATCCACTGAGCTACTGTGTTACTGTGCTACAATAAGAGGCAAAGTTAGGCAAGGCATAACAATGCACTCTATACATATCTTCTTATGATCTGATCATCCCATAAAACGCTTAGCAGCCTATGTTTCTTTCCTGCCTAATTAATTGGTTCTTTTCTTTATTGACATTGGGCTGACCTAATTACAAACTTCTTTTTTGGTCTCTGTGTGAGCGTGCAACGTCAGTGTGTATTTGTCAAAATAGTTGAGAGTCAGAGAGATGGAGAATAAACGGAAGGGAGGCGCAGAGAAATTGCGGGAAACACACTGGCGTTTCATTTAGCGGTTCCAAAAAGTTCTCCGTCCATACTACACGGCTAAAAACGCACATCACGTGACCACACACCCACAAAACCCAGGCTGGATGCATGTGAGCAATGCTGGTAGTGAAGCTGTCGCTAAATGATTTTGACATCCAGTATATCCTTAGTCGAAATTTAAAACGGCAGACGCATTAAGCAGACAGCCGTTTGTGACTTCAGGAATTCTTCATCGATTGACTAGAACTCCTTACGATGTTCTGCTGCATGACGCCAAATCTGTTGCTGTTGAGCGAGTGCGGGATACATTTCATCTTTCGTGTGAACGTCCAGATGCAGAAGGAGTAGATGATGGTTTCTCAGAGCATGCGGAGGGTGGGTGTGAGATTGTGTATTTTGGGTCCATCTACTATTCCTGGGCAGTCTCGAGATCAGATTTATCAGCTGTTCTTAAATCTCACCTGGACTGGAAGAATGGTGCAACCATTAGGATCAAGTTGGAAAAACAGAATCCTGTGATTGACAGAGTGAGTGAAGTTCTTTGTTGAGAGAGGTAAATGTCCCAGGACAGCCCTCCAGTCCTGTTCATCCCCAAAGACAATAGGTCCACCCTCATAACCTCATCCCCCACAACCATCCTGCCTGCTCCAGTAAGCCAGTCTCATGTGTGGAGGTAACCCTGAGGGCCGGCCTACCTGTTTCACCGGCCAGAGGTTGTCGCTCGGTGTCCTCTTCTCTGCCCTTCGAGCTAGGCCTTCGCTTTTTCCTCCATCATCTCCTACGTGGACTGTCAGCCGTCTGGCTCCAGCTTCACCTCCAGCTCCACCGTAGCCATCTGGACCTGTGTCACCGTCAGGTGAGCCCTCAGCCCTCCGGGATCTCAACAAAAAACAATAATTGTAATGAAAATGGAAGTTTATTGGGAAGAGTAAAGGGATGTAATTCATTAAGTTAATTGCTTGACATAATAATTAGCAAATCTATATATAAATCCAACGACGGTGTTTTCCAGCTGGCAGATTTCCTTGTCCTGGCACATTTTTGTGCCGCTTATGATCGTTCTTGTAGCCAACTGTGGAAACAAAATAAACAATAAAATGTTTAGTCTATGATAAACTGCTGGTACCTGCCAACATTTGTCTCTGAAATTCTGGGACTTTTTGCGGTTTTAGTAACTGTACCATGGACCGGATATCAGGCGGTGGGGTGTAGGTGTCTGAGCGAGAGTCTCGCCCACTGACCCACAGCAGAGGGTGAGCTGGCCCTGGACCCGGAAATGCTGCTCATTGACGTCTGGTGCGAAGTCACGCCCCTCTCAATGTTCCAAGACAGCCCACCAGTCCTGTTCATCTCCAAAGACGATAGGTCCGCCCTCTTCACCTCAATTGATGTCATCCACCACAACAATTCTGCCTGCTCCAGTAAGCCAGTCCCATGTGTGGAGGTAACCTTGAGGACCTGCCTACCTGTTTTACCGGCCAGAGGTTGTCGCCCGACGTCATCTCCTCTGCCCTCCAATTTCTACTCCCTCATCTCCTAGGTGGACTGTCAGCCCTCTGGCTCCACCTCAGCCATCTGGACCTATGTCACCATCAGGTGAGCCCTCCAGGATCACAACATCACCTTCGGCCTACAGCTCTCTGTCTCTTCCTGTGGCTCCACCTCCAGTCTACCGAGGTCAGCCCCCTGGAAACAACTCCTCCTCCCTCCGTCGACTCCAGGGCCATCCTCCTCAGTCTCTTACCACCTGTTTCATTTCCTTTCTGTGACTCTTCCCTGGCCACATGCTTCAACTCTACCAAGGTCAGACCCCCTGGAGTCAGCAACCACTCCATTGCTCCTCCCTCCTGTCTGTCCTTTCCCTTTTTATTTCATCGCCCTTCATGCTTGCTCCCTCCTGGAACTCCTCCCTGGCAACCTCCTTCATCTCACTCCAGTTCCTCCCTCACAAACTCTCTCTGACCCACAGCAGATGGTGAGCTGGCCCTGGACCCGGAAATGCTGCTCATTGACGTCTGGAGTGAAGTCACGCCCCTCTCAATGTTCCAAGACAGCCCACCAGTCCTGTTCATCTCCAAAGATGATAGGTACACCCTCTTCACCTCCTAGGTGGACTGTCAGCCCTCTGGCTCCACCTCCACCTCAGCCATCTGGACCTGTGTCACCATCAGGTGAGCCCTCAGCCCTCCAGGTTCACGACGACACCTTCGTGGATCTCCTCCCTGGCCACCTTAACTCGCTCCAGTTCCTCCTTCACAGACTCTTTCCTGACCAGCTTCGAACCTTTATTTTGGTAACATGGGTGTACATGTACATATCCACAGTATCTATAGATACAAACACAATTGATACACACCTCATTCATATATGACACAGTCCATACATATATCTTATACATACACGGTAGACTCTATACATATACATACATATGAAACACACTCAATTCATATACACACATGATAGACTCTATACATATACATTCTATACATATATACAATCCTGTCAGGGTCTGGGATAGAACCCGGGTCTCTGGCATGAAAGGCAACTGACATATCCACTGAGCTACTGGAAGGTGGTATACCCAGAGACCGAAAGGCAACTTGCTAGAGGCAAAGTTAGGCAATCTACATATGATCTGATCAGCCCATAAAACGCTTAGCAGCCTATGTTTTGTTTTTCCTACCTAATTAATTGGTTCTGTTCTTTATTGACATTGGGCTGACCTAATTACAAACTCCTTTTTTGGGCTCTGTGTGAGTGTGCAACGTCAGTGTGTATTTGTCCAAATAGTTGAGAGTCAGAGAGATGGAGAATAAACGGAAGGGAAATTGTGGGAAACACACTGGCATTTCATTTAGCGGTTCCAAAAAGTTCTCCGTCCATACTACACGGCTAAAAATGCACATCACGTGACCACACACCCACAAAACCCAGGCTGGATGCATGTGAGCAATGCTGGTAGTGAAGCTGTCGCTAAATGATTTTGACATCCAGTATATCCTTAGTCGAAATTTAAAACGGCAGACGCATTAAGCAGACAGCCGTTTGTGACTTCAGGAATTCTTCATCGATTGACTAGAACTCCTTACGATGTTCTGCTGCATGACGCCAAATCTGTTGCTGTTGAGCAAGTGCGGGATACATTTCATCTTTCGTGTGAACGTCCAGATGCAGAAGGAGTAGACGATGGTTTCTCAGAGCATGCGGAGGGTGGGTGTAAGATTGTGTATTTTGGGTCCACCTACTATTCCTGGGCAGTCTCGAGATCAGATTTGTCAGCCGTTCTTAAATCTCACCTGGACTGGAAGAATGGTGCAACCATTAGGAGTGTGGCTTATGTTCAGCATTTAGAGAGTTTGTCAGATGTAGATCAGAGTCAGCTTAGTAGTATCAAGTTGGAAAAACAGAATCCTGTGATTGACAGAGTGAGTGAAGTTCTTTGTTGAGAGAGGTAGATGTCCTGTCCCTCTCGTAGAGAAAAAGTGTCCAAAAGAACGTTTAAATTTTTGAGACAGTGGGATAAGCTTGTGTTAATGTTGGGTGTTCTCTACAGAATCTTGAAGAATCCGGTGTCTAAGTAAAATACCTGGAAATGCTGCTCATTGACATCTGGAGCGAAGTCACGCCTCTCTCAATGTTCCAGGACAGCCCTCCAGTCCTGTTCATCCCCAAAGACGATAGGTCCACCCTCATAACCTCATCCACCACAACCATCCTGCCTGCTCCAGTAAGCCAGTCTCATGTGTGGAGGTAACCCTGAGGGCCTGCCTACCTGTTTCACCGGCCAGGGGTTGTCGCTCGACGTCATCTTCTCTGCCCTTCGAGCTAGACCTTCGCTTTCTCCTCCCTCATCTTCTACGTGGACTGTCAGCCCTCTGGCTCCAGCTGCACCTCCAGCTCCACCGTAGCCATCTGGACCTGTGTCACCGTCAGGTGAGCCCTCAGCCCTCCGGGATCTCATCAAAAAACTATAACTGTAATGAAAATGGAAGTTTATTGGGAAGAGTAAAGGGATGTAATTTATTAAGTTAATCACTCCACATAATAATTAGCAAATCTATATATAAATCCAACGATGGTGTTTTCAAGCTGGCAGATTTCCTTGTCCTGGCACATATCCGTGCCGCTTATGATAGTTCTTGTAGCCAACTGTGGAAACAAAATAATCTATAAAATGTTTAGCCTATAATAAACTGCTGGTACCTGCCAACATTTGTTTATAAAATTCTGGGACTTTTTGTGGTTTTAGTAACTGTACCATGGACCGGATATCAGGCAGCGGGGTGTAGGTGTCACATCCCCGGCTCGTTCTTGCTGCTCCAGTCACCATTCTCCCTCATCATCTCGTTTCCTCAGCTCCAATCATCGCTCTCCTTCACCAACCACCTCTCATGGCACCCGAGCACTATCACCTGAATTCTGATTACACTCACCTGCACCAGTAATCACCACACCCTATATAAACTCCTCGATTCCAGTCATTCATCGGCTAGAAACCGAGGTCACTAGGTTCACCTCTCCTTCTCCCCTGATTGCCTTCTTCCGTGGATGTTCCCCTTCTCCTATGGATGTTTCTCCTAACCTGTAGATGCACATGCAATGATTAAGGGAAGTGACTTTGCTCTCTGATGGTTGAATGAAGATCCTTGTTTACATTGTGAACTTCATACTAGTCTGCTCACCATCCAAGTATATCACTTACCTGCTGAACAATCCGTTGAACAATCCACTGTGTTTTGAATAAACTGATGAAAAGAGATAACCATCCTTGTCTTCATTGTTTGACAATGACACTAAGCCATTCAGAGCTTTGTAGGTAGTCAATAAAATGTAAAAAAAAACTATATGATATTTAATAGGGAGGCAATGCAATGATGAAAGAACTGGAGTAATATGATCTAATTTCTTTGTTCTAGAAAGCATTCTAGCAGCTATATTTTGAACTAGCTGAAGTTTGTTAATTAGGCCAACAGGGCAGCCGTCTTGTAATGCATTACAATAATCTAATCGAGACATCACAAAGGCATGAATAAGCTTTTCCGCATCAGACATTAATAGCATATGTCGCAAAAAAAGTTTGGCAGCATTTTTAAGAAGAAAAATTGCAGTTTTTCAGATGCTAGAAATCTGGCCTTCAAATGACATGTTGCTATCAAAAATCACCCCCAATTTTTTGACTGAAGATGAGGACTGAACTAAGAATCCATCTGTCACATCCCCGGATCATTCCTGCTGCTCCGTTTACCTATCTCTCTTACCATCACGTTCCCCCAGCACCAATCATCGCTCCTCATCTCCTGCCACCTCTCATCACGCCCGAGCACTTTCACCTGAGTTCGATCAACACACACCTGCACCGTAATCAAGACTCCCCATATCACCCCAGTCATTCCAGTCAGTCAGTGGCTGGAATCGATGTCAAATGGTTCACCTTACCTTCTCCCTGACTCGCCTTCTTCCGTGGATGTTTGTCCTCTCCAGTGAATGTTTCTCATGTGGACCTTTCTCTCAAACCTGTGGATGAACAAGATATCATTAAAGGAAGTGACTTTATACTATATGTCTGATTGAAGCTCCTTGTTCACATCGTAAACAACATTCCATCTGCTCATCTGCAAAAACTATCACTTACCTGCCTCTCCTGGGCACACCACCAAGGGTTAGACAGTGTTCTAGGTTTTTGCATGTGAGGTTTTTGGGTCCAATAAGAAAGACCTAAGTTTTATCTGAATTTAGTAATAAGAAGTTATTAGTCATCCAATTTTTTTAATTTCAGCTATACAATCTGTTAATTTAGTAAATTCATAGAAATTATCAGGTTGAGAGGAAATATGAAGTTGTCTATCATCAGCATAACAGTGGAAGCTAACTCCATGTTTTTTAATGATATTGTTGACATACCCATGCTCGTTCCTGCTGCACCAATCACCTCCCTCACCATCTCATTCCCACTGCTCATCGCTCTCCATATCCAGGCATCTCTCACCACACCCGTGTTCAATCATCCAAATACTAATGACACTCACCTGCACCTGCAATCACCTCCCAGTATAAAGACTCCTCGATTCCAGCCATTCATCGGCTGGAATTTAAATCACTAGGTTCACGTCTCCTTCCCCCCGATTGCCTTCATCCGAGGATGTTTCCCTCCTCCTGTGGACATTTCTCCTAACCTGTGGATGTCAAACTGTGAATAAGAAAAGTGATTGTTATTCTCTGATGATTGAATGACAATGCTTGTTTACCATATGAACTGTTTACAAGACTGATCACTATCCATGAATATTCACTTACCTGCTTCCTCCTGCTTAACAATCCACATTGTTTTGAATAAATTGACTTAAAGAGATAACCCTCCTTGTTCTCATTGAGTGACCATGACACCTTCAATAGACTTGACTGATTTCTGTGAGAATCTTGCATCCATGCAGATTCCATTAGGTCTTCTGCACTATTTGTGATGACTGGGATGCAGTTTAACAGATATTCAACGGAAATTTTACCTTCTGCCACTTTTCCAAATAATGAACTAGAAGTCTAATTATTTTGTGTTGCTTTTACAACTGGGATTGATGACAAGACTTTTGCCAGGTAGTGTACTTGCACCATATATATTTTTGTTAATTAATGGTACTTTAACTTGTTTGTGATTTGTCAGTACACGTTCAGATTAGTGCTGTCTATCGATTATAAAAAAATAAAAAAAAACTAATTAATCACACTTTTTTGCAATTAATTGCAATTAAAGAATGAAACTAATTTTGGCTTTTCAAATGTAAAATGAATGAAAACTCAAAAACAAAGCACTATTTAAGTTCAAAACATGATTGTTTATCAGATTTTATATTCAACTTGTAACACAGATTTCTTCATGTAAACAACATACCTGCAATAAGCCATCAAGATCCTCAAACTGTTGGCAGTTACATAAATAAAAACACAGGCATGTAAGTGTCATTTGAATTTAAAAATAATCAATGGCAATAAAAAACAAAAATGATTTCCATGTTGGATTGTAAGTGGACTGCAAAAAAATCCAAAATACAGGAAATATTGAAATTTATAATAATTAAGTATTGAATACAAACAATTGTTCTCATTGTAAAGTTGTATTGCTGAGAATTGAGAAAGTATATTAAAAGTATAGAAAAGTAGAAACAATTTTGCTGAGTCCTCCTTTACATTCAGCCAGTTGCTAAGACAGTCCTGTTGAGATTATCGGGGGTCAATGTGGCGCTTTTCTTTTGAATGATGTGACCTGTGAGTGAGAACCGTCTCTCACAAACAGAATCACTGAATCAGCATATGATTTTTGGTGCCACTGGTCAAGGACAGAAGAAGCATCAAGGGGTACATCAAAGGCACGAACAGGTGAGTGTTGTGTCACACCAAACACTATAGAACTCTTACAAGGACTTTGGTCACACCATCTCTAAACATTTAATCGTGAACAACTTTGAGGGATACGGACACCGTCGGCGATGTTAGGTGTTTGTTCTTGTTGCTAGGAAACGAACACACGCACGCATACATAATACAAGCAGTACAGCGTGTGAGCAACTTCCTTCACATCCATCAACATGTACGATCACGTTCATCAAATTTGCTTAAACTAAGCGTTCTAAAGCATGGCTATATTTCACAAGGATTCTGACACAACAACGTGAAGCAGACGCTTTACAAAAGTTGCGTGTATGGGGGATTGAAGCATTTGAGGGCGCATGGAATCAACTTAAAGAGAAATGCACTGTCACTGAGAGCTTGCGACATTATCTGGCATTTTCATTGAGTACCTTAATATGGACACCTTAATATGGACACTCCGATTTTAATAGGATTAAGATAATACTCTGATTAAGAGTCTACCATTTAAACAGTGAGTTTTGATTTCCTTAAAGGACCACCCGAGTCACGAAATTTCCATTCAGCATGCGGTATCAAACTTCATTAAAACAACACTCTTCATCAGTCCTTACTTCATATTCTCCTGGTGATGCGACGTTAATCGTTTTATACTCAAACTTTGCTTCTAAAAGTCCTTCCTTGGACTTATCCATTTTTCTTTGCACGTTGAACACACGTCTGCCACAACAGGAAGTAAAAAAACTGCAACTGCGTTAAATGCACAAATTTTTTTAACACGTTAAATATTTCAAATTAATCGCATGCGTTAACGTGTTAATTTAGACAGCAGTAATTCAGATTAAATAAAAAAATATTATTCAAAGTATTTTGAAGTGCTCACTAAATCAATATTGTCCATTTGCAATACTATGATATATTGAAAAAGCTGAATACATTGCCTTATCTAATATACAACATCTCATATAGGTCTATTATGTAATATCCCACATTTTTAAGTAGTTTTGTTTCATATATTCTTTCATGTGGATGTCAAGTCAGATCAAGTAATAAATCTTAAACGGAAATATTTGCAACTAAATTATCATCATATTGGGCCGTAGCAAACTGCTACTGACATGACTGTGTTTGATTGAATGGCTTATTCGCACCAAGGACGCCTGATCTATGCATTACCATAACAATGACCGAGTCAAGGCCCATAAGCAACTTTAAATGATCCTCCGTCGCATAATACAGTATAATGGCATGGTTTTGAATGATTTCCTCTCATCTAATGCCTTTCCAATCACTCTCTCTTCCTTTCTACACCACTGTCCGCCAGCAGCCCTTTCCTGTCCAGATTTGTATTCCAGATTCATAGAAAGCTTCCCCTCATTTATCCATTTCACTGCAGGTCTCTCAGAGTTCAAGATATCGCCATGAGTGTGTCCACTTAACAGCAAGCGAGTCATGATGTAAGTGCTGGAGAACTAAACAAAGCTTTAATGCACTGCTGTGTTGACTGCTGAGTTTTATGTGACATAATATCGCGACCATGTTTAATTATTTTAGAATTAAAACATTATCATTTGTTTATTTATTTATTATTTCTTGAAATATTTCTGTTCTCTAAATTATGAAATGATATAAAGAGATTATTAATATCATGTGTTTCTTTCTGGTCTTTCCCGCAGTCAACGAAGCAATCTGGCAAAATGACAAAAAAAGTTAATCCTGATTGGCCCTCGTGCATACATTCAAAATGCTGATTGGCTCACAGAAAGAACCTTAAAGCCAAGTTAGAATTCGACTTTGTAGATCAGGGATCACCAATCTCGGTCCTGGAGGTCCGGTGTCCCTGCAGGGTTTAGCTCCAACTTGTCAAAACACCTGCCTGGATGTTTCATGTATACCTAGTGAGAGCTTGATTAGCTTGTTCAGGTGTGTTTTATGAGGGTTGGAGCTAAAATCTGCAGGACACCGGCCCTCCAGGAACAAGTTTGGTGATCCCTGTTGTAGATAAAACCTTTTTTGGTTTTAAATAAAAAAGTGTTAAAATGTAAACAACAACAACAAATAAAAAATACACAATGTAAATAGGTTGTCATTTAATAAGAATATGTAAATAACTAAATTTTGACAGATATAACCTTATAATTCAAAGGTAACGATACTGCATTGTACATGAAATATCCAAAAACACATTTACAATTCTATCATAGATATAATTACAAGGTTACAACAATGTAACTACAATGTTATTACATAGCAACTATAATGTAATGGCATAGCAATTAGATCCAAAATAAAAGTTTGTAATTATGTATACTGCATACATGTATGTATACAACTATAAATAACTGAATACTGTAAATGCAATTTGCAAAGAAACATTTACATTTATAAATATTATCTTTATTGTAACTACATTGCAATTACAATGTAACAACATAGTAATTACATCCAAGATAAAAGTTTGTAACTATATTTTACCCGTGTACTGTGTACAGTATATGCGTATAACTATAATACACAAATACAGTACATGAAATATACAAAAACCATTTACAGTTCATAGATACATAGTTACAATAATATTACTATGTAACTACAATGTTATTACATAGAAACTATAATGTAATAAAAAAAATTAATTACATCCAAAATGAAAGTTTGTAATTGCATATGCACTGCATATATTTACGCATAATTGCACAGTAAACGCATAATTGCACAAGTACTGTATATGAAATATACAAGGAAACATTTAAGTTTACAAATATTATCTTGGAAGTAACTACAATGTAGTTACAATGTAGTTACAATGACATAGGGATAACAATGTGAATACATAGTAATTACATCCAGTCAAAGGTTTGCATTGACATTTTATGTGTACTGTGTATATGTATATAGCCATAATACACAAATACAGTACATGAAATGTAAAAAAAAAACATTTACAGTCAAAGATGTAACTACAATGTTTTAACAATGTAATTACAATGTCATTACATAGTAACTATAATGACAAGGAAATTACATTAAAAAAAACGTTGGTAATTACATATACAATGCGTATATTAACATAATTACAAATACTGTACATGAAATACACAAAGAAACATTTAGGTTTATAAATATTGTCTTGGATGTAACTACAATGTAATTACAATGTATTAACTTAGTAACAACAATATAATGACATAGTAATTACATCCAAGATAAAAGTTTGTAATTACATTTTACATGTGTACTGTGTATATGTATATCACTATAATACACAAATACAGTACATGAAAAATACAAAAAAAAATGTACAGTTCACAGATGTAGATGTATTTACAATGTAATGACATAGTGATTCATTTAGTAAGCACACGTGTACTGTGTATATTTACGTATAGAACTATAAATAACCAAATACTGTACATGCAAGATACAAAGAAACATTTACATTTATAAATACTATCTTGGACTTAACTACAACGTGATGACATAGTAACTACAATGTAACGACACAGTGTAAATAAGTGTACATTTTCTCAGATGTGAATACAATGTTATAACAATGTAATTACAATGTCATTACATTCTAAAAAAAGTTTGTAATTACATATCGTCGCCTTAGAATTATAAAGTTCTAAATGACTTTGAGACATTGAGTTTCAAAGTTTATGCATTCCATATTACAAACAATATGCATGTAACAGTTCTCTTTCATACATTAACATGACAGAGACCCTAAATGTACTCATTCATTCATTCATTTTCTTTTCGGCTTAGTCCCTTTATTAATCCGGGGTCGCCACAGCGGAATGATCCGCCAACTTATCCAGCATATTTTTTATGCAGCGGATGCCCTTCCAGCCGCAACCCATCTCTGGGAAACATCCACACACACTCATTCACACTCATACACTACGGACAATTTAGCCTACCCAATTCACCTGTGCCGCATATCTTTGGACTTTTGGGGGAAACCGGAGCACCCGGAGGAAACCCACGCAACCACGGGGAGAACATGCAAACTGCACACATAAATGCCAACTGACCCAGCCGAGGCTCGAACCAGCGACCTTCTTGCTGTGAGGCGAACGTGCTACCCACTAGGCCACCGTGGCGCCCCCTAAATGTACTATAAATGTAAATTATCAAAACTCTCTTAAATTTTCAAAGTGGGGTAAAATAAACAGGGAAAATGCAGAGAGAACCTAATTCTAAAAAGTAATTTTCAGCTTGGAATTATAAGGTTCTATCTGGCAGATCATTCATTGAAACATTACTTTTCAAGAAATACAACTGACAAAAAAACAAAACAAAAAAAGAGTGTTGTAACAATATGTTGATGTTTGAGAGTTTTTTTTTTTTTTGCTTCCTTTAACATTTAATTAATGTTTTAAGATGAATATTTTTTGTCCAAATTAAGCATACAAGGCTGTGCTAAATATTTTGTCCAGTGTAGTTGTTATTTTATATAATTTATATGAATTATATACTTTATATGAATTATTGATTTTATTTATTGAATTATATGCCCCATAAATTAAGTATTTGCTCTTCAAGGCTTAAAAATGTGAAGATTTTAAAAGAAAACAGACAACAAGCAAATGAGTTTTATAAACACTAAAAAATGTTTCACTGACTATATACAGTATACACCCAAAAAATATTTAACATTATATAT
>CAIGQQ010000306.1:3598762-3611393 GCA_903798035.1 Danio albolineatus
ATATATATTTTTTTTTGTTATTTATTATTATTATTTTTTTTTTCTTTTTTAAAGGGGAAAATCCAGGGGACTACTTTACTGACACTTCAGGACGCAAATACTTTTCATTCGTTCATTCATTCATTCATTCATTTTCCTTTGACTAAGTCCCTTATACTGTATATCAGAGGTCACCAGAGCGGAATTAACCGCCAACTATTCCAGCATATGTTTTTCGCAGTGGATACCCTTCTAGCTGCAACCCAGTACTGGAAAACACCCATACACATTCACACACACACTCATACACTACAGCCAATTTAGTTCATTTAAATTCACCTGTCGGGGAAATCGGAGCACCTGGAGTAAACTCACGCCAACAAGGGGAGAACATGCAAACTTCACACAGAACCAGTCACCTTCGTGCTGTGAGGAACCACCGAGCCACTGTGTGGCCCACAACCACGTTTGTTTTGTTTATCTGTTATATTTACATTTCTTTCTTCATTTTTTGTCATTTACATCATATATTTGATTGTTTTGAATACATGATTGTGTTTTGAATGGTAGAAATATCTGTTTTTGACCTCAAAATAAAGCACCTTCCTTCTGCATATGGTTGTGGGGATGAACAGTTTTGTGTTTCTTGCAATTTTACATAAGTAATTATAAACAAAAACAATTTATTACTTAATAGATTGTAGTTGTTACAAGTCAGGGCCTGCTCTCTCTCTCTCTCTCTCTCTCTCTCAGACAAAAGTCATGGGTCAACCAAAGGTTAACTCTTTATGTCAAATTGGGTATACAATCAAAATTATTTCATTTTAACAAAGTGTAGTTCTTGATGTTTGATGTGCCTTATTTTTCCTTTTCCGAGCACTGTGTTTTGAGTCGTTTTTCAGCCTAAGATGTGTAATCAACTTTAAAGGCCACCAGACGTCACATCATTTACTCTGTGGCCTCAAATTAAATTGGCCTGCAGTGCAGTCTATAATAGATAGTTATAGATGGGAAGACATGTTTCATTTCTGTTACCAATAAAGATTCGAAAAACTGGGCCAGGAGCAAAGGAATTTGTTCAGCTCTAAGAAAAAAACAATTCTCTTGTTTGTTATTGCATTCCTGAAGCTCAAAGTTTCTTCTAACAAGTGATTCTCTCAAGGGCTGAAAGCACTCAGCAATAGGACATATGAGAGTCAGTGAGTGAAAACATTCATAAGCCTGGACTGTAGCATCATGCTTACTGCAGCATGTCTGTTGTGGCTGGGCAAGCAGGCTGACCGCCTCAACTGTTGCTTGTTTGTTTGGTAACAAGCCTGTGAAGTGAAACCTGTATGTATAATGCATTATGTGAATATTTTCAATGCAGTATTTTGAGTGCATAATTGCTTATAATTAACCTTAGAATTTGTTGCAAATAGTGCTGGGCAAAAAATCATCTGGATTAATCGCATTCCAAATAAAAGTTAGTTTTTACGTACTTTGATGTACATATAAATATACAAACATGCATGCATATATTTTGTTTATTTATATTTAGACATACTGTATGTCATGATCACCACGATCTAGGTCTTGCAGACCATTGGAAAACATGCACTATCACCCGGATTACAATTCTGCCACTGAAATGAACTACAAATCCTATCCCTCCCTGCGCCCACACACCTGGCAGATCCCCCTTGACTGCAAACACACAGCTAAAGCTTGTGAAGACTGCTTACCAGGACTATAAATACACATCACTCACACACACACACACACATTGCTGAGTCTTGCAGTCTATAAGTGAGCATTACTGAATCGGTTTCCTTGTCTTGCCTGGTGGTGGGGCAGAGCAAAGCTTCATGAAATACTGAAACAGTCAAAGCAAATGTGTCGAAGCTTCTACAGTGACACCTAGAGGTCGTCTTTATGTATTGTTCTGGAATCGCTTCAGCAAAGAAACAGTTACGCAAATTGAGGAATTATACCTCACATTGTAGATTTGGGGTTTCAAGTGATTTAGTGAAGCGGTGAGAGATCAGTAAAATCAGTGAACTTTGGAACTGTTATGTAGTGATGGGCAAAGCGAGGCTTCATGAAACACTGAAGCAGTCGAAGCAAATGTGTCGAAGCTTCGAAACGTTTCGAAACCCCACTCTACGGTGACACCTAGTGGTCATTTTCTATGTATTGCACTTGAACAGCTTCAGCCAAAAACAGTTGAGGAAATTGAGGTATTAAATCCCACTTTGTGAGACTGGGTCCCTGAGTGATGTAGTGGAGCGGTAAGGGTTTCTTTCTACCATGCAGGGATAGTGGGTTCGAATCCAGGTGAAGTTTGCTGTTTTTAAATGCTTTAATATCAGTTGGAATTGCTCTGTTCTTGTATCGTTTTGTTTCAACATCGGTCTGACATCCGAATAAACACTTTGTGAATAAATATGTCTTGTTTTGGTCAAAAAACAGGGTTGTTGCTAGATCACATACAGTTGTGGCCGAAGGTTAACAAGAATTATTTATATTATTCATTAAATTTCCAATTTATTGTATTTTATTGCCCAAACTCTAAACCCAACCATCACAGTAATGTAAATATATTAATTATTGTTGTACAGTGTTACAGAAATGGCGCTAAATTGATGGCGTAACTGCAGCTGTATCCTATCTAGACTACACCAAAACAGTAACATGATTAAAATACATAAAATCATGATGTCTGAGTATTTGTACAAGTCGGGATTCGAACCCAAAGTCATTTGAAGCAAAATAACAACTTGCACACACGCACGGTCCACTCGGCTATAAAGGACAGAAGTGATTTTGGACCCTGTCAGTCAAAAGCAGAATCACCAGGTCCCGAAACGCTTCTGAACTGATCGATGCTTTGAATCGCTTTAGTCACGTGACCAGGCGGCTCGAAACACTTAGTCACGTGATCAGGTGTTTCGAAACACTTTAGTCACGTGACCTGGGTGTTTCGGCTCATGCTTCGGTGCAGTGTTTCGAAACACTTGCGCTTCGGGATCTCGACACTGTGTCGAAACGTCAGTTTCACGTCAGCCATCCCTACTGTTATGTTGACTTAATTTTACAATTATGTATATAGCTCTTTTATTCTTTTAAAGGCAATGCAGTAAAGTCAACTAATAGCTTTAAATGCAAAGTGTTTACACACTATTTCAAGTAAAGTCAAATAACGCTTTAGAAGCAATACCTTTACTCACCTTTTAAAGCAAATCCAACTAATTGCTTTAAAAGCAACTGGTTTACTGGTTTACTCGTTTAACTGGTTTACTGGTTTTAATGAAAAGTCAACAAATTGATTTTAAAAGCAATGAGTTTACTCAGTTTTGAAAGTAAAGTCATCTAATCGCTTTAAAAGCAACTGCCTTACTTTTAAATGTAAAGTCAACCAATTGCTTTAAAAGGAAATGTTCACTCACTTTTTCATAAGTCAACTTATTGCTTTAAAAACAACTGCACTGTAAAAAAAAAAAGTTGGCTCAACTTAAAATTTGAAGACGACCAGCTTCAGGACATTTTTTTTAGTTCATTCAACTTAAATTGAGTCAAGTGCAGTATTGAGTTGAAAGCTGAGTGAACTCAAAAAAGCTCTGCAGCAAGTTGCCTTACAATTTTGAGTTGAGTCAACTTAATTTTTTTCTTTAACGGTGTGGTTTACTCACTTATTAAGTAAAATCAGCTAATTGCTTTAAAACATTGGGTTTACTAATATTTTAAGTAACGAAAATTGACTCATTTTTTAATTTAATGTCAACTAATCACTCTAAAAACAACAGTTTACTCCTAGTCAACTAATTGACTGTAACGCAACAAGTTTACTCAGTTTTTAAGTAGTCAACTAATCAGTTTAATGGGTTATAACAAATTTACTTACAGATCTTAAATAAAGTAATATGACATAATCCATTATAACAGAACATTGTTACAGTTGCTCATTATAAACGTTTATACTCTTGATACAACCTCAGACAGTAAATATTAATAATAATAATAATAATAATAATAATAATAATAATACAATTTATTTATATTGCGCTTTTCTCAGACTCAAAGCGCTAACAAGAGCATCAGAACACAGTGGAACATGAAATACACAAAATTAAAATAAAAAAAATAAATAATAAAAATTAAAAAAGAAAGATTAAAAGAAAGCCTCATACGTCATAAGCAATAGTAAAAAGATGAGTTTTAAGAAGTTTCTTAAAAGAGTCCAGGGAACTGGCGTTCCTGATGTATGTAGGAACAGCATTCCACAATTTAGGTATTATCACTGTTATGATTAATATTGTGATTATACAACACACTATAAGGTTTAGTTTTAATAATGTATCATGCATACAGTACATTAAGAATACCCATATGAAGCAACATAAGAATATGCAGGGGCTTGGTGTTATAACACATGCACTTAAAAGTTATGAATATTTAAACATTTTGAACTTACATTTGTTTATAAGGCACATGCATTATATAACACATTGAGAATACCCACATAATGAATAAATGCAGAATTCAAAGAAAGTGTTACCATAGTTTGTGCATTGTTGCACAGTAGATTGGCTCTACACACTTAGCATTGGAATCAAGGCAAAACAAGCATTTAGGATATGTTAACCTTCAAATAGGTTTGAAGATACTGCCTTTAATTGTCTCCCATTTACTCAGCTTACTGCCTGAAAGCACACTGTCTGCAGCTCTGGATTAGATTTTATTACAGCTGACTTGTGGGCAGAGCCAAATTCATCTCTTTTATTTGACACTTATATGAATATTGACATTATTAATATGCAGTAATCTTCACAGTCAGAGGCAATAATAGCAAGCCCTGTAAACAGACTATCACCGAGCGACCAGGACATGCTTGAAATAACACAAAGCCTACAGAGAGCAATCCTGGGCTCCACATTAGCTCTTTTTTCCCCTCTTTCCCCTTTTTGGTGCTGGGTGAACACATATTCAATTTAGCAGCATGAAAATGCCTTATTATTCATAACCAGTTAATGGATTTAATATTACTCAGTTAATCAACCTCCATCAATGGTATTGGGCCAATAATAAAATTTTTCATATCATACTTTCTTTCTTTCTTTCTTTCTTTCTTTCTTTCTTTCTTTCTTTCTTTCTTTCTTTCTTGTTTTTATTATTAATATTATTAATTTAATTTTTTATTTTTTTTATTTTAGCAAAGCAACCATTTTGCATTTTATGATCATTTTCGGTTTTCTCTGAAGCTTGGAATAAATGTGTTTTTAAAAATCAAGCACATGGTTTGCCAAAGCTTTCTTCATTTTAACCATCAGATATCTTAAAATCTAGGAATAATATTGTATATCATGCTTTCACCAAATGAATGAAACAATTTACTGAACCCTGTTAATGTTTCTAGCATAATTATGGATGATTTCAACACATCTTTTCTGTTTTGTTTTAAATGAGAGTTTTTAAAATGTTGAGCTCTTAATTTTTTAAGCAGTCCAGCAAGATAAAAACGTGCAAATACAAAAGTGACGATTCACAAACTTCATAAGCCCTTTTCGGACAATAATTGGTTCCCATGGGAATGTAAAGGGATTTTTACCATTTGCTGGGGTTATTTGGTGATTTTGTTGCGGTCAGAACCTAAAATCTATTCTGTGTTTTTCTTTCCCAACCCATGCGAAAAGGGATTGGATCACCCACTGCTTTTTGACAGAGACTGAGGTCATGTAGTGATTTAATTGCAATTCAAATTTAAATTTCTGGGTTTAATGGAGATCAATGCACAAGTTAGGTTTGTACAGTAAATCCCTTTTGGTGTCTGCAATGCATTGTATGATTACTCATGGTAATTAGAAATGTGGCATCTCAAGTATTAAAAATGGACACTTACGAAGTGCTAGTGTTCGTTTAATGTCTGTTTATTTACTAGCTGTTAAAAGACACCATATTTGTGCTGCATTGGCTGTTTTTATGAATTATTTTAAGGTTAAATCAGGGTTAAAACTAAACTCAGTATGAAAGTGGATCTTACTGGCCATATACAGTGGGGGAAATAAGCATTCAACACGTCACCATTTTTCTAAAGATCTGTTGACTTGACTTTTTTACTAAATGTTAATAACACCCAAAGAAAGAAATACATTTATGAATAATAATGCAATTAGTTTACAAAATAAGTAATGTGTAATAAAGTGAGGGTGCCACAGGGCGTAGTGAGTGGCACGTTCGCCTAACAGTAAGAAGGTCGCTGGTTCGAGCCTCGGCTGGGTCAGTTGTTTCTGTGTGGAGTTTGCATGTTCTCCCAGTGGTTGCGTGGTTTTCCTCTGGGTGCTCCGGTTTCCCCCACAAGTCCAAAGACATGTGGTATAGGTGAATTGGGTAGGCTAAATTGTCCGTAGTGTATGAGTGTGAATGAGTGTGTATGGATGTTTCCCAGAGATGGGTTGCAGCCGGAAGGGCATCCGCTGCGTAAAACAAATGCTGGATAAGTTGGTGGTTCATGAAAATGAATGAATGAATGATGTTATAAAGTGAAATGACACAGAAAAAAAGTATTGAACACATGAAGAAAGGGAGGTGTAGAAAAGCAGTGAAACAGCTGCAACGAGCTATCCTGTATTTTTTTTATCTAACTCAACATGTTACATGTCTTTCACATATATTCAGAATAAGCATGTGTAAGTAATATGAAACGTTCATAAATATTTTGTGAGTTCATTGTTCTGAGATGTAGAACACAGGGAAAGCAGCTGCATAGAGAGACACTGCAGCTCTGCTGAAGATAGTGGCTGTTTACAGCAGTTTGATGGATAAATATGAATTTGTAGCTAAATTGTTAGCGGTGCCAAACAGCATTCCCATTGTTAAAATGCTTGCTAAAAACATACCGTTAACACTAGACACTGAATGTCATGGATTAATTTTAACAAATTAAAAATAGTTAAAGGTTGTGGCTTACAGTCCACAGCTTCTGCTTGCTGGAGCTGCTCCTTTGAGGAGTTTTTAGCCGAATCCAACACTGAACTGGGAGAGATTCTGGAAGCTGACCTGTTAAATGCTAGATCTATATATTTTTGTAATTGTCTTGAACATAATTAAAATTAAACTGCACATGCAGGGTGTGTGCGCATGGTAAATACATGGAACCAGAAAACCCTTGTGATCTCATTAGCCTGGATGTATTTTTTCGTAGTCCCCAAAGTTTGTTCACTGTAGTCTTTGCAAAAGCTAACTTTGTAAAAGCCAATGTCTCCCTTTGCATTTAACTTTAAACATATTACATTTAGAGATCCCAGCTACATTACACATCAACTTAAACTTCAAATATGATATCATAGTGGACCACCCTATTAAGCGCTGTTGAGCGCGTTCTTAAGCAACACTGCTTTGCCGTTGTGTTCACCAGTGCTCAACAGAAATCACGGTGATAGTCGGTGAAGGTCATCAGTTCACTGCATTTCACTGATGTTTACCAAGTGCAAACACAGACGAGCAATCGACTGATCTTCACGGCTTTAAGACACTGTAAGTGTCCCTGCATTTGTGTTTGCACTCAGTTTCCCATTGTTGGGTTGTGGCTGGAAGGGCATCCGCTGAAAAAAAAAACATATGCTGGATAGGTTGCAAGTTCAATCCGCTGTGGCAACCTCTGATTAATAAAGGGACTAAGCTAAAAAGAAAATGAATGAATGAATGGTTATATTTAAAACTTAGCTGAGGCTATTCCTGGATCTGAATTTTGCTGTATATTGGTGCAATCTCTGAGTGAGTGAGGAGTGTTTGTGTGCTTCAGCACTGCGCGTTCAGTACAGAGCAAGCGATTAAACTGACAGAAACACTTCTGTTACATTATTTGGAAGGTAGATGATAATATTTTGGCTTTTCTCCTTGATTATCAACAAGTGGATATATTGCTGCCATAACAACAGTACAGCACATACAAAATTCTCCATATATTTTTCCTCCAACTGGCCTGCCAGGCAGCATGTAGATAAAGTTTGGTTGCATGACTAAAAAACAATAGCCCCGGGACGCCGGGGTACCGGATTTTGGGAGCACTGCTCATTGTAATAGTAGCTACTTCAGTCAAACATCTACATTACCAGGATTATGAAGATAAAACCAGAGTAGACATTTTAGCAAGACAATGATCCAAGACACAGTCAAGGAAACTCAAACGGTTTCAGAAAAAGAAAATTAAGCTGTAGAATGGCCCAGCCAATCACCTTACTCGAATCCATTAGAAAATACGAAATCAAGATCAGTTTGAATAGACGAAACCCACAGAACTATCAAAATTTTTATACTCTGTTGAAGTCTCTGATAAAATCACACCTGAGCAATGCATGTGACTTAATTCTCCATATGAGAGTCATCTTTAACTGACCTTATATCAAGTGAAATGAAGACCCAGATAAAATGTAAACTTTCACAGACATGAACCTCTAACATCAAACTTCAAACTATTACTTCAAACTTTATAACGAACATTTACTGGCTTGATGGACAAGGTTCCCCCAAACCCTTATTTCTTATAATACACTCTACTCTTTTGATGTCTCACCCAACTCTATACCAACATAAACTTTGAGATGATGTCCGCAGAGTCAGCAGTATGTTTTCCATTATTTAAAACCATTCACATTCCCTATCTAACAGCAGGCAATTACTCTGACATGAATGAAATCACTTTCCAAAACACAGCAGTAGCAATCTATTCACTGCCATAATTCATGGTTGTTTTCTGTGTGCATCTTCATTACGGGGCTTTCATACGGAAATGAAGAATGACAACGTTAATTTCAGCTGAAAACAAGGATTAAAAAAAGAGAACACCTTGCTGCATAGAAAACACTCTCCAAACTGGCTGTCAATAACATCTGACTCTGGTAGCTTAGATTCCTTAATACTCATGACAGAAGTGCAGTGCTGAGATCTCCACGTCTAAGACAAATGTTTTGGTGGGAGGGAAAAAAACAACAACAACAGCGTCTGTGGAATACACAAACAGGGTCCTGGGGAAGTATGTCAGCATAGATTGAAATATAGGTTCAGGTTGGCATCTGGAAAGGGAACAGTGCTGGCAGCTCCTCAATCCACACACTGCTGCTGTTGCTGGATCAGATACTGTCATTTACACAAGCAGACCCGAGGGTGCTGGCACCATGTGCTGTGCAGTGCATCTTAAGACCAAACTTGGGGTTCGTTTTTAAAGGAATACTTCACACACGCCTCACACCAACCTTTTGTCATTTCTTCTTTAAAGTAACTAAATGTTCATTCATTAATTGATTCATTGACTAACTGACTCATTCATTCAATCTGTTTCTAATCCATGACAATTTGTTCACCCTATAGCTGTTTTTCAACTCTCGGGTCAATGTGAGCGAGAGCATTCACCGGGGCAGGCTGCAATAGGTGGGGTAGGCTGCTTCATTGGGGGAGGACAATAGACCTACAGCTTGAGCAACAAGGACGAAATCATGCCAGCATGAAAACCCCACTATATTAGTGCCCCTCAAACCACATCACATAGCCCACCCAATTCAGTGGGAAGAAGAAAGTCGAATCAAACAGGTGATGAAAGTGTATTATCAGAAAATGATCAAGATGTGAAGATCAGAGAACTGAAGATTTTATAACCTGAATACAAACAGATCTCTCAGATTTTTAGGAACATATAAACCAGAAAATCCAAGACTTCATTCCAAGCAGGGGGAATTGGCCTTCAGCTACTGCAACCCATGCTACTGGAATCAGCTTCCAGAAATGATTGGATGTGCTCCAACATTAGGCACATTCAAATCAAGACTGAAAACACATCAGTTTAGCTGTGCCTTTACTAAATGAGCACTGTGTTACGTCCGACAGATGACACTATTATGTCTTTCTTTTCTTTTCATTCTCTTCTAACCTGTTTTAACGCATTCCATCTGTTTGTTTATCTGTTTTTTAATCACTGTTATTAGTTGTTTTTATTTTCTTATTCACTTGTCTCTTTTATTCCTGTTTATGTAAAGCACTTTGAATTGCCTCTGTGTCTGAAATGTGCTGCATAAATAAACTTGCCTTGCCTTGAAGAGAGTGTTTGCCTGCTACTATTGGTGTTTTTTCGTATTAGTGATGACCCAGCACACTGCCCATATTATCAAACCACAAATGTATTTATGTTTTTCTGTGAGCACCGTTTTGACCATTGTGGATCTTTCATTTTCAGATGCTTTTACCCAAAGCTAATTACAAGTGAGGATAATAGAAGCACTTCAAATCATCAAAGTTGCAGTATATAAATACTATGAAACATCTAAGTTTGTGTGTTTGCTTACTTGGGTGAAACCCACTCATCTGTATGGAGCACATTCAGCATTGCACAATATTTTCCAAGAAGTATGGAGTAATTTTAAGAAGGTGTCTGGTGCATATAAAGAGGAAAATCGGTGTCTCATATAGGTGGTTTGTCAAGCCCACTCACCTGTGTGAAGTGTACTGAGAATAGTTTTTTTTTTCAGAAATTGTGGAATTTTTTGTTGATAAGAAAGTGTCTGGTACATATGGAGACTGTGTCTTACAGGTGGTTTGTCGAGACCACTTAACTGTGTTAAACACACTCAGAATTGCACAATGTAATCTCATGGATCTTAATTGCATTATACTGTTTCTGCAACTTTATTAACTTTTGCAGACTTGTACTGCTGTGCATTAGATTTTTAGCTTCACGAGCATGCCAATGATGTATTTTATAATGCCCTCATTTCTGCAGATAACGCCAATCTGTCGTTGAATGCTCTCCTCAACCCAAATTCTCAGGAGTGCTCTGGTATTTTCAACTGACCATACTGTCTGTTCTCTATTGGTGCTTGTGTGTGTGTGTGTGTGTACTCTATGTTCATATATCATCATGTGTGACGGCAAAACTAGCCAAATGTGTTTCTTGCCAGACATTTTTTTACCTGACTCAGTCTTTCTTTGCCATCAAACCCTCCAAATCCCAATTGATTTGCTTTGGCCCTAGGTTTTCGGTGAGCCAAAGATGCCTGGCCATCGACTTAAAGGAAGGCCCCAGAAATGACAGTGGAAACATATCTGGCCCTGGCAGCTATTAAACCACTATTAACAGCTTTTTTTTCCAATCAAAGTTTGGAATCTCATTGTGAAAGTTGTTAAAATGTGAATCAATTCACCACTATAAACGTGAATCATTTTACCACTTTAAGAAAGATCATACAAAAATTCATTTTATTTTTAAATTTTCTTTCATTTAGTACTGTCATGAATAAAATGTCTTACATAAAAAAAAATCCATAACTGCATATCTGAATATCTGAGGTTTTTGCATCTGAACTCTTCATTTATCTACACTTTTTCTCAGAAATGTGATTTATTTATTGATTTATTTTTAATCTCAAAACTGGGTGAAAGAGAACTGCAATTCTTAGAAAGAAACTGAGAATTGTCAGAACATCTAATCATTTGTTTGTTTAGTTGTTTACTTGCTTACACGGTGAAAAGATGCTTTCATAGAAAATAAAAGTAAATAATGACAGGCTTTCCATTTTTGGGTTAATTATTACTTTAGGACTTAACTTTTGGTATGAATAAAAGCATTTATTTACTTACATTCATTAACAGTGAAGTGCACGATGGAATACTTTTCATCTTCTTTTCATGTGAAGACTCATAAAGCCAGCCTTTAGTCAAGGTTATGTGTCATCATCGTCTGAATAACATATGGGCAAATAACCACCCACATTTCCACAGCATCGGCTTTCTCAGCATAGTCACACTAGGATGACACATTATTTATAGGTTTCAAAGGGCTTTTGCTTATTTAGTGACGTGCCAGACTAAAGACAAAAAAATATTTTTCTATATGATGATTGTCCCGGGCACCACGGTGGCATAGTGAGTAGCACGTTCGCCTCACAGCAAGAAGGTCGCTGGTTCAAGCCCCGGCTGGGTCAGTTGGCATTTCTGTGTTGCATGTTCTCCCCGTGGTTGCGTGGGTTTCCTCCGGGTGCTCCGGTTTCCCCCACAGTCCAAAGACATGTGGTACAGGTGAATTGGATAGGCTAAATTGTCCGTAGTGTATGAGAGTGTGAATGTGTGTGTATGGATGTTTCCCAGGGATGGGTTGCGGCTGGAAGGGCATCCGCTGCGTAAAAATATGCTGGATAAGTTGGCGGTTGATTCCGCTGTGGCGACCCCGGATTAATAAAGGGACTAAGCCAACAAGAAAATGAATGATTGTCCCCTGTCACTATATTATTGCATATGATGTGAAACAATTGTGTGTGACAACTGTCCCAAATGATGTCTTGAGATCAGCCTGAAAATATGTAATTTTTAAAAAATAAAAAATTATTTTATTCAGAAAATATACAGCACTGGTGAAATGTTCATCAGTATGATTTTTAATGCTTTTGAAGACAATTCTGCTCACCAAGACTGCATAAAAGTGAAACCAAGACTGCTAATAGAAAACAAAAACAACAGCAACAACAACAACAACAACAACAATAAAAAAAAAATATATATATATATATATATAATAATAACAATAATTCGTAAGCTATAAGAATGATTCAAGAAGTAGCACAGAAGTCATCATTGCGAGGAAATATTATTATTATTATTATTATTATTATTATTATTATTATTATTATTA
>CAIGQQ010000306.1:3626486-3647480 GCA_903798035.1 Danio albolineatus
ATATATATAATCGCACTTCATTAAAACAAGTCTGCAGAAACACTTTGATTGACATTCTCCCTTTGTGTCATTAGAAGGGGAATATCCCACCCATTAGTGACAATCTCTCCCTCACCACTGTAGACCACAGTAGGGAAAGTAGCTGAAACTGTTATGTTAGCACTTTTAAACATCTAATCACTTAAAAATAAGTTACTTCTAGTCAACAACTTTATCTACACAAATTGCCTTGATTTTATGCTTTTAAATGAAATGTGGCTATAACAGTTGTAGTCTAGCAGTCCTAAATGAGGCAGCTCCTCCAAACTTTTCTGTGTCATGAATTATGATATATATTTATTGTAGTTCCCAATCCCCACTTCAGAAGTTTGATGATTCTGGAGTGTTTATGGAGAAACAAATAGGTCACATGATCTATTGGCTCATATTAATCAGCCGAACTTTAACCACTCATATCTGAAATGCTGAATCGGTAACGCCTGGCAGAAATAAGCCAATCAGAGTCATATTTTAGCAATCCATTCAACAAATTAAAGTAATTGAATTTTGTGTTTCTACTTCATAGCTTGATTCACTAAAAAAGGTCTCTATATTTCAGTCGATATCCTGACATTTAAGTACCGCACAGTAATTCATGCGCTACAATGAGTTTAAGTGCAATTAAACTGTCAACAACAGCTCTTTGAAAACTTCTGAGCACAGCAATTTTTTTGGAGAGTAAAAAAAATCCTGAAATGATTTGACATTTCTTGCTTATGCAAATGGATGCCATTGAACAGATGATTGCCAAGAGCAGGAGAGTGCCCAGGGGCACAACAGCCCATTTGTTGAGAGAAGTTTAGCATAAACTTTGACGCCACCCTTCCCTGACCTCATAATCTCCAACTTTACAATACTGACACATAAGAACTCATGGGCTTTGGTCTTAGAACATTACAATTGAATTACATCATTAACAACATTTAAATGAGAAATAGACCCCCCCACCCCTACTACCACTACTACAACTACTGATACTACTACTACTACTACTACTACTACTACTACTACTACTACTACTACTAATAATAATAATAATAATAATAATAATAATAACAAATGCTGTTTTAGAGTAAGTTGATAACCAGAGTTTCGATTAGACGCGTGGATGTATATGGTTTAATCTTGGGTTAAAGCCACAATCTTTAAATATTAGGGGAGCCAGTAATAAGACTCCATCTACTTATCTAACTTATCTACTTATCTCATCTATCTACTTATCTAACAATTTTCTATACAATTTTAATTAGCTAATCATTTATACAATCATATAATTTTTTTATTTTTTTTATTCGAAACATTCCATTTTTGAGTAAATTTCATTTTTATGACAGAATATCAGAATTCCATTCATCAGTTTCATTTCATTGTAAGTTTCTAAAAAAGATAATAATAAAAATGAACGAAAAAGCAAACAAACAAACAAACAAAACAAAACATAATTAAAAAAAAAAAAAAACAAAGATGAAGAATCTTGACAGACTGACCTTTTTGTGCAGCTGACAATTTATGAAATTCACTACCACATGTTTTGTAGAAGTTAGCAGGTTGTGAAGGAATGTTTTGATGATTTTAACTTTAATAGTTTAATTCTGTTTTTAACTAATTACATGAGCTTATGCTGATGTGTTTATTCTCATAACTACATGTGCTTAACCTCATATAATTTAGCTCCATAACAGCTGTGGCTTTGTGTGACTGATAACTGAGAAGTCAACTACTCAGAACTCGTTATCACCAAAATGTTACACAAAATGCTACTTTCGGAGTGTGCTCGCTTACAGGAACAAATACGGATGGGAGGGGCGAAGGCTCACTCTTTTGTAGGCTCTGTTATTTGTATGCGTAACTTTTTTCTGTGCAGATTAGCTTGTTCTGTCTAAAAAACTAATGATTGAACTGATCTGGATGGAGCATATTTCTCATGGAATTGCCCCTGTGTGGGGCTGAAGAGAGACAACAATAAATATGGGGGGAAGACGAAGTGTGTGTATGTGTGTCCAGCTGACACAGACTGCCTGTGTTGCTGTTCTCTCACACCTGGAGCTCTGTAATGCTTTATTCATCTAATTAATTAAATTGATAAACTTATTTAAAGCCTTTGTCTGATGTTTTAACCTGGGAAGGACTAGAAAAGTCCAACAGTTGTCAACTTGAGGAAGAAAAGTAGCATGAATAAATAAATAAATAAATAGATAGAGATAGATAGATAGAGAGAGAGAGAGAGAGAGAGAGAGAGAGAGAGAGAGAGAGAGAGAACTCTGTACTAGTTCAGCATGAACTTTTGTGTTTTTTTTTATGTGAGGTCAAAGTTAATTAATTTTGACTTTGCACTAATATTTTTGTATTTGTATTTTATAACATGTACAACAGTGGATGTTTACATAAATCAAAGAAGAGCCCTAAATGGGCTCTACTTGACCGCTGAGACAGATTTGCCTAAACATCATAACAATAAACAGAGCAGTTGGGAAAAACAATTGTCAATTTCTTAAAGCTGTATTTTGCTTTTCCCACCCTGCTGCAAATAATGACTCATGACTAAAGCGCATATGACCTCCAATTTATTTTTTTTTATTTATTTATGATGGTCCGTTTGTTGAATTTAAGCTACATTGTATCTACATGCCAACTAATTCTCATTAGATTATAAGTAGACTGTCAGGTTGGGGTTAGGGTTAGTGTGAGTTCTTGCAAAGGTTCTTATGGCCTGTTTCCACTGAGTGGTACAGTACGGTACGGTACGGATCGGTATGGGTCACCTTTATCAGGCTTGCGTTTCCACTGCTAAAGGGTACTCTTTTGATGGGTGTGGTGTACGACAGAAAGTTTCAGTCGATGTCATTTTCCCTGGAGGAAATGTCTACAGTAAAGCTTTATGGGTCGTTCACAAACCATACGAGAAGCACTTCTCACAAAACAGATGCTTTATCATACACATGAACACTGGTGTATAAATGTTCATTAGTGACTGAACATGATCTGATTCTAACTAGATCAATGATGTAAAATAGCCTACGGTCCGCGATTATATAAAATAAATAAATAAATGCAGCATAAATTAACACATACAGCCCCACACAGTCCCCGATGTTACCAAATTACAGGAAAAACTACACACAGCAGTCATTTATGCCTTTTTTAGGTTCAAAAACAATATGAAATATAGCCCCCAGTCAGTGCAAACCTCTCATCTGTATCTTTAATCTTCACCAGTACATGTAGTCTCTCCGTCATTATTCTCTCGTTAGAGAGTAACTCCGTCATTCCAAGTTTAGAATAGTCCAGGTTAAGAACTTTGTTATTTCAAATATTGACGCGCACACGAGCGCAAGAGACAAAGCGAAACCTCTCGTGCTCGCGCTTATGGGCTTGTGTAACCCATAAGAATCTGCTCTTCTTCTTGGCTTTGTGGCTGTTCAGGATGACGACAAGGTTTGTTTAAGCTCAGGTCGACCATGGCTTGTTATTATATGCTAATATTATTTCGGAGCATTGTCTCTCGGCTGTGGATTAAACATGGCGGGTCCTTTGTTTTCATTCTGGCTTGTTGCGCGAGCAAATGACGTATTTCTGTAAACCAATAGCGTTCAGTTGCGTCTAGCTCCGCCTTTTAGTCACCCTTTGCAAAGGGTGACTAAAAAGTGGTACGGTTCGGTATGCTTTTAGATAGTGGAATTGACCTCAAAAGCGTACCGATCTGTACTGTACTGTACCGTACCATACCACTCAGTGGAAACGGGCCATTATAGTTAGTTAAGTGTCTGTTGAAGGACTATTAAATGTCAGTATCATCAGATATTAAACAGACAGTTCACTAATTCTCAAATGGACCATTTAACTAAAATCTTACTTTTTCATTTTCTTGAAAATGACTTTTTATAAATGTTATTATTTTTATCTATAGAACATTGTCCGATGTCATTTTACAACTCATTTCAACTATAATGCAAAGTAAGACATGGAAATATCTAGGCTTTAAAAAATGTTGAATACCCTCTTTTTGTGCCCCTTCCTTCACCACTATTAGCATCTTGCTCCTTTATATCCAGATGAACAGTTTTCGGTTATCAACTTGATGGACTAAGTGGGATGGAAAATGTGGCCTATCAGTGCTAAAGCATCTCGCAGCAGGCAAATTGTGGTCATTTAACTGTCGCTGTGAAGCCCTGTTCCCTTAAAGCCTGAGTAGTGCGGGGTGAAGGGTGTAGGACGTAGTCTTTGACCTGATAGTGTGTGCATAAATTCAGATTTTAATGTAGGTTAACGCCACTGCTGGAGCATTGCAAACACAGCCAAGCCTCTCACTGTCCCAGTCACATGGGGCTGATTCCGTTCTCCCGCTTATTTAATCCTGAACAAAGAGTCATTTGGGCTCAGGAGACAAAGCTTTGTGTTAAAGTGTGGCACTTTGAATCCTCCTTGAGGATTAATTAATGTGTGACCACAGTAAAATTGGAATGGGTAATCTGTCTCTGAAATAAAGCTTCCGCAATAGGGGTGTTGTAATGTGGCACCGTAACTGGCAGAGCGAAATGCTTTTCAAACAGTGGGATATAGGAAATCTCTTGATGAATAAATATGTATGACTCATTGGAACTTGTCATTGGCGGTAATGGAATAAAGAGATTACAGTTATGATTTTGCATAAGTGATCCTTACTTGTGCAGCAGCATTAGTGTTGGCGGTACTGCACGAAGCAGACATCCAGGTCTGATTGCAGAATAAACAGGAACAGACCAGAACAGACGAGACACGAATTGCATATGGACTTCATGTGGAGTGCTTGTTAATGCTATTATATATTGTTATATAAATGCTACTTACACAGAAATGCTGTTGGATATGAATAGGAATGGAAATGTGAGAGATTGTAGATTTTCTTTAACACAACAGTAAGGTTTCACTTATTTCCTGAATGAATAGTGTAAGGTTGAAATTACTGATGTGTATCATAACACTTTCAAGCTATTTTGTGAATGAATTCATTACTAAAGACTGCATATTATAGTAGGCTATGAGAATTGCACCTGGGTGATTCGGCGAATGGGTTTAGTGAATGATTTTGGAAGAACAGAAACAAACCAATAACTAGCGAAGCTTTGGCTACATCAGACATCACATATTTCTAATCTCAGTAGGCAAAAACATTATCTGACAAAGGCTCAGTGGTTAGCCCTGTCACTTCACAGCAAGAAGGTCACTGGTTCAAGTCCCAGCTGGGCCAGTTGGCATTTCTGTGTGGAGTGTGTTCTCCCTGTGTTCGTGTGGGTTTCTTCTGGGTGCTCCGGCAATCGAGGTACGCAGAGGAGCAACGCACAACACAATGATCCTTGAAGCAGATGGGATACAGTAGCAGAAGACCACACCGGGTGCCACTCCTGTCAGCTAAGAACAGGAAACTGAGGCTACAATTTGCACAGGCTCACCAAAGTTGGACAATACAAGATTGGAAAAACGTTGCCTGGTCTGATGGGTCTCGATTTCTGTTGTGACATTCGGATGGTACAGTAGGGTCTGAATTTGGCATCAGCAACTGTCACGCTCACCAGCGATCTAACAGCCAAAGATCGCTGGTAAAAACACACACATTCCATGAACCACAAATCTGCTTGTTAACCGACTACAATTCTAGTCATGCAGCACACGCACACTCCTGCTTCACTCCTGATCCAAAAATCCTGCCCATCAACTTATACACTGAAATGGATCCACAAGGCTTATGCAACTCCATATATGCTACATAGAAAGAAGCTGATACCTACCCCTTTTTGTACATTGTGTAACTCAAATTCTGTGGGGACATATATACATATGAAGAGTTTCATTGCAAAACGAGATATATCCGTTTTGAGAAATGTTGGTTATTTAACATTTTTATTTAAGACATCAACAGTCAAGTTTATTCACAATGTTTGTACATTAAACTATTACTTGAGCTCAGTGAAGGCCAGGGACACATATTCTTCAAATTTTATTTTATGTCCATAAATAGTTCATAAATAAGTCAAAAAGCATGCCAAAATGCAACATATTTATCTTAAGATTGTCAAACACTAAAAAAAAAAAAACAATACATCATAAATATATGGAACAGCATATACAAATATTGATTAATAATAATAAGATTCTGAGTTAGTTTTGGCCAGAATGTATACAACATTTTATTTATTTATTTTTATTTTTTTGCAAAACGCTATATATCCACCTCAGGCTAAATTCTACTACTGTAATATTATTGAGAAAAGCTAGTGAATCAATGTGTGTGTGTGTGTCTATTTTCTTGATTATCACATGGGCTTCAGATGCCAGTGTGTGTCTTTTAGTCTACTCTTCCCCACTGTGGACTGATTGTAGAAGAACGTTTGCTGTGGCACCAATGACTTTAAGCAGGCCTCACTGTGGCATTTAAAGAAACCTTTTGGATCATCGGTGGGAAAATTAACAATAATTTATCAATTAATCGTAAATATTCATAATATTCAAAAACATAATGCCATAATAAACATAATGTGACTCTGGCGTGTGCCAGTAATCTAGTAATCCCTTAATGAAAACGTCGGATAACAACGTACGGACATCTGTGTGCTCATGCCAGCCATCAACCATCATGCCAACCATGCCAAACCATGCTCGTTTTAACCATCCTGAAACAGCTTCGGACTAATTGTGATAAGTTATGATTTAGAAAAGTAAGATTAAGTTAGTTAGATGAACGACTTGTAGCTTGTTACAGAAAGAGTGGAGGCTCTTTTCAAACCGCTGCTGAAAACCTGTATGATCAGAGCAGGTGGAGCCGCGATGACGCAGTTTCTGTTTCAGTCCTTGCCATAAGCTCGCCTCGTCCCATCCCCTACGTGACTGACAGCTCGCCTTCAGTATAAACAATTAAATGGCAACCGTTTTTTAGTTAGCCTAATCCTCTTTTTAAAAATATATGTTTTTTGTTTTGATATTATCGTTAAATCTATTAGCAAACTCAGAGCACTTCGCCGGCAGTGACTCAGCATCCCCTGGGAGGAGAGTCACCACCAGCGAAGTGCTCTGAGTTGGTCTGAGAAACTGGTCTGGTGGATATCGCGTTTTGTGAAAAAATACATTTTGTAGTAGGCCTAAAATGTTCATTCTTCAATTGTGTTAATGGCAGCAATTCACACATGCAGTAGATTAAGGTACATCTGAACAGTGATTTCCAATAATAAAATTCAAATGTCAAAAAATGGCGTTTATTGCGTTTTGCAACCAAACTCTTCATATGTTTTTTGAATGTCCACTTAGTACATTTTGGGGTCTCAAAATCTCAAAATTTTGTAATACATGTATTCCTAGTTAAGTTTTTATGCCCACAACACATCCTCACCAGACTTTCAAACTATAAAGAATCTAATTTTAATGGCACAAAGTAATTGTAAGATGTGCCAACAGAGAGTCCACAATTTTCAGCTATGCTTTATATTTGTGCAGGCATCCACATTTTAAAAAATAGTCCAGGCAGTTCATGAGTATTTGTGTGCGTGTTATTGTGAAAACCTGCTGAGCTCTTCTCTGTTCTGGAATTGCATCCATTTGGAAACGTTCCATTAGTCGTGCATAGAGGGGGAGCTTTGATTTGACTTCCTGTTTCAACCCTTCTTTACTTCAGGCCCTTTCTAATATTTGTCTGATGGCAAATAACTTCCCTTGAAACGCAGGACTAATCAGCCATGTCACTGTGCAGTGAAATTTGCTTTCAATCCATTTGTAATAGGCAGGATATTAGCAATGTCAGACAATCAAGGCTTCACGGGAGCCAGGTCGGAATGAATGGATCTGCTTTATTTGCTGCTGTTGTTTTTGTTTCCCATTGATTACGTTATTAGTGTTGGTATCCCATAAGCAACGCCGAGCTCATCTGGTAAACAAATAAAAGATCTCATTAGTGATTCAGTGAGGGATTTGATCCAGACAGACTAATGTGAGACAATTTGTTTCAGTCCCAACGTGGAATGAAATGCTGTTTTTAGCGCATCACGTCTCATTTGCGCAGTTCACGGACATGTTTTCTTTGCACTTTGAATCTGTTTGATTGGTGTGTGTGGGGGTTTATGGCTGTCAAACCTACAGATACAGATAGGATCTGCATTTCCCAAAAGCATTGTAAGCCTAAGTAGATCATAAACATGATTGTGTGATCTTAATGTTACAGTCTGCTCCCAAAAAATAATTTAAGTTTTGCTTGAGAACTCTTCTGTAGTTGTTAAAACCATACAAACATTGTAAGAAGAAGGTATGGTCATCTGCAGGACTGTCAGCAGATTATACATATAACTACATTCAAGTGCAGTGTGGTTATAAATAATTGATTTGATTGCATGCAACGAACAACCGTATAAGCCAGCTTTTCTAAATAAATGACAATGTTTAGCTATGATGTCTGCATTGTGTGTATTTATTGTTGAATTTGTTTATTTATTGATTATTGTTAATAATTGATTGTTATTCCATGTACTGTAAGAAGGTCTATGCATTGTTCATAGTAACATAAACTCGAAAGAATAAACTTGAAAGAGTTTATAATAAACTTGAAAGAAAAAAGCTATTAACCTGAAAATGTATGTTACTGTATAAAAACTAAGATAAAGGAATCAGATCTTTAGTGCTTTACAGTGATTTGATGAACTGGAGTTATACTGTTATTACACACTAACATATACCGATATTCCACATTTGAAAAATATAAATCACAATGACTTTTGTTTTTAATATTGATACTGAAAAATGTTATCTGCTTAAAATTGAGTAGCTTTTGTTGTCCAGCTTGAAGTAAAATGAAAATATATAATGTAATGTTCACAATCCAAAAAAACAAAAAAAAAACAAAATCATATTACAAAAAATGTGAAAATATGGACTTATGAGGTTTTTCGTTTCAGGGCCTCATTTATTTTACACTGCCACAATGGGGGCTTCTTCAAACAGCCCACTTAATGGGATAACACATTAGGAGAGCAGTGGCTGAAAAGTTTTTCGGTAACACTTTCGTGGTATTTTCGTGGTCCATTTAAGTATTAGTAGACTGTCGGCTTAATATATGTTGATACTGACATTCAACAGACATTTAACTGACTATAAGAAACTTTGCAAGTACCTGTCAACTTACAGTACACTAACCCTACCCCTAACCCCAACCTGACAGTCTACTTATAATCTAATGAGAATTAGTTGCAATGTAACCTAAATTCATCAAGAGGGCCATCAAAATAAAGTGTGACCAGTTTTTCTGTCAAAAACATGACTAACACCTATGTCTTTGCATTAATGGACAGACCATTTGCATTGTAACAGAAAGCTAGATGCCCCATAAGCTGTTGGATGGTACATTATAATCCCCGCCATCTTGTTCTGGTTACCCAGCCTTGCATTCTTGTCACATCTAACTGATGTAAAGTAAAATATCTGAATTTTGTGCTTATTCAAGCTATTTAAATAGTTACACAGAAAAAAAGAAAAAAAAAAAACTCATCTCTGGGAATTACATTTTACAGGTAGAATGTTTTTTTTTTCTTCTGTTTTTAGTGATTGTAACACTTTTTTTGTAGACAAAACGGTCGACATATAAGACCAACTATTGGATCAGCTGATTAATTCTGTTAACAGATTAATTAAATATAAGTATTTGCTATAAATTACTATCCCACACTCTTAGAAAAATGGTACAATGTTGAGAAAGTACACTTTGTTGTACAAAGTGAGCAGCTTCAGCTGTGAGTCTCTAATCAGTGGTGATTTGGAGCAGGTGAGTGTTGCATGACTGGGGATGTAGTTCATAAAATGGCGGATTTGTAGTCCATAAGCCATTGTGCTTGTTCTTCAGCGATCTAGAGTCATGATCGCTGGTGATCGTGACAAAGACAAAGAAACAAATTTGTACCATTTCAGTTTGTACCTTTAAGGACATGATTTGTACCATGGGAAACCAAAATGTACCTGAATTGGTTTTTTAAAACCTACAGATACAATATTTTACCTTCATTAAAGGTACAAATCTAATCCATGAAGGTACCACTACGGTGGCGAGACACTTTGTACCTTAACAGTGTCAAATATGTTCCTTCAAGAACTATTTAAAGGCATTTTGCTATCATGCATCAATTTATCTTCAGTAAATATAAACATTTCACAACACTTTACACAAAAATATTACAAAAATACATTCTCCCATTTACAATATAAAACTTTCTTTTTCACACAATACCTTGTAATCACTTAAAAGTCAATTTAATATGCTTAATTTTAGATTAGTAAATAGAAATAGAATTACAATACTAAAATGTTTGCATGAACACTTTGCATATGCAGGTCTTTTGCCAGCTCATGTGCGTAGTGGGAAGCAATTGCCAAAAGGTGTGGATATCAATAATGAAAATGTATTTATCAGAAAATGCTCACCTATTGTTTATTAAAATGTCATAAATGTTTAGTTTACAATACCTATAGTTTTAGGTTTACCAATTTTGTATTATAGAACTTAATAATTAATGTTTATGAGTTTCTTTAAGCACATGCTTTTAAATGATGATTCATGTTTAAATATGCAAATTTTAAATTCCTAAAATCATTTTGCCTTTCCAGTAATATTTATTTTCATAGATATTGTAATGAAGAAGGAGTTGTCCAACACTTATGTACCTTTTTATGAGAACAATTCAATTCAATTCAATTCCATTTAATTCATCTTTATTTGTATAGCGCTTTTACAATGTAGATTGTGTCAAAGCAGGTTCACATGCATAAAAAAACAAAAAAAAATTGTGTACTTTCATTTCAGTTGCACCATAAAAGGCACAGAACAGTATCATAAGAGGACGTTTCTATACCATATGAAATACAACTCTTACAAAGGTACAAAACTGTTCCTTAAGGAACATTATTTGTACCACTGTGTACCTTTTTTTCTGAGAATGTATTGTTTCATGTGGTAAAAGAGACCAACATAGTACAAAACTAGTATTTTCACCAGCCGAAATGATTTTAAGTCTGTTATTCTATCCTTTATCGTAACGTGTCATATCAGTTTACATTTCATTTTGCTAATAATTATTGTAATGCAGTGTTATCTTTGTTTGCAAAATGAGTTTGACAGCAGGATAATTGAGAACAACTGAAGAACATTTCCACGACACTTCAAGAAACCTGCCTGCAAAGCTTCATTACTGGAATATGGACAATTATAGATTAGTGTAAAAATGCTGCAAAAGTGAGGCTGCTTTGAAAAAAAAAATATATATATTTATCAGTGAACTTGTATCAACTAAATTAAATCAACATTTTGTTGGCATTGTCAATTATCTTTTTTCTCTCTTATTATTAGTTGTGTCTGTCTTGCCAAACTGAACTTTCCACAACAAAGTTTTGTTTTAAAGAGTTTAGATTGAATAATGTCCTGTCACTTCTATTCTGTCACCCATCCACTCTGCCTGCCCCATTTTAAATCTGGTGCAATTGCAAAAGATTTTCTCTACAATTTTTTCTAGCCCTGGAGATGCAACCACACCAATTGCCATCTGTGAGATCTAAAATTGCATTTATCAGCACTTTGTTAACAGGTCGAGTGCTACAATAGGCAGAATCTCTCTGGACACAAAATGGTAACGCCATCCAATTGCTGAATGCTTTCACCCAACACTTCTGGGAAGTTTTTGGAGGACCATAAGGACATACATCAGTGAGTGAGAATTATACCGTTTATGTCAAGGTAAAAACTCTTGTTTTAACACTCTAGTAGCCTCCAATGAGTGCTCCCTGTTAACCACCTACAGACTAGGCCTAGAACCCCAGTTATGCTTACATCTATCTGCTTATGATGACACTACTGGACTTCAGCAAATCATCCAGCTCTCCATCCGGTTAGTGTTCTTGGCTGCATGAAATCTCCCGAGTTTCATTCTCCATGCCTCCCACTCCAGCAACCAGAGTGTCCTAGCCCTCCAGAAGCCCAACATAAGCCCATGCAGGTGATATCACCTGTCCTCAGCCAAAACGTCACTGCTGGCTTACCCAGAGATTATGTATCAACTCTTGACTTGCGGTAAGTGTGGTTTCTACTGATCCTGTACATGTACATCTGTTAACCACAATTGTTAACCACACTACTGCTCATTACTGTGTTTCTGTTTACACGCTCCTTGACTCGCTCCTTGTTGGGTCAGCCAACAACTTCATCTCAACAACTTTTGCAACCAACCCCAGTAAAGAAACGACTCAATGGCACCCCTACCAGATCCAATCCATAACTGGTAGTCCTTTAGGCTGAGATAACTTTGCCACTGCATTGGGCCCATCCAACTAGGGATCGGACTGTTTCATGTAGAGATCGTCAAGCTTCTGGTTCTGGAGGACTCCACACAACTCCAGGGAGCACATGTATTTTGTATTCACATGTTCATGTATCAAGTTGGACTTCAGAAGCACCTACTACCTCATCAATATACATGAGGGTGACGAGTGGAAGACAGCATTTGTGACTCCTACTGGCCACTTTAAATATTCAGTAATGCTCTATGGACTGGTTAACACCCCCTCCATATTCCAGGGATTCATGTATGAGTTGTTCCGGGAGTATCTCTAATGTTCTGTGCTTATTTACATCGATGACATACTGATCTACTCCCAGAACAAGGCTGGAAATGGCCACCACATTTCTCAGGTCCTCCAACATCCCTGTGAGCACCACCTGTATCTCAAGACAGAGAAATGCATATTTCATCAGTCATCCATCCAGTTTCTGGGCTATCACATTACCTCTCTGGCATCAAAGTGGAGGAGAGGAAGGTGGATGCTGTGCATTGGAATTGGCCCACTCCCACAACAGTCAAATAACTCCAAAGATTCTTAGGATTTGCCAGTTTCTACAGAACATTCATTCTCCATTACAGCTATACCACCTCTCCATTAACTGACTTCTTTAAAATTAAGCCCAAGGCTCAGAGAACCCTCTGAAGCCATGCAAACACTACAGACTGCTTTCACCACGGCTGCCCTCCTGGTTCAATCAGATCCTTAGAAGCTATTCATTGTGAAGGTAGATGCCTCCAACTCTGGAGTGGGAGCAGTACTTTCTCAGCTGCACGGAACCCCACCACAACTACATCCATGTGCCTTCTACTCCCAAAAACTCTCCTCAGTGGAGCAGAACTATGACATCAGAATCAGAGTTATTGGCTATCAAGACAGCACCGAAGGAGTGGAGACACTGGTTAGAAGGTGATAAAAATCTATTTCTGGTATACACAGATCATCGCAACATTTAGTACTTAAAAGCCAAACATCTCTACCGAGACAGGCCAGGTGAGCTTTGTTCTTAATAGATTTAGCATGACTATTTCCTATCCCTCTGGTTCCAAAAATAGCCTTTGCTGCAGTGAATCGGTTCTCCAAAGCCTGTTGTTTCATACCATTGAACCGTTTGCCAACGGCCTTGGAGACAGCACAAATCTTGTTCAACGATGCGTTCTAAAACTATGGCATCCCAGAAGACTTTTTTTTTTTCTGAACAAGGTCCTCAGTTCATCTCCTGTGTCAGGAGAGCCAGTTTCTCACGATTCAAGTGGCTAATATTTTTGTACTTTCTGTCATGGTCACTTGAATTCCTGGAACTGATTCAGAGTGTGGGCTGAGTATGTACAAAGCTCCCTTCGTCAACCCTTCACAGAACTCGCTCTGTTCCAGTGCGTACTTGGCTACCAACCTTCGTGTTGCATTATGTGCATTGCTGGAATCTTGTGCATCTTGTGTTATTAGGACACGATATTACAATGTATGCTGCTCAGCTAATGTTTACGTTTGTAATATTTATACTTTTTGCTAACTTAAATCCACCTCATGTGGATTTTTATAACTCTGAATCTGCATCTCATTTCAGAGTCTGCTGCTGTCCTGAAAAGGTTGTGTTTTCGGATGCGACCATATTAAAGTAGCCTAAATTACTGAAATGAAACAGTGTGTAGCAACTTGAAGTGCTAAAATATAACTGGCTTAACTGGCAGTGGGTGGGTTATCAAGACCAAAACAAAGATAGACATTCTGACATGGATTGCACAATTTCAAAGCAGATTAACTGACTTAAATATCTACAAACATATTATGTTATTACTATGATACAGAAAAGTAAAAAACTTACATATAGCACCTTTAAATATCTGCCCTTGTCACTGGTGAAGATTAATTTGAGCTTTTTTGGGGGGGTGGGGGTGGATGGCTCCTGTCAAATAAATAGATATCAGACATGCAGTGTGACAAACTGCATATTCATCAGTCGTCGTCTGCTTTGGAAACAGGTGGTGGAGTTGCATAAGAATAGTCTATTGGTTTCTGCTCGGTGTACTGCTTATTTCACACCATGCAAAACCTCTCTAGGTGCAGTGATTTACAGCCCACCCGCCCCCTTCCCTGGACTCTTAACCCTCGGGGATTGTTGTGGTGGAAAAAAAAATCCAGAAAAAAAAAATCCATCATACTTCCATGCAACCCATACAAATCAATTCACCTTCTCGCAGTCAATCAGTATGCTCCCTTCAGGCAGCTCCAAAATCCCTCCTTTGATCTTCTTCCCTCAACACAGTCATTTTTTCTGAACACAGAAAGCTCCGTCGAGTGTCCACACCATGCTTGGCTTGCTTCCTTTATGCCGTGTCTCTTCCTTTCCTTTTGTCTCAACCCCCATAAAAGCCTGTCAAACCCATCCATCATATCACGGCACAAATCCACAAGCGACTTCATTCGGTTTCCCTCGCTCTCTTTGTGCATTGCAGATGCTGGTGTGTAGGGTGGTCGGCAGTGAGGGCAAATTCTGACTAGGATGTAAACTAGAGGGATTTGGTGGCTGGACCCACAGGCAGTGTGTGGTTCAGGCTGGTGTCAGATTCATTCCCCAGAGGACGTGCTTTAACCGTGGAGCTCGCGGCTGGAAGAGTTGCCCTCACAAGCCAAGTTCTCTGCCTCACAACTCGGCTCTGTTCTCTAAAGATAAAGGACGCTTCTCGTGGTGCTGTTTCCTTTCTGCTGAAAGCAAGAGAGAGAGAGTTGATAAAAACATTATTTTATTTCAGAGTAGAGAGGCAATCTACATACTATATAAGTAATAACCACCTTGGGGAAAAAGTGTTGTTACTGTACAGTTATACATTTAAGTACCGATAAATGTTAATTAGCTAAATTTACCGGCACTGACAATGTAGTTTGGGTTTTGTATGTTATTACATGTATGTTATTGCACGCATGTACTGTATTCTCATTTACAGTACTACCCAAAACTCAGGCATTAAGGAGAGGGATATTTTGTTTAGCCAGCGTAGCTAAAGAATTTGAGTGAATGAGTGTTTCTGTTCCTTATTGTGGTTAGTTAAATATTTCTGGTCTCATACGACTTTGCTTTGGATCTGTTTGACAGATCCGGCGTGGATCCGCCTCATAACAGTAATAATAGTAATAATACTACTACTACTACTAATAATAATAATAATAATAATAATAAAAATTTGTGGTTTATTATTATTATTATTATTATTATTATTATTATTATTATTATTAATAAAACAATCAATATTTTTATTATTTATTTTATTTTCTGATCTAATATATTATTTTATTTTGTTTAGAAATAATTGCAGGAAGAAAAAACAAGAACATTACAATTATTAATCTGTCGTTATATTTATTATAGTGAAAAAATATATATATTGGGGACAATGACAGAAGCAACATTTCTTTAAAAAATAAATAAACAAAAAAAAAATGTTGGAAAAAAGGTATATTATCTATTGTCAATAACATTGATAAAAGTGAAGAACAGCTCGCAAAGCAGTCACCAAAACAAAGCAGTTTGGGTAGTCTTTAGTGCCAGTCTAGGGGTTTGCAGGGACTTTTTTTTTTATTTGCAGTCTAAAATGATTGATTTTGGGATGACTTTTCTCAAAACATGGCACTGTGTTATGTATTTATATTTGATTATTTGTTTTTTGATTGAAAGAACAATTGGACTTGCAAAGTCCTGAAAGGACTGTTTAAGTTGGTCATAACAGCACATTTGCATGACCAAATTAAACATGAGTTGAATCAGGTTTTTGGATTTAGTCCAGAATTTTTTGCTGACCAGTAATGAAAATGACCTTCAACCAAACAAAGCATACATTCGTTTTAATACAAACACTAGGGTAATCTTACCATCACCACACTGCAGTATAGTGAGTCTGAACGTGAACAACTTGATGTCTGTGTTTACTGAATTGATGCCTATTTTTAGTGTGCCTTTCAGTGCTAATGCAGTAGCATACAGTACTAAACAATGTATACAATACTTTAAGCTTAATTCTAATCTTAACTCTATTGTAAGTGCATAATTCATATTACTCAGTAAATGTTAGAATCAGTACAATGCACTGCAACAACAGCAGCTTAAAGTTGTTACAAGTAACTGAATAATAAAAAACTAATGTTGGAAACAGCAGTGAACGATAAAAATACAGACAGATACGCCAAAAAAAAAAAAGGAATCTGGTTGGCATTATCCCACAGGGCTCACAAAAAGGCTGCTTCTGTGCTTCTCTGTTCTCTCTAGACCACAGCGTGGATTAGAAAATCTCTTTCTGAACACTGTTCTGAACAGCACTAATATTCCAAAGCTGTGCGTAAAGTCTTTCTGCAGAGATAGGACATTCATACATCAGTAATGAAATGTAAACTCTCAGTGGAGTACTTATAAATGTGAATAATGTGCAGTATTTTATATACAGGTAAGGTGTTTCTTCAGCTACAGCCATTTTTAAGTCTCAGGGGTTGATTTTTATTAAAAGAAAAAGATTTCTTCTGGCCCAGTCCCCCTTTGGCTATACTGTAGAAAGGTTATTATATAAAAAAAATAATAATAAAATAAATCACATGGTAAAATATCACGTCATGTTGTAAAATGTATTAATTTTATATTAAACAAGGAAAAACATAAATTTAAATACTATTTTAATTAATATTTTTATATTACATTATCTCCCTGTGGTTGCGTGGGTTTCCTCCGGGTGCTCCGGTTTCCCCCACAAGTCCAAAGATATGCGGTACAGGTGAATTGGGTAGGCTAAAACTGTCCGTAGTGAATGATGTTTCCCATCATGTTTATGGATGTTTCCCAGGGATGGGTTGCAACTGGAAGGGCATCCACATATGCTGGATAAGTTGGCGGATCATTCCGCTGTGGCAACCCCGGATTAATAAAGGGACTAAGCCGACAAGAAAATGAATGAATGAATATTACATTATCATCTCTCTTCATTTTAGTATTGGCAAATGTACCCCTCAGTGATAGTATGCAAATTATGCTAAATAATAATAATATTAGTGCTGTCTACTGTATTAGTCTCAATTATTCCCATCCAAAATAAAAGTATTAGCATAAATTAACATAAAATCACATTTGCAATTTAGCAAAAGCTGTGGTTGACTTGCATGTCATGTCAGAAAAGTACAGTGATGTCATCAGTAGTAAATCTCCTCAGAAGGCCAGAGGGTGCTCTCACGGGTCACACAGAACAACCAAATATGCTTCGAAGAAGTTCAGGAAAGGCCAGTCTAGGTGGAATCCTTACAACGTTTGTATTATTAACAGGCGATTAAACTGCTTTCAGGGGCGCCACAGTGGCCTAGTGGTTAGCACGTTCGCCTCACAGCAAGAAGGTCGCTGGTTCGATCCCCGGCTGGGCCAGTTGGCATTTCTGTGTGGAGTTTGCATGTTCTCCCCGTGGTTGCGTGGGTTTCCTCCGGGTGCTTCGGTTTCCCCCACAGTCCAAAGACATGCGGTACAGGTGAATTGGGTAAGCTAAATTGTCCATAGTGTATGTGTGAATGAGAATATATGGATGTGTTTCCCAGAGATGGGTTGTGGCTGGAAGGGCATCCGCTGCGTAAACCAAATGCTGGATAAGTTGGCGGTTCATTCCGCTGTGGCGACCCCGGATTAATAAAAGGACTAAGCCGAAAAGAAAATTAATGAATGAATGAATAAACTGCTTTCATTTGATTCAATGGTATTAATAAACACATGACTAAGCGAACAAATGATTTACCTCAGTTCTTCATATTTTACTTTTACTGATAATAATTTATTATGAACTGAATAGAACAAACTGCTTTAATACTGCTACATATTTCAAACACTTAACTGAATCTACGAAGTGAGTTTTGAGTAAAATGCCATTATTTGTGATATTTGCATGTGTTTTCAAGATTAACATTAGTAAAATTTACTACAAATGGTTGTAGATCACCAAAAAGATCAATGCAAAGAGATGTCAATATCACAAAATGATTATTTGCGATATAATGATGAAATATGATCTCATCATGATATTGCAGGCAATATTTCACGTAGCTTGACAGAGAACTAGCAATGTAAACGCTGGCTCTGTGTAGTAAACACTGCTCCAGCTGAACACATGTGAACACGAGACTCTTAATAGACAAATTCGCACAACAATTGCATATGAGTTATCATGAGTTCAGCTCTAGCTTGTATTCAATTATTCTATATATTATGGTTATAGTCACACCAGGCTCTTCCTTCACTCAGCACTCAGTAACCGACCATTCCTCTAATCACCATCACATTTCTTCATAACTAGGCTGCATCTGAAATCACCCCATACCCTTAAATATTGCTTTATTTGAGAGATCTTGTAGAGGTAATCAAAGTCACAGTGAACATTCTGAAGAGCGCTAAATCAATCCTACAGTGCACATCTATAACATGTACAACCCATCTAGACTCAACAGCTAGAAAATACCCATACTACACTGTGAGGGTTTGATCATGAAATAAAATAAAAGGTCACACTTTATTTTGATGGCCCGTTAGTTGAATTGAAGTTACATTGCAACTAATTCTCATTAGATTATAAGTAGACTGTTAGGTTGGGGTTAGGGGTAGGGTTACGGTAAGTTGACAAGTACTTGTAAAGTTTCTTATAGTCAGTTAAATGTCTGTTGAATGTCAGTATCAACAGATATTAAGTAGACAGTCTACTAATACTCAAATGGACCATCAAAATAAAGTGTTACCAAATAGAACATTATTAATTAACATTTGAATACATGATAGAAATCAAAATAATATGTTACAGTACTAATAGACAGCTCGCTGACTGATAAATATCACAGAATGTAATCCACCTAAGGGATTCATCAACCAGCAAATCACAAACAAAATGGTATACCTTCCAGTGCACAGAGGGATCAAATTTACTTACTCATTTTCATTCACTCCTTTAAGTTAAATATTAGTTGACTAATGCAGGGAATAGTGAGGATAGCAATTTTGCTATAATTTTGATACAACAGTAGTTTCCACTAACACATCTACGGATCTCAGACTCATGCACCTGGTTCTGGTTCACTGTGTTTTCCTGTGCTTTCCCAGTTTTTCCAGCTTTTCCAGTTTTTTCATTTTCCCAGTGTGTGTACTTACCTGTTATCTGTTCCCAGACCATAAAAGCAACCCCTTCTAGACATCAAAGACTCTGGTGAAAAGACACATTTATTACCTCTGTTTGCCATCATCAGAATATCATCTGCCTGTCTACAGTCATATCTGCTTATATTCTTCCTACTGTTCAATAAACATGGCTGTTTTGTCTCTCCGTGTCTCCAGAGGAACTTACAACTATGTAAAAGCTAAGAGAGGATCTTTCATCAATCATGCATACAGTTCTGGGGATACCTAATTAGAGATTGAGGCATCAAGATGGATGGGGGGAAGGTATCAGCAATCCTGGGCACAACCCACCTCCATGAAAGAACTCTAGTGATTGCTAGGCTTCTCCATTGTTTAATCATTGTTTTATAAATAATTACAGCTCAGTTACTGCCCTGTTGACTAATCTTCCAAAATGAGTCTCTGTCCTGCAATCCCGATGCCACAAAAGCCAAGGCAAACTCTCCCTCAGCCCTCCTTATTTATCAACATTTTGTCATAAAAGTGGATGCATCAACATCAAGGGTCAAACATTTGTCATTATTATCAATGGTGCAGAATAGGCTGGCTGTGGAAGTTGTCCTCCACCCATTTAGTATTGTTCAGAACTATTTTCATTGGTCATGGTGTTATTTGAGTTTTCCATTGTCAGTTACCTTGGTTATTCTTCATCATATTGTTTAACGTAATTATCTCCACTATATATATCTCTCTTTGTTTGAGTCTCCTTTGATTTCTCCTTGTGTTGTGATGTTTAATTTTGAACTGTAAATAAACCTGCAAAGACTGTAATTGGATCCTCACCATTATTCAGTCCCTTGCATTCTCTACACCCAGACGTAAGAAATAACAGTTCCCACTGTTGCTATATATATATATATATTCATTCATTCATTTTCTTGACAGCTTAGTCCCTTTATTAATATGGGGTTGCCACAGCGGAATGAACCACCAACTTATCCAGCAATTGTTATTACGCAGCAGATGTCCTTCCAGCCACAACCCATAACATCCATACACACTCATTCACACACATACATAGGGCCAATATAGCCTACCCAATTCACCTATAGCGCATGTTTTTGGACTGTGGGGGAAACCACAGCACCTGGAGGAAACCCACGCGAACACAGGAAGAGCATGCAAACTCCACACAGAAATGCCAACTGACCCAGCCAAGGTTTGAACCAGTGACCTTTGTGCTATATTGAACCAGCGATTGTGCTATATATTTACACACACACACACACAACTGGTCAAAAGTTTGGGGTCAGTATGATTTTTAAATGTTTTAAAATATTCTTATCCTGTTCATCAAGATTGCATTAACATTTATAAAAGTAATAATGAGTGAACTAATAATTTATTTTGTAAATAAATACAATAAATAAAAAATAAATATTTTATAAACTCCACCTTGATGAACAGGATAAGAATATTTTAAAACATTTAAAAATCATACT
>CAIGQQ010000306.1:3662480-3675445 GCA_903798035.1 Danio albolineatus
ATATTTCATTTATTTTCCTTTATTCATCAGGGGTCGCCACAGCGGAATGAAATTCCAACTTATCCAACAAATGTTTTAACAGAGGATGCCCTTCCAGCTAAGGATGCTCTTCCAGTACTGGGAAACACCCCTACACTTTCACAAGCACATATACACTAAGACCCATTTAGTTAATTCAGTTCAAACCCATGCGAACATGGGAAGAACATGCCAACTCCACACAGTAATGCCAACTGACCCATATACAGTATATACAGACCACCTCCCAAAACAAAAAAAGAAGGTAGATGGTAAGTTAGTTAGTTTGTTGGTTTGGTTGTTTTCTTTCTTTTTTCATGCTCTTGTCAATTTTGTTTTGTTCACCATTTTTGTCACATGCCAGATGTCAGATTTAGTTTTGGGTCACATACAAAAAAAAAACCTGCTTACTTAATAGCATGTTGTATGCATGTTATGAGTAAAATAAACTCTTTGTATTGGATGACTCCATTGTACATCTTCAGTCACAGTAATTCAAGATTAAATCATTTGCCTCAAGCAACAGCAGACCTCAATTTGCAAAATATGCTTTTATCAGATTGGTTGTAAAACACTTGTTCTTCACAGAGTGTCTATGGAAGCACAATATTAATCAATAGAATATTTATGTCATTATTTCTCAGGACTGTTTGATGAGACGTTTGACCAGGGGTGCTGCTGGGTGGAGCAAATTAGGAAGATTGTAAGGACCCCAATCCAATCCCCTGGTGGTTCGCTATTCTCCGCACCATTATGGGCACTTGATCATATTGATGTTTGTAGCTGCTTATAATTTAGGTGAGTTGAACGCTTCCAACCTCTCAGCTGGCCAGTATGTCATCTTTACATTTATAACCCTTGCACCTTTGCCCACAAATTTCTTTACCAGTGCTCAGTGGTATAAAAGAAAAGGAAAGGCATTGAAGAGTGTCTGTGTGATCTCCAGTACTGCAAAGCATTTCAGCACTTGTGCCTGCAGGTAAATTGGCCTTTCATTAGGCATACTTCGTAATGTGCTTCGGATTTGGGATGAGGAAATGTGACATGTATGATATTCTTCAAACCACTGTTTATGGTTCATTGAAGATGGCAATAAATCATAAGTGGATAGTCAAAGGAAACAGAAATGGAATGCTTACTTGATACACAGAACCTTTAAAGCAGGGGTCACCAAACTTGGTTCTGGAGGGACAACGTTCTATAGTGTTTATATCTAACATTGCTCAACACATCCTTCTGGAAGTTTCAAGTAAACCTAGTAAGACTTTGATTAGCTGGTTCGGGTGTGTTTGATTAGGGTTGGAACTAAACTTTGTAGGACACTGGCCACTTAGGACTGAACTTGGAGACCTCTATTTCAAAGAGTACTTTGCTTCTCAAAAATAACATCACATCCACTAGTACCCTTGCATTATTTGGGAGATCTCATTAATGCCTTGTGTTTATTTACCTCCTTAAGTTTGCTGAGGGGGACTGCCTTTTACCAGGACTAACTCCAAGGCCAAAGCTTTCTTGCTCAACCAGTTATAACTCATGGTATGTTCATACCAGAAGAGGATTGAGCATCAGGAACAATCCTGCAGTGTGAATACCACAAATCAAGCGAATGACATGTTGCAAATTGAACATTTTGGGTGCTTGATGCGCTTAACGGGTGATTTGCAAGAATTGATTGAGTAGCAAAATCCTTCGGCGGACATTTGCACCTTATTAACCAAATAAAGAGCATTCTCTAGAAGGGGTCATGTGATGTTTTAAGTCATGTAGTATGACCTAGGCTTTAAGTTACAAATAATGGCACTGCATGAAGTCGTGAAGAAAGACAAAAGTGAAAACACCACAGTCAGGGAGTAAGAATTGTCAGTTATCTCAAGGCTGAAAGTATCCCTCCTAAGCTACTCTAGTTTTTCAATGCCCTTGAGGTTCTTCCCTGAAAGAAAAGTGGGCATTGTGTAAATCTTTTACCATGATTACTGATATTTGGCTAGATTTACTTGTTTTTATCTTCATCCAGGCCATCCTTGTACTCCTGCAACTTGTTCAATAGATAGCCGGTTGTGGTCATGTTTACATGCACATCTTGATTCTTTGGTGTATGGCTTGTAGGGCTTGAATCCCCCCTTATATTATTCACCACAAGGCCTGGATGATGAATTCCATAAAGCCTAGTGGTTAGATGGTGCATCTTGCCACAAAACCTAATTACTGTCTTGTCATATTTTGGTGTACACATAGGTTTTTAGGCATAGCTGTATCATGAAATCGAAGAATGAAAGAATGCAGATAGGCTTTTGCAAAGGTTGTGGAAGCCTTTGGAACCCTGAACATTTTTATTGCAGTCCAAAGGAGATATATTTGTATAGATTTTGAGACCATATTGACTATATTACTACAGAATAACTGTGGATAAAATATCTGAAAAGGTATGGATGCAAAGAGAATTTGTGTATTGAATTTTATGAATGGGAGGCTTCCTATTGTGTTGAGGACTTTGATGACTCAAATTGGGATTCCACGAGGGCCCAGTTTAACCAGTTCATATAATTAATGAACAGCTGTTGACTTTATGTCTCATTAAATATAAACAAATAATGCTTTTGCTTCATAAGCGTATGTTCCAACTTTCTGAAGATGGAGCCTATTTCAAAAGATTTCAAAGCCAGTGTGGGGTATTTGACTACTCACTTTCAGCTTTGACAGAGATCTATAATTACAAAGCAGGTCAGACTGGTTTTAATTAAGGGAGAGTTGATGTTCCCAGTGCATGTAATCCGTGTCTGATTAAGTTGTACGTGAGGGATAGGGAGGGAGTGCGGATTTCACTTGTTATTCACTCTCAAATTTCTTGTCCTTTTACAAGCCATGACCCTGGAGCAAACGCAGTGGGAGCTTATTAAATGTTTTAAACCGTACCGTCTAGCTACAGATGCACGCCAACAGACACTCCACAAACAAAGTCTTGATACTCTAAGGATTTCGCACACATCTTTCAGCCTGAGTTAAGCTCAGCTAAGGTCCAGTTAACCTCTGTGAAGAAGTATTTGCTGGGTTCTTAATAGCAAGGTAAAATTTTTGCACTATGGGACCACTCTGACTAAAAGGGGAAACGGGTTCTGGAGTTGGATAAATTATTATTATCCTTTCTGAAACATAATAGCTTTTATTTCTTCTCCGGTCTTTCTTCAAAGTGCATTGTAGTTGTGCAGCTGGAATTTATAGCTACTTTCTTTGAAGAGCTCAATAGTCACACAAAGGATTGCATAATGGTCTGCACTGACCACTTATTTTTTAGTGGATATTTAATATTACATGTGGCTCAGTGGTTAGCGCTGTGGCCTCATGCAAAAAGTTTGCTGGTTCGAGTTCCGGCTAGGCCAGGGGGCATTTCTATGTGTAGTTTGCCTGTTCTCTCTTCTTCACATGGGTTTTCTCTGGGTGCTTCAGTTTCCCCCACAGTCCAAATACATGCAGTATAGGTGAATTGGTTAAAACAAAATTGTCCACTGCATTAAATGCATGCCAAAGGAGTTGGTGGTTTATTCCGCTGTGGGTACACCTGACATCAGGGACTAAGTGGAAAGATATTGAATGAATGTTGTTGTTATTATGTACAATTTGAGCGCAGGACTTAGATCTGTTCACCCTTTGTAGATTGCATCAATGTCAATTGTAGGAAGTTATGGTTTAAGTAGACACAATAATTAGTGAAATAAATGTATAGAATTAATAATATAATAATAATAATTATTATTATTATAATAATAATAATTATTATTATTATTATAATAATAATAATAATAATAAATTATTATTTAAATAACAACATTTAAACATGACAATAAATAAGCATGGGATAAATAATTATTTACATTACAATAAATAATATAATGTACATTTAGAAAATGTACAGCGAGTAAAATAAGTATTGAACATGTCCCCTTTTTTTCTCAGAAAACATACTTCTAATATTCCGGTTGACATGAAATTTTCACCAGATGTGGTATCAACCAAAGTAAACAACACAGGCTCATTGTGAAAACCTAGTCCCAAGTACGTTTCTGGAGAGCTCGCATCACGTGTTCAGAGGTACGTATGGCTGCGTTTCATTTTTTTTAAACGAACGCTACGGGCGATGTGACGCCGTTTCTTCTCGCGCTTACCGGTCGACCGCTCACCTCGTGTGGACGACTTTACCGCTGCAACCAGTTTGTCCCGTTAGCTTGCCGTCTTCGTCGGCGGACTCGAGATGCGGAGAGGAGTTGACCACCACCACGGCGCCGGGGTTCGAGTCTGGCGAGGAGCGGTTTCAGAAAGCAGGTAAGACAAACAAAGAAGCCATATAACAAAGTAAACCAGTAACAACAGGGTGAGAACGTGGTGAAGTCTGAAAATGTGGTAAAAATGAGACGAGAGGCCTATGTTTTATTTTGGATTGCTTTTTTGAAAGCTGTTGGTTGGGTTTAGGGAAGGGGGAGGGTGGGTCAGTCCGATCGGTCAGTCAGCCAAAAATGGTCGGCCGACAGCGGCCTCTGGTGGGTTTACGTGAGAAAGGCAGGCGTGAATGGCACTCGCGAGAGACTGAGATCTAAAAAAAAAAAAGCGTCCGCAGCGGCCTCTCGTGGACTTGCCAAAGCAAAAAGCGCAAAAAGACGTATCCGACGGGACGTATTCCGCGGCCTCCAGAAACGTACTCGGGACTACACTCTCAGAATGAGCCAGTATTGAAAGTAAACCATGCATGCAAAGAAAACAAAACTAATTATATTAAGAATCAAGTTATGTGTAATTAAATTAAATGACACAAGGTAAAAGTGTTGACCACACAAAGAAATGGAGGTGCAAATAGGCATGGAAAGCACAGAAAGCAGCTGAAATCTCTCAGTAGTAAGAAAGCAAGCATTGCCTCTCATCAGTGCAAATATATCAGCTGCTTCAGTCCCAGTGCCTACATTACTTGATGAAACCAGGGTGAACATTTCAGCAAGGCAGCGATCCCAAACATGGCCAAGGTAACTAACAATTGGTTTCAGAAAAGTAAATAAAGCTGCTAAAACAATTCGACCAATGACCTGAACTGAATCCATTAGAAAATAAGAATTCAACACAGTGGTGTATAAAGTACTTGAAAATCATAATTGAGTAGAAGTATAGCTACCTTTCTAGAAAATGACACTGTGGTGACCCTTGATAAAGCAGGGACTAAGCCAAAAGAAAGTGAGTGAGTTAGTAGTTCCAATCAGTTTTGATCACAATTTGAATTAAATGTTTAAGTCATTTCACTCAGTGGCTATCCTTGAACCCCCTGTGCATGCAAGTGCTGCTCCTATCTCTTTGAATAGGGAAACATCAAATTCTCCAAAACTGATTACAAAGCTTTTGAATTAATTTTGTATTTGGAATTGCCAATGAAAACTAATTTGTAAATTTTGTTCTTAAACTTTTTATTAAGTCATCAAAGCTTATGTGCATGCGCACCAAAAAGGAAGGAATTCATGACACAAATGAACACAACCTGTCGATCAAACTATTTAACCAGCTACTGTACCATAAGGGTCTGTGACTAAACATGTTACACAATATCATCTTAAGAATAAAGTCACATTTGACTTTGGTCTTCTAAGGTAATTTGTAATTTAGCCTATTACAGACTGGAGACCTTCTACCAAAGCGACAGTAGCTGCTTCGTTTCCAAGTTTTGATTTGTGTTTGAATATGGGAACTCAGAAGAGGGAACTCACTAAAGATAATGAGGTCAGACCGGACATACTGTACCTTGCTTTCATACAGATTACACAAATAGAGAACATGTGTTTTCAAGTGTAGAAATTTGTGATTATATAAAGCTCTTAGGGTGAAGAAGCTGAATCTCAGCGAAGTTGAAGAAATTGCCATAAAGAATGCCTTCTGAGAATCATCAGTCTATTTCAGGGGTCTCAAGCTGCCAGCACATGGCCCATTCCCTTGTGGTTTTGAAACGCCACCTATTGGACATTTAAAGTACTGTATTGCATATAGAGCTTAGTTTTACTTTCAGTTTCTCTGAGTATGAACTCAAGTAAAACACATGCAGTTTCTTTCAGTGGCTGATTTAAACGTTGAAACCTTAAACGTGTGTTAAATTATTAGTTTTACACCACCTCTATTTTGTTGTACAAACTCTTCACTGCTTTCATGCTTTGCTAGTGGTGTAACAAATATGATAATTTATATATAAAACTATTGTATGTACGTATGAAAACTATGTACTACAGTACAGTTGGTACAGTTTTAATGTCAGGCTGGTAGAAATAAACATGTTAAAGTAAATGTGAATATCTACATACTTTTCCCCTCTTTGTTGCAGTTTTCCAAGTATATATAAACAATTTCAAGTAAAGTCACTAAAGTTACTCAAACTGCTTTCTGCTGTTCTTATTTGGAGTATGCTATATGTTCAACTTTTGCTTAAGCTACAATTAGTTAGAACAGAATAACAATTATTATGTCTATTATTTGCAGTACATTCACATGCAATTTAAACAACAGATGTTAGGGTTCGGGTTGGGGAAAAGGGAGCGAGGACTCAAGTGCAGAAACCATATGAGCTTTTATTATTAATAAAATAAAATTAAAAGGCAAAACAGCAAAACAAAAAACCCCGAGGGGGAAAACATTAACAAAAAGGCAAAAACAAACTTTTGAGCTGGCAGGAACAAGCAGGGCTGGACAAGGCTGGACACAACATGACAGGGGTAATCAATGACGACGAACTGGCATAAGACAGCAGACATGAGGAGAATATGAAGCAGAAATAATTAACAAACAAACAGGTGAACATGATAAACTAATAATGGGTTAACAAGGAAGGTGGGACTAGACAATAGACGGGAGAGCACATGACACAAGAAAACACCACAAGCCATGTGCTCACATAAAACACGACAAGAACACACAGCCAACGAGAGAAGTCATTAACCGCATGTTCAAAACAGACAACAGAAACACGCGGCCACCATGTAAACACAGGGCCACGTGCTTAGACTAACACAAGACACAAGCACACGATAAAATGAAAACATCTTACCGAGCGCTCACACACGCTGCATGCTTGTTTCATCCCAGCACCAACCGAAACCAACTAGACTTAGGCGCTGGGAATGAAACACCACGCTGCAGACAGACGAACACAAACACCAGGACAAGAGTGCGCAGACGCGAACACGCCCAGACCCCACGCGCCAGTATCAAGCGAGAGCGTGCACGGTTCAAGCGTGCCCACAATTGGCACTCATACAGTGACACAATGACTACACACAGGCAGGGGCGCCGCTAGCAATTGTGGGCCCCATGAAAAAATATGAAGATGGGCCCCCTACTACCAAGCTAGCTATCCAAACTCTTTGTCCGCGATGTAGTTATACTGACCTATGCATTTTATTATTGATTTTGTCCACCAATTATCAGTATTTAGTAAGAGAACGACCATGACTGTAGCTAGCAGATGATTTATTGTTCAAATGTAAACGTAGTACAAAAAAAGGAACAGAAATCAAATATTCACTGAAAATTTTACTTTTTTATGTGCATATATACATACAGTTGAAGTCAGAATTATTAGCCCCGTTTATTTTTTCCCCAATTTCTGTTTAACGGAGTGAAGATTTTTTTTAACACATTTCTGAACATAATAGTTTTAATAACTCATCTCTAATCACTGATTTATTTTATCTTTGTCATGATGACAGTAAATAATATTACACTGGATATTTTTCAAGACACTTCTATACAGCTTAAGGTGACATTTAAAGGCTTCACTAGGTTAATTAGGTTAACTAGGCAGGTTAGGGTAATTAGACAAGTTATTGTATAACAGTGGATTGTTCTGTAGACTATCAAGAAAAAAAAATTGCTTAAAGGGGCTAATAATTTTGACCTTAAAATGGTTTTTAAAAAATTTTTAAACTGTTTTTATTCTAGCCAAAATACAACAAATAAAACTTTCTCCAGGAGAACAAATATATCAGACGTAATGTGAAAATTTGCTCTGTTAAACATAATTTGGGAAATATTTAAAAAAGAAAAAAAAATTAAAAGGGGGGCTAATATGTGTATGTGTGTATATCTGTATGTGTGTGTGTGTTTACACACGTGCTTGTGTAACTGAGTACATGCAGTAAAGTAATACAGACAGAATTCTGCAGATTTATTACATTTAAATTACGCCATTCACTATGGGCTCTACTTTAACAATCTAGGCTCAAAAGACTGGCTTGAGGAGCATCCTGGCTATGACATATTTAAAAGATACATAATTAATTCAAAACTTGTCTGTATGGACATTGAGATATTGTTTTACACTATTCTGCTGATATGGTGTGAGTTTGACTAATCAGTTATATTACTAGAAATGGTCCACTGGGCAAAAAAAAATAGATCATTATCTTTCAAGGAAAAATACTTGATAAATTTAAAGTTTTGTCTTTCAGTTTTATGTTTGCTTTGCTGTTATAACTAATATCATTCTACATAATCAACATTGTGGGAAAATAGCAGTCATTTAATAGTGGCCACGTCAACAATTATGTTCATATCATAGTGAAATTAATACTAAACGCAGACAGCAATGCACATGCTATTTTTAAAGGCAGGATCTCAGTTACCTGCTTCTTCAACTGAGGGATGAGTTTGGGGAACTTCGTAGGCAAGAGCGGGTGGGGGCGTATATACAGTATAAAGAGCTCATCATTAGCAAAATAAATTAAACTAGCGGCGCGATCATTACCGCAAAAAGAAAGCTCTGTGAATAGACATAACGTTACCTTTCTTTTCAAAACACTGTGATAGCAACTGCCATTACCTTTTCACCCTCTCTGCTTTTTGTAGCCTCTCTTTTCGTTTTTGATGACCGGATTTAATCTTTGTTAACCTCGACTCGAGGACATCGCTGCTTTGACAGTTTACCTGACGCTCACTTGCACTCATCAAAGCATCAACTCTCTTCCCGCTACTGACGGACTGAACCATTGAGTGAAAGGAGGGGGGTGCAATTTGACAGTGACAGACACGAGAGGCAGATATAAGCCGTTTTTTTTCTAATAAATTGTTTTACTTGTAATTTAGAGATACATTAATAATTTATATTACATTATAGTACTGGTATTAATTATAAAGCAGATCTCTGGGGGCCCCTAGAGTGCATGGGCCCTTAGAATCGTCCTAACTTTCCCCCCCTTAGCGGCGCCCCTGCACACAGGACTAGACAGAGCTAGTGTCCGGACTCTGCCACCAAAACAAGAATTAACAAGACTGGAGTGGCAGAACCCTGACATATAGTTACTCAAACTGCTTTCTGCTGTTCTTTTTTGGGGTATGCTATCTGTTAAACTTTTGCTTAAGCTACAATTGGTTAGAACAGAAAAAAATAATTACTGTGTCTATTATTTGCAGCACATTCACATGCAATTTAAACAACAGAACCCCCAATAGGGTTCACTGTATATTTTCACTGTATATGCTCTATGGAAGTATGATTGAATTTGTGTTCGATGCAGGACCATGCACACATCAGCCACAGATATATTTCAGCGGCTGTGTGACATAATTGAACATATTGATTTGCATTACCACAGGTGACAGGTAATGCTCGGAATACAAAGGCCTTGTCTGTTGTCCTAAGATGCATCAATTACATGAGGTTTGCACTTTCTTCTTGTGCTTGAATATTAAAATGGCCCTCCTGTGAGGTGTCAGTCACTGCAATGGCCCCCTGTCAATATGAGTTTGAGACCCCTTGTCTATGGCGATCTGTGATTAGCTCTTTTGCAAGAAGGTGGGGCTTCTTTCAATAGAGTTGCCATTTTGAGTGACTTTATTATTTTTTAATTAACTATTAGTATATAAATTCTACATCATATAGTGGCAGTTGCTAAAGCTTTCATTTATATGTGTGATCTCGAGGACAGAGATGTGCACTTTGTGTCGGGCAGTTTAGTGTCGCACACCTAAAATCCCTTAACGCATGGCTAGCCTAGTTAAAACTTAGCACAATAGTTGACCCAATTTTCATCAACTTAATATGTGTAAAATATGTAATACCTTTTTAACTTTCATTTAATGTTTATAATGTGAATCCCAATTAGATCCACTTTATTTGGTAAACAAAGCAAGTCTCTCCTATAAAATATCTACTAAAAGACAGAAAATAGTACTTTACAAACTGTGTTGTAAATAGATCATATGAATATTTTCATAGTAGTCAACAATATTACTGAAATTAATTTAAAAACTGAATAAATATAAATTTACACACATTTACACCAGTAAATAAACAGAATCAATGATGGGCTAAAAATCTGCGGAAATATGCGGAATTCTGCGCACGCAGATTCCGTGTGGCCCTAGTTATGACATGCTAGATCTCCCAGTCCACAATTTGAGTCACCATCACAAGCAAACAGAGAGAACATGCAAGCACAAGAGATATGGTGTGTGCATGTGAATGACATAAGGAAAGGCATTTCTAATAGCTCATAGTAACATGTATTAGCTCAGGGGTTTTCAAACTGGGGTCCGCGGACCCCAGGTGGGCCGCAAGAGGGCGCTAGGGGGTCCGTGAAAAACTTGGCAGAAACAAAAATGATTTATGAGATTTGTTTTTCCGATCCTAAAATTATTAATGACCAAATCTATATATATACATTTAATTTTATGATTTAAATAAGGGGATACTTAATTGTAATGCGCTTATCCCAAAATCCTTTGCGTTCTTTAATGTTTTGCATAGTTGCATGGAGCAATTAGCGGCTGTAAGTGCAGGACAGATGATGGAAAGATTTTTAAAGAATCCCGCTCCCGCAACCAGTTCATGCAAATCTGACTGGCAAAAACCAGAAAATATGACAAATCTTACATTGCGTTTGGTTTACCTGCATGTTAAAGCAGGGAGTCGATAGACCCCAATGTGTTCTTTGAAAAGAGATTCTATCCAACGAATGCATGAAACCATCCAAGCTCAAGCACCATCTACAGCAGAAACATCCCAATGAGGCAGAGAAATCGACTGACTATTTCAAACATCAGGAGTTGTGTTTGTACCGGCAAAGGGGTCCCGCGCAAGGAATCATCATATTTGGGGGTTACCGAGATTAAAAAGTTTGAAAACCCCTGTATTAGCTACTTCTTCGCAAATGTTTTAGAGCATTTGTACTAGTTCAGTGGTTCTCAAACTGTGCTTCCTTCTAGTGGTACACGGAATAATCTGAATAATAAAAGAATAAAATGAACACTCTTTTAACCGCATACGATAACACTGAGACTCATGTGATCAGACAACATTGGCTGTTCCCTGAAGCGTACGATTACACCGGTGTGCTCATGGAATGTTTACTTCAGTGCATCGGGTCATCAGATGTTAAAAATCAATCTGCTTGGAGTAGAGGAAGAGGCGAGCGCTCATTTTTGAACTGTGCAGTGCTGTAGCTGCTTAATTAGGCCTACTACACTACTATATCTCAATACTGGTCGCTATGGTTGTACTCGGAGAGACAATTGTTTTCTGAGGTGGTACATGGTGAAAAAAGTTTGAGAACCACTGAACTAGTTGATTGAAAAAATTACATACAGTAGGTCAGGGGTGTCCAAATTCGGTCCTGGAGGGCCGGTGTCCTGCAAAGTTTAGTTCCAACCCCAATCAGACACACCTGGGCTAGCTAATCAAGCTCTTACTAGGCTTTCTAGAAACATCTTTGCAGGTGTGTTGAGGCAAGTTGGAGCTAAAATCTGCAGGACACCGGCCTCAAGGACCGGGTTTGGACATGCCTGCCATAGGTGAATGAAGGCTGTCAACTTCTGCTGAGTTATGTCATTATTACTAATGTTTGACGTTAATACATGTATTTCACTCTTTATTTTAAAACTGACTTCAACTACCTTTCATTATGGTCAACAAGCTACATATACTGATTTTATTTTTTTATTATAATTTTTTGCAACTCAGCATTTTTTGAATTTGCCCACAACTATGCTTCAAAAATGTCTAAGTATTTTGAGCAATGGAGACTTAATATGACTTCCCTGATGTAGAGTGAGTGTTGATCCTTGCTTTGCCTTTGGTGTGATTGTTTTGACAAGGCCACTGAAGAGAATCAATACAGCCCATGAGTAAGTGGAGGTGCTGAAAAGGGGAAGTGGAGGCTCATGCTGTGCAAACAGATCAAGTATCAACTACACATCGCCATCTGCCCCGCCGCATTTCAAGACTACTAAAAAAACCAAAGAAATGCTGCAGGAGTTTTTTTTTTTTTTCCCCTGCCTGATGCTATCTTATAATACAAGGCCTGTTTCTGCTTCACCTGCTGTGCTGCTTACAATTTAGTACACTGTTCGAAAGCTTCTGGTTGTCCACTTTTTCATCCTTGACCTAATATTGCCTGGGTTTGCCTCAGAGCTTTTTTTATTATTCAAAATATTATATAGAACAGGATTCAAAATATTTGTGATTAAAATAGAATCACTACATTTAGTTTTAAACATGTATAACTATCTGTTCTCTTTGATTTTAAACTGACTTTTTACTGTAAGGCATCCAAATTCCAAATTATGGAAACTAAACTGACATCAGTGTAGCATCTTAGTGGGAAAAAGATGAGGAAAATCAAATAATATATAACCACAATAAATTAAAGCTGAATAAGTGAAATTACATAATAAACAATTATCGATTCAAACATGTTTCCATCACCCTGTTTGAATGCACATTTGAAGTATTGCATCAGAAACAACAGATGGAAATGGCAAAATTGATTAAAAAAAGCAAATACTTTACATTTCAAAACATCTTTAAGCATTTGTCAAATACATTCTGATCCAGCAAACATTAAACAAATGTGACTAATGGATTTATCATTTCTAATACAAATTATATGTGTCATTTTATATATATATATATATATATATATATATATATATAT
>CAIGQQ010000306.1:3675845-3696694 GCA_903798035.1 Danio albolineatus
ATATAAATATATATCTCATGAGTAGCAGTACGCTTGCAGCGTGAGTGCAAAATGCACCTGAGTCCAAAATTAAGGGACTGTTTTATATGGATTTATAAATCTTTTTAATGAAAAAGGAAACTGACAAATGAAATAACTAAAACAGTCCTCACTGTGCTGAGCGAGAGTTGTGCTGAGTGAGAGTTCTCTTCCTGTTAAACTGAACAGTCGCATCATTGATGATGTAAGAGTGCTCAGGTTCGGTAGGTAAAGATGCAATGTGAGTGATATTGCGATAATACAACACCCCGACCCAAACATTGTGTATATAAAAAAGGAAATTAAAAACAAAGAGTCTAAAAAACCTTTTGTATGAGGAACTACTTTTTTCCACCATTCATTCACATCTGCAGCTGATGTCAGAACAGCAGAAACCTTTGCTAATTCACCAACGAAACTTTAGTGCTAGTATTTTAATAATTCTTTGAGTAATATCTAAAGTGATGTCAAAACAGATGATTTTGCTCACATGTTACGATTATAAGGCTGAACAACATGAAATAACATCAGTCTAGAGAAATTTCCTTGTATTTCTCTGTTGCAATCAGGAGATCACAATATTTAATCCCCGAAAAAGCCAAAGCAAAGCAAACCATACCTGTCAACCCTCCTGTTTGTCCCAGGATTCTCCTGTATTTTACAGTTCTATCCCGCTCTCATCCTGTAAAGGTGTTTTCCTGTATTTGTCCTGTATTTTCAGTCTTTCTCTGAAGGGTGGCAATAAACATTTAAGACCCGATCTTTCCTATACGAAACCCATACCGCCGAACCACCAGGGGCTGCCCCTTGCTTTTAAATGTGAGTCTGTTCTGTGCTTTTGTTTTATTTAGGCATGAAAACACTTGAAATAAATATGACAATGGCGCAATTCCCTTTCCTTTTTATTAAAGGTGCTGTCGCCCCTCCTATACAATCCTCAAAACAGCCATAAAGTGGCGTGTGACTGTCAGCTTACAAGCTCTATAGCGATAAATAGATGCTGCTTCCCAAATGGATTCTGTACATGCGATTTGAAGCGGAGCAAAAGTGGATACTGGGTTTTGGGTACGTGTTTGAATACAGACATATACACATAATTAATAATAATAACATCTAAAGATGTCAATCTTAGTGGGCTTTTTTTTTTCTTAAACGAGCATAAATTTAGGAAAAGCAATGCTTTAATTATAATGTTAGATGCATGCATTTTCAAAGTGACACCTCTGTTATTTAATGTAATGAAACAAAAAATAAATAAATAAATGAGATTAATTAATTTCTCTTATGTGTAATTTATACAGTAAAGATTAATGAGATTTGATACCTTGATTCTATTTGTTTATAATAGCTGTTAATTGTAATAAGCTTAAAGGTTTTGCTAATTTATTTGGTATAAATGTATACTATTTATTATTTATTTTTTAAAATAATAATAATAAAATATATTACTGACCGTTTAACTGTTTATTTACAATGAAACAGCTCCAGAAGAACATATTTAGGAATTTGGGGATTTTTTATGGGTGTTGGGGGGTGTGGCATCACTTCTTATGGTGGGCATATCCCTTATTTTCACATCCCAGTGTTGACAGGTATGAAGCAAACACTACCAGAAACACTACCAGACTATGGTATAAATACATCACTACAACATACGTACAAAAGAGAGAGATTGACTTAGAAATTTGCTCACCTGTTTTATAATGATTTGATCAGCTGTAGTTTTAAATTATGCTGGGTTTTTCTCCTCTAAGGGCTTATTATGCAGTTTTTGTTGGCTTCTTGTGGCAGAATGTCAACCCGCTTTGCTCTGCTTAGTATAACAGGCTGATGAATGGAGAGAGGCTGTATCTTCGAAATTATAGCTATTTATAACAGGCAATGTCCTTATAAATAAACTGCATAGTTGCAATCTAAACAACTACAGTCTTGCCTGAAAAAGCCTCAAAAGTACATTAAGTTGTCCAACTTCTGCAATATTTGTCAAACTGCAGTCCTCTGTTTGCCACTCGTGGGCAGTGTAATACACAAGGGTGAAGAGGCTGTATGAGTTCTGATATTACTTTAATATATCACGGCTATCAGCCAATCAGATTCGAGAACTAGACAGGACTGTTATGGCTGCACACGGAAATCATAAGATGCACAAATTAGTATTTTTTGTCATTATTATGAATTTTTACAACAAACATGCTTATGATTTAATACATTCATAATGGCGTTCATGTTTCACCATCATGCTTTAAAAACTATTTAAAACCATGCTACATTTCACTATCTATAATCCATAAAAATAACTCTTGTATAGTAATCCCACAACATACTTTCACATCTGTCACTCGATGACACTCGAATTCCCTGTCAGAAAAGTCTAATGGCTTGGAATGACCTTTTTACTGTGTCTGGTATAATGTTAATGTTGTTTTTGTGTGTTTACATAGATGAAAACGGACACAGTATAAATACACAGCACAGTTATGAGCTTATTGCCACATGATATCATTGCCTTCTGCGATTTCTTGAAGATAAATACCAAAAAAAGAACTAAACTGGAATAACTACAGCAGTCGCCATCGTCGATCTCATATGAAGTAAGAGATGGCGATGACATATGTTGATGTGCAGGTGTTGTAGTGCTGTCTAATTTCTTAGTTGTAAAATTTAAAGCCCCTCCCATCACACTCTGTTTCAAGGGCCAAGAGTAAGGGGTAAAAAAAAAATTATTGGGATTGGGCCTTAGTCTTCACTCTAGTACTACTACTCTAGTACGTCTTGGGCATAGTACTACTTGTACTAATATGCAGATTTAAAAAAAAAATACTATTATTATTATTATCATTATTATTATTATTATAGTTGAGTGTATTGATTTATATATTCATATATTATCTGTGTTTGTATTGAAGTGGCACTTTGGCAAAGATGAAAGCCGCTGTAATGTTTTCCTTTGAAGCGACAGTCCTAGAAAATTTGGGTCAACCAAACATAAGTGCATTTGTGGAATGTGTCAGATTCACTGCTCTCCTTGCTGCTTCATCAGAAAAATGAAGATATATTTTGCAACCCAAATTATGCCCATAGAGAATCATATCCTGATCTGCTTTTAAAGTCACTGTTGTTTGTTTAGAGTGCACTTGTTCATGGGATGATGCTGATTGTCATAGTCATTAGCCTCAGGTTACCCAGTCCTTACGTGAACTAGAATGTCACCAGTCCTGTGCTTTTAGAAGAATAGGAGGTGCAGTCGGATTTGCCTTTGATTTAAGCTCGACATGGTTGCTTTGAGATCTCCAGGGTACAGAGAACTTTGTATATGCCAGGATTAATTATTACAATTTCCATGTCTTTTTCACCACAGCTTTTTGATGCATGGTTTGCAAGACAGAGTGTGAGAGAAATTTGGAAATATAATGGTGCATATGGAATTTAATCATAGAAATGCCCTTTTAAAAGTGCACACTTTTGGATTCTATTATGTAAATGGTACAAAGTAAAAGTACAGTCACTGGCCACTTTATTAAGTACACCTTACTAGTACTGGGTTGGACCCCCTTTTGACATCAGAACTGCCTTAATTCTTTATGGCATAGATTCAACAAGGTACTGGAACTATTCCTCGGACAGTTTGGTCTGTATTGACATAGATAGCATCATGCAGTTGCTGCAGATTTGTCGGCTGCACATCCATGATGCAAATTCCACCACATCCCAAACGTGGTCTGTTGGATTATGTTCTGGTGACTGTGGATTTGAGAAGAGTCAACTCGATGCCATGTTCAGAAAATCAGTCTGAGATGATTCACACTTTATGACATGGCATGTTATCCTGCTGGAAGTAGCCATAAAGGGATGGGTACACTGTGGTCTTAAAGGGATGGACATGATCAGCAACAATACTCTATGGTGCTGTGGCATTGACATGATGCTCAATTTATACTATTGGGCCCAAAGTGTGCCAAGAAAATACCCCCCACACTATTACACCACTATCACCAGCCTGAACCGTTGATATAAAGCAGGAGGAATCCATGCTTTTATGTTGTTGACAATAAATTCTGATCATACCATCAGAATGTTGCAGCAGAAATCAAGACTCTCAAGAAAACAAGGCAACATTTTTCTAGTCTTCTATTGTCCAATTTTGATGAGCCTGTTTGAATTGTAGTCTCAGTTTCCTGGTATTAGTTGACAGAAGTGGCACCCAGTGTGGTCTTCTGTTGCTGTAGCCCATCCGCCTCAAAGTTTGATGTGTTGTGCTTTCAGGGATGCTCTTCTGCATACCTCAATTGTAACAAGTTGTTATTTGAGTTACTGTTGCCTTTCTATCTGCAAGAGCCAGTCTGGCCATTCTGACCTCTGGCATCAACAAGGCATTTGCGCCTACAGAACTACTGCTCAGTGGATATTTTCTCTTTTTAGGACCATTATCTGTAAATCCTAGAGGTTGTTGTGCATGAAAATCCCAGTAGATCAGCAGTTTCTGAAATATTAAGACCAGCTTGTCTGGCACCAAAAAACAATCAAAGTCACTTTAGTTACCTTTCTTCCCCATTCTGATGCTCGATTTGAACTGCCGCAGATTGTCTTGACCATGTCTACATGCCTAAATGCATTGAGTTGCAGCCATGTGACTGACTGATTAGAAATTTGCGTTAATGAGCAGTTGGACAGGTGAACCCAAAAAAAGTGGCCATTGAGTGTACATGTTGAAGTGCAAAATGCACGTAAAAAATAAAAATAAAATTGCATGCTTTGAGCCTCTTGTTTTTCAAATTTGCACACAACATGCAAAACACCATGCATGTCTTGCAAAAGCAAAATACGTGTTAAATATAAGTGCAATGCATGACAGTTACCAATAAGAAAAAAAAAATACAAATAAATTATTTTATAGTTCTCCATGAAGATACATTTGTTACACCTGAATAATTTAGTTCATATATATATATATATAATATATATATGAAATAAACTATAAATTATTCAGATGTATATATCTTCATATATATATACATACAATAAAAACCTAACCTTTTATGTGCAGTTTGCTAGTGTGGTATTGTTGATTTTCTCTCAGAGGCTGTATAACTGAGCATTTGTTAAAAACAGCAGTCACTATTCATATGTTTGTTTGAATACATTCATCATTGATAATGGTGGGTTGCAGTGTCAATAAATTATAGATTACTGCCCAATGTGATCTCACATATTGTTGCTATAATGTGTAAACAGCTTCAAATACTCAAGAATGGATTAGCGCAACCATTCCTAAATCAGCCTCAGAGAGGGGAGGGGTGACCAATAGTTCATTAGCATTTAATAGTAATATGAAGAATATGAAGAGAAATGGCACACTATGGACTGAGGTGTTTTTAATAGAGTACTTTATTACACTGCCATTGAGAAACTTAAACAAAATATAGTCCTTTCATTAAGTCACTAAAAATATAATATAATCTTATGTTCAGCTTTGCACATCTGTAATCAATAAAGTGTTATTTAATGCATTATGATGTAATTTAGCACCATATGTGCAGTTAACCACACAGAAAGCTGTGCTACCTCTCAACTTTTGTAACCTTGAGTAAAACAAATGACCCAAACTTTGCTTTTAAATTACATGAACGAATTTTTGATTTGTCCAGGGTTAAAAGTGTAAAAATAACAATAACCGATAGACTTGTCCATGGTGACAAACATTTTTTTGCTAATACACAGGGTTATATTTTCACTAATAAGGATTAGTAGATGTTTAATTGGGCTACTTGATTAGGAAACTTCAAATCTGGTGGGGAAATAAAGATACACTTTTAAATGTCTCTGTTGGACCTCAGTCACAGTAGAGTTAATCTCCAAACAACATTAAATGCCAACACAGGCACCTTTTAGAAAACAGCAGGGTTTGTAGTTTGGCTGTGTAGACAAGTGTGAGTTGTCAGCAAGTGTAAATAACATGATAAATAACCCAGAGAGTGCCTTTTATAAACCCAGTAGTTTGGCCAGAGATCATTCGGGTCATGAAGCAATGCCACGTTTGTTCAGCCAATGACAGTGTGATTGCATCACCCAGATAGTTCAATATGTAATTAAACCCCCGGCTATATATTACCACACTGAATTGGGGTCATGTAGCATGTGAGGACACAACAACAGAACACCCCCTCCAAACATGGCAGTAGAAGGGCAAAATGAAAAGAAAACACACAAGGCAATGTTTACAAAAATGTGTTCAGATGGGATAAACAGTAGATTACAATGGCATTTCCCATGGCTAGAGCTCACTCTACACCCCTACCCCCATTTTGATCTCCATTTACAAGATAAATGGTAAATATATGTGGATATGTCAGATATAGCAAGTTCAAGTGGTTAAGTATGCTGTTCTTGAGTGTGTGAAGAGTTGTGAGATGCAGAAAAAAAGGCACAGAGAACATTGTATAAGCACACTGTTATGCGTCAGCAGGGCTAATGTTATTACTATATTAAGTAAAACCAGATTCCTGGCTTTTTTTTTTGTACTCGTTTGTTTTGTTTTTTTATTTTGCTTTGTATGTCTCTTGCCAAAAAATGGCTGAACTAATTCATCACCATCAATGAGAGGAACATTATTACCCATTATAAAACTGTGAACCAAGAACGACGAAGTAAAGTTAGGTTATATGTACTGTAATATTCACAATTTTGCCATAAAAAAAAAAAACAGTTAATGGATGAAGCGCAGGATACACACTGAATTAGTGCTATATTATCTACAGTTCACCAGACTAGATTGCAGGCATTTAGTGGGCAGCGGAGCTTTTGAGTTAAGTTTAGTGCCATATCACATTGGACACCTGTTTCTGTAAGATAAAAATGTAATTAAATAAAACATGTACAATGTATATTTAAGTCAAAAGGTAAGTGCAGCCTCTGCTCACAGACATTGGCATGAGTATAACAAAATTTAATTAGGCTTCATCGTTGATACGTTTAGCTTTTGAATAATTGAAGTCCCCATTAGTGCCTCATTTTATAATCATGCTGAAAACTTCCCCTGTGGCACCATTAAATGAAAAGAGGAAACGCAAAAAAGGCATTTAGAAGTTTTCACATGCTCACAACTCCACATATTACATCTACTTTCCAGTTTTGTAAATTGATTGTTGTAGGGTTACATACAGTACTGTTTCGTTCATCCATTCATCCACCCATCCATGCATTCATTCAATACTAAAACGACTCTTTGCAAGCCCATAAACCTGTGAAAGAAGCAATAAACATTAGAGTTTGTTTTTCAAGCCAAGCACCACAGAGTTTAACTTTACTACCTCTTGTAAAATATTAGATCTACTGTAGTGTAATAGTTTTCCCATTATCCCTTACACCCTGAAATGAATGCAGATGGGGGGAATAATTGCCCCATTATTCATGTTATTGAAACTACCTTTGATTAGAGTCACACACCGAAACATGGAACTTAATTGACTTCGTTATTTTTGCATAAATGTGATTTAACATCACTGAATAAACCTAAATACACCACCAACAATAAAAAAGATTCAGTGGAATAAATTGCAGTAATTCAGACAACACATATTTTCCAACAACCATTTAAAAGATGTCTATTCAAGAGTTCACACTTAGCTGATGATTGATTATAAAGCGTATTTGGCATGCTGTCCCGGGAGAGAGCCCTGAGCTCAGAATATCCTTGAGCCCGGGGCTCCCTCCTGTTTAAAGGGCGAGAGGAGAGTTTGAGCTCAGGTAAGTCTCAAGAGCTTCCCCCAACTTTTGAACGTGCTGAGATATATCTGACTAGAGTTGCCTTAAGAGGCTATTTAAAGTAGTCTATTTACTTATGTTATATGTTTTTTAGGTGGTGGGAGGAAACCGGAGAACCCGGGGAAAACCCACGCGAACACGGGGAGAACATGCAAACTCTACACAGAAACGTTGACCAGCCCGGGAAGAGGCCGAACCAGTGGTGTTCTTGCTGTAAGGCAACAGTGCTAACCACTGGGCCACTGTGCCTCCCTATCAGAGAAGAGGAGGAGTTGGGGTGGAAGGGGGGATTCTTCAAGACGAAGAAGACTGGAGTAGAGAGCTCTGGTAATTTATAATGTGTCGGGATTCGTCTGATTGCTGCAATATGCAGAGCTGATGTGGTATCAGCTGTGTTCAATCATAAGCACGTGATACTCTCGAAATTAATTCATAAATGAACCCCACATAGACGTCCAAATCATAGACATAAAACATAAATGAATGACTTTGTCAAATTAGTATATTTGATGACTAATACAGTCTTAAAACAAGTCTTGGTTGTCTTTGTCTGTTATGGTAGTCATTGTGTTACTATTATACAATTTTGATTGTTAACAATTTAGAGAAGAAGCATGTGATGTGATGTCACATGGCAGAACTAGTATTTGACTTCTGACAATATACTTTTTTTCCATTTTGTCCTCAAGTGTGACAATATATGCACATTTCAAAATGGCCGATTCCATGAAAACTTTAATTAGTGGAAGGACCCTATTCAAGATTGTGACTGAAGTCCCATGCGAATAATATAATGTGCAGCTGTTGTTGTCTCAGATTTTTGATGTTTCAGAAAGATGTATGTATATATTGTAAGTTTTTATTCTTCCGAAGCATAAGAAAGGATATGTTTGCAGATATTTAGGAAACATGCTAAATGAACAATTATACCAATTATAATTCAGTACTCCAGGTTGCCATGGTGGAAAACGCACAAATTTTAGTCATGAAAGTTGCTTTAATATATACAGCCGTGGACAAAAATGTGAACTCTGGAGGACAGCAGCAGCCTCCGAAATGGGACGCAGAGTTGAAAAATACATATGGGGTGGTTTTCAATTAGCAGATAATATAAATATTACAAATGTAAACTTAGCAGCATACATTGTAACGCCATGTCCTAACAACGTGCAATATGACAAGTTTCCAGCGACAGGCCATTTGACTTCTTGATCTCAACCTAACATGACAGAAATATTTAAATACCAGCCATTAAGAAGCACATAATAGTAAACGGCACTTCAACGAAATTGTAAGGTTTAGAATCTAATTAATGCATATCAAATGTCAGTGTACTTCACTGACAGTTCCTAGATTCTACTCTGAAATAGAAACTTAATTTCCCACAGTTCCTGCAGTACAATCATGCCAAATAGTGTTTTTTTTCTGCAAGTTGTTCAAGGAACTATTCGTAGAAAAGTTCATCCAGTGTGAAAGCCCCCAACATCTACTGAAGCATTGTTTTTTATTGAGCGGCTTGGCATTGGAAATGCTCCACAAACCTTTCCTCTATTGCATAATTCCACAAAGGAGCACCAATACATTTCTCTTTCATTTCACATCGTTTGAAGGCAGTGCGTCACCTTGGAATTATAAGGTTCTATCTGCGTTCTGAAGGATTTGGAGATATTGAGCTTCAACGTTTTTGCATTCCATAGCAAACAGTTTGTGTGTAATATTTGTTTTTTTAAATAAAAAGTCTTAAAATGTAAACAACTTATAAAAAAAACATCCCATAATGTAAATAAGTTGTCAATTAATAAGAAAATGCCAATAACTCAATTTTTACAAAAAATGTCAGATAGAACCATATAATTCTAAGGTGACAAGTGTAAGGAAAAGCTTACAAGCTCTTATTGGTCAGTGTCACAGATGTGATGGAAACCATTTTAAAGGGCCGGAAAAGAAAATGAAGCATTCTAGTCTTTATTTTGGGACATCATGACATGTCCCAGATGTGGCGCCAGATGCGGCGACAACGTTTGTTGTCAACTGTTTCACACTATTATTGATTCTTGAATCCCATTGGCTATTTTTGCTTTATGAGTACTCTCTACATTAAAGGGACTGTGCCAAAATCAGGCTGATGCTGTGCAGTCTGAACCTGCCATTAGGTGAAACGAGCAGGTTACCACTTTTAAAAGTGTAGGTCTTTTACATTTCAAGATGGTTTTTGGTAACACTTCGATGACCTCTTTTAGATATTCTGTTGACCATCTCACCAACAGTCATCAGAATAATTATTAGACTTTTGCTTAATATCTTATTTTGACTAAATTACGGCAAAATCTACTAAAAAATCTATATCTTTAAATAAAACAACCTGACCATAGGGTTTGCCCCAAATTTGGGTTGAAATCTCTCAACATTTTTAGTACATAATTACATTATTTTTAGTCAATGGAATGTCTAATGTGGGGCTTCAAATAAAGCATAACCTAATTTTGTTCATTCCAGTACATTATCTTTCTCCTGTCATGCCAAGTGCCTATTATTAGAAACAACAATTCCTTTGTAAACTCTTGGAACATCATTAGACAATAATTTTACTCCATATGCACATCAAAACCATCGGTCTGGTCTGGTTTTGGAAATAGAGGTGAGTAGCTCAGATCAAAAGAACTCTCGGAGGCCCAAGCAACACCACTGTTAATGGTCTCTGAGCCTTAAATCCGTTTCAAGCAATCTGTAGTTAATTACACTGATCATCCACAAATGGAGAGAGTTTGAAACTGCCTGCAATCTGTCCAGGTCAAGTCATCTGAGGAACTGTAGCCAAAAAGTTGACTGAGAGTAGCTGCAGGAAGTCTCCGCAGGATATAAAATTATAGGATCAAAGGATTTACACGCAACACCTGCCTCAGTGTCACTGAACATGAGTTAACACGAGGAAAGTAACTGCATACTGTAACTGTCAGGAAGGAGAGGTATCTGCTCTCAAAAATGAACTTAATCTGAAATTGTTACATCAGATAGTTATCTATATACTGTAGATTTAAGACACAAACACACAAAGAAAAAACAACATTGGTTTGTGAAACAGGGTGTATTCACTCTTGTAGTTTGGTTCTTTTGGTTTGTTTGACCTTTTTTTAAAACTAAACCTGAAATGACCACACTTAAAAACTAAAACTCCTTTATAGTGTTTAATCTTAGCAAATTATGCTAAGGAACATGGTCATATTATAGTTGTGGTTATATTAAAGGGCCACGAAACCCCCAGTCTCAGCCGGGTGTTTTCACACCTCTAGTTTGGAAAAGCTCAGGAAAGTGGGTGTGTCCAGCTCTGTTTAGGTAGGAGTGTCGAGAAAGGGGAAAGAGGGAAGGTTTTGCATAAAAATGGGAGTTTCCATTTGTGCACGCGCTGATTTTCACACAGAGGCACAACAAACACAGACACAGGGGAGAAAGACAGTTAGGCCTACTGTGTTTACATGGACATCAGTCATCGAATTATTTGCCGAATTATTAATTTGTCGACTTTAATGGCACTTTCTCTTCATTTTCAGATTTGCGTGATGGGCAGGACTTTTGTCTATGGTTTGGTGACTGTAGCTTTATTGCTAAATGGCTAACAGGGGTTTTATAGAGAGAATAACTGTTTAATGTACTTTATGAAGGCTGATAAACAGCGTCAATTCGTTTGGAGCTTTGTCTGAGTCCACTAGATTATTTCAGAGGTGCACACAGCTCTGTGAGCTCAAAAACTCCTCCAGAAACTGAACCTGGATGATGGAAGCTTTTAGCAGTGCTTCTGACTGAACCGAGCCCAGTTTAATGAACTGTTGTCGGCAGAAGGATTTCCCCCGAGACACCAACAACAAAGCTACGTCATAATAACACCCCCACAAGAGCAAGCTCCTGATTGGTTAACGTGGCGCGAACGTCCACTGAAGCTCATTTTAATTTAATTTTCAAACTTAAGCGATTCACGCGAATTGCGTGTTAATTCGCGCGTATCGCGCCACAGGATGCCTATTCACACCTTTGCATTGACTTAACATGTAAATCACTCATGCTTGACGCGTCTTCCGCGTCTGCTGTGAACGCAGCATAACAGGTACAATCTTCGAAGCGATTTTGAATAATAATGAAGTTGCACCGCATGCACATTAGAGCGCTCTGGTTGGTTCATACCAAGTCTTTCTCATGAATTAATGCCGCATCCTCAGAGACGTCAGGATGTACTCGCCGGTACAGATATCCACTCCCCACGCTGGAATACACGCATGGATCTCATCGGCGTGACGCAGCTGCAAAAATTTGTTTCAAACCGGAAGAACGAATTTGCTCGAAATTATGCAAAAACAACCAATTTTCACTTTTTAGTCAATTATATGTGTCCTAATAGTGTTTATAGCAGCGTGGGACACATATATGACTGTCAACAGCTCAAAAATGTGTTTTGGTTTTCGTGACCCTTTTAAGGAACCCCTATTACAGCATATCTGCATCCGAAATCACTAAATCAAGTAGGTTCTACATTAAAGTTGTAATTTACCGTTAAAACGTATGTTCTGTGCAGTATGAACTTGAATTTTATGAATATAATTTACAGATAATAAACTGCTTACATTCTGTTTTTCACATAATGTGCAGTGGAACATATTTTAATCAGTTAAAAACTTGCAAAGAGCTTGCTTAAAAGAAATGTGTCAAATGAGCAAAAGCAGAATTCCCTAAGAGACTAAGCAACATGATCAAACAACGTGTCTTTTAAAAGATGTTGTTCTGACCATGCATGTCTGGATGCAGTGGTTTCCTCTCCCCGGATGATGGGCACGAGTACTGCATACCATGTCTGGGGTCCAGCATGTTGAGGAGGTGCTCCCGGACAGCTCATGCCTTCACTGTGAGCAGAGGGTGGCTAAGCTGCATGAGGGTGGTTCTTCCCCAGGCTTAATGCCTGAGCTCAACATGGTGACCAACTACGCTCTCATGACTACCAAGTCGGCCTCCCACCTCTGGCTGGATCTGGCTAATATGCACGATGTTGACAAAGCTCGCTTTCTTAACTCCCTCATATTCCAGGCCGCCCTATTCTGTGACACCGTTGTGAACTTTACTCAGGAGTTCTCGGCGGTGAAAGAGTAGTTGAAGGCGATGGGTGAAGTCATCTATCAGCGGGCTCGGAAAACTGCTCTCAGCTATACCCCATCCACCTCGACTGCTCTTTTGCCGAAGGTGTCCATCTGTGGCCACAAGACTTGCTCTGCCTCCACAGCCCGCTCTACCAGCAAAGCAGCAACGTCAAGCCCCCCACAGAATGGAGACACCCCTGCCTCAGGGCGCAATTAAATCCGATAAAAGGACCACAAAGTAAGCCAGAGATAGGCCACCTGGAGGAGAAGGGACCAGCTCATTCCTCTGTGGAGGGCAGAGTACTACAGTCAACAATATCAACTCTTAATAAAAAAACCTGCTGGCCTCCGTGCCAGCACTAACCATGCCGACGGTAACCAAATAATCAGTACAATGCCAGTTTGGAGGTTGCCTGAGGATGGTCTCCTTTCTGTCACTCTTCCAGCCTCATCGCAGAATCCAGGAAGGAAGGTAAGAGAAAATCTCTTATTTTAATCTCTTATGCACTCCGCTTTCCAGGGTGAACACTCCCCTCCTGAGCTGCCCCTCTGCTGGCATGTCAGCAATTGATGCAATTGAGTCGGTCCCTCTAACTGAGATGAAGAGCGGGTTTTACAGCCAGTACTTCATCGTGCCTAAAAAAAGTCTGTCTCAGCTCACTCACCGTCTGCTCCTCACACTCAGTTGAAATAGATACATGCCATTCACATACAGGGCGAGCTAGCCAGCATCCCACAAAGGCATCCCACGGCAGCTAGCATCCCAAAGAGAATGGAGACTACACCTCAGCGTGGTCCAACTTATATGGGAGAGCTTCGGGGAAGCCCAGGTCAACCTGTTTGCAACCTGTACGCAAATTATTTTCTTTATTCTCTATTTCCACCTGGGAATACTCATCCTGAGGCCTCTAGAGATTATGCAGCACCATTGATACGATCTAAGACCTGTGAAAAATGATGCCAAGATATCTATAATCCTGGACCAGGCCGTATCCTGAGCAGATGCTGTGGAGGTCATGGTGGAGCGGAGAGCAGAGGTTTCTCTGATTTTTTTTCCCTTCACTTTCGTCAATTGGTGAAGTTTTGTTCCTCACCACTATCGTCACTGGCTTGAATTTGCCGTTTGGACTTTGAACAGTGAATTTAAACCACACTGAACTAAACTGAACTTCAACTCTGAAAACTGGACTGACACAGAATTTCTAGAACTTCTATGTTAAGCTCCTTTGACATATCATACATTGTAAAAGCACTATATAGATAAACATTATTTGAATTGTTTGCTTCTCCCAAAAATGCCCATTGCCAGTTGTTTTATTCCCTGATCGAGGCACACATCTGGAACAAAGCTGGCCCCCAGGCATGCGCAAATTTGCTTTTCCCAGTGTATCTTGGCACACTCCTCTGTGTGATTTATAGACAGAGTGCGGAAGACTCATGAGGAAGACCTACTGGTGTCGGTGGTTAACACCATCACTCAGGCTAGAGCACCCTCTACAAGGCATGTCTATGCCCTGAAGTGGGGTCTATTCGCTGAGCAGTGTGCTTCTCGTCGAGAAGACCCATGATTTTGCCAGATTAGCATTGTGTGATCCTTTCTTCAGGAAAAGCTAGAGCATAGGCTGTCACCCTCCACACTGAAGGTTTATGTTGCAGCCATCTCCACTCACCATGATGAGGTGGATGGTAGCCCGCCTTTGGAAGAAAAATCTAATCATCCGGTTCCTCAGATGTGAAAGTCATTTAAATTCATACTGCCCTCATCTCATGCCTTCTTGGGATCTCTCTGTTGTTCTGGCGGGTCTGCAGAGAGATTGATTCAAACCACTTGACTCGACTCAGTATCCTTAAAAATTATGTCTGTGAAGATAGCTCTGCTGGTCGTGTTGGCATCAATTGAAAGGGTCGAGGATCTGGAGGCATTTTTGGTGAGAAAATCATGCCTTGACTTTGGGCCGGCCTACTCTCACATTATCCTGAAACCCCTGTCCGGCTACGTGCCCAAGGTTCCTACTACCCCATTTAGAGACCAGGTGTTGAAACTGAGGAGGCTAACCCGGCCCTTTTACTGCTTTGTCCCGTTCACGCTCTACACTTATACATAGACTGTACGTAGAATGTAAAATCTTCTGAGCAGACCCTTATCTGTTTCGGTGGTTGGCAGAAGGAATGTTCCGTTTCTAAACAGCAGTTGGCCCACTGGATAGTTGATGACATCACCTTCAACTATCAGTGCCAGAGCACGTCGTGTCCCTCAGGAGTGAGGGTGCACTCAACAAGAAGTGTCACCTTTTCTTGGGCGTTAGCATGCAGCACCTTTCTTACAGATATCTGTAGAGCTCCAGGCTGGGTGACACCTAACACATTTGTGAGATTTTATAATGGAGCTAGTTTCCTCCTGATTGATGGGTAACCTTGGCCAATCAGAAGGAAACTAATCTCTGTGTCAAAAATGTTTGCTGTGCCATACTTCCTAACCCTGCCCTTATTCTGCTCTGCTAAAGTGAGTTCCTCATTTGGCAAACCCTAAAGAGTTCCTTCATAGGCCCCCAGCACTCAACCCAATGGAGGAGCCGGGTGCCTGGCCCAGTGAGATGTTTGATATGCCTGCTTGGTCTACCTGCGTGCTAGGATTTGGTGCCAGCTATTCTCGATCTCCCATTGGCGATCCCATGTGTCATTTAGCCACAGTGTGTTCCCCCTTCTCAGGCGGACAGTGTCTTCTCTACCCGCTAACCAGCTTATCATATGTAGCACTCCCCTTGAATAAGGCTAGCCCATATGTCCATATTGTCAACGGATCTCCCCATTTTGGGTAGCAGCAGATGGCCTTCGCAGTGTCCTCCCCCTTCAGGGACATTCCCAATGTACTGTTGTGTTTTAAAAATTACCTAGACTACTATTAGCTAGGTAAAAGACCATTATATTCCCATATAAGGGTAATTAAAGGGCTTAGGGGACATGGAAGGTTGTGCCTTTAGTGCTGCTTGTGCGATCACGCTATGCTTGGCAAACTTCACATCAGGGGCAAGACAGGCTTAGCTGCTGTGGCATACAGTCGGCATTTTACATACACTCTCCCAAAAGTGTCTGAATAATCATGTCAGAGTTTTCACTGAAAGAGAATGTCCCGGTTACCAACATAACCCACATTCGCCAAAGAGGGAACGGAGACATGGGTCTCCGATACCACAGCAGCTTGGTCTCCAGCGTGCACCAGTTATATACTCTACTAATAATCACCGGCACCTGCGGTACTGAGCTCTGCCAACTTATTGCCAATCATTGGCCTTTTTTCTTACTCTTTAGAGTGATTGGTCATCTAGCAATTCCCCATCAGTGTTTGAAGACACACGTCTCCGTTTCCCCTTAAGGGAACGTGGGTTACATTTTTTTTTGCCATATGTGCACATTGTTTATTAGTACTTGGTCTATGGTTTGCATGAGAATGCAACTTTTGAACACTGAAAACTGTTTAATATCCCCCCCAAAAAAATATTACTAGTAAGAAGCAGCACATTATTATTGCGCATTAAATCAGTCTATTAAAACTATTTCCAAAAAAATAATAATAATAATCATTTATATGAAATATGAATGAAATGTATAAATCAGTTAGAGGCTTTTTTTTGTTAGACGAAGTTGTCTAACATTAACAAACAGAACCTTATTATAATGCGTTACCAGATTATTTAAGCAGTTTTTATTCAACAAGCAAAACCAAAGAAAAATAAGCATGCAATGCAAAATATCAGGCTGAAGTATTTTCTTACCAACTGTTACATATGGTGGTGCATGCATTATGTTTTAGGTCTGCTTTTCTGCCCCAGGGTCTGGCCTGCCATCATGGAGTCAATCATGAATTTCACATTGTAACACCTGAAGAGAACATGAGGTAGCTGAAGCTGAATTTTAAGTGGAACCTTCAACAACACACTGAAGCATGCTATGAGTGATCAAAAAATGAAATAGAACAATATAGCTAGCTGATAAAGTAAATATTTACAAGAAATGACAAATTCGGGACAACAACTATCTGAAGCTTGTCATTTATTCATTTTCCTCCTGTTTAGTCTCAATTTCAGAAGTCACCACAGCGGAATGAGTCGTCAACTATTTCAGCATAGCTTTTATGCAGCAGATTCCAACATTACAACAGCAACCTAGTACTGAGAAACACCCATACACACACTCCTAAACAACGGACAATTTAGTTTATTATAGCGCATGTCTTTGGAGTGTGGGGGAAACCGAAGCACCCTGAAGAAACCCATGCAAACACTGGGAGAACATGCAAACTCCATGTAGGAATGCCAACTGGCCCAGTTGGGACTGGAACCAAGCGACCTTCTTGCTGAAAGGTGACAGTGCTAATCAATGAGCCACCGTGCCACATTCTCAAGCTTTTAAAAGTAATATATTTTATATAGTAATTATTAATTATATATATTTTTTAACTTATTAAGAACAACCATAATATAGCTAGTCATTAAAGTGCGCTAAATGCATTACTTTATGCATGAGAGAATAAAGCTTAAATCCATGCAAACAAATACAAACATTGTTGAATTACTTTTAAATCATTTCATGTTACCTTTTGAGTTTCTTCGAGACAAACAAAAGCTTTAAAGTGCTAGCTAAATCAGGACAGCGCTCGCACATTAAAAGAGAAATGAGAAAACTGTTGGAAAAGGAAAGTTTAGAGGCCTTGAACATAAAAAGGCTCCTGTTTCTTATTGTCCTTCTCGGGGCTCAGAGTAACTATCTTGTTTCTCACTTTCATGTTTCCCCTAGACAGCTCCAGGATTTTCTGTCTCCAATTAAAAACATTGAGAATAAATAATGGTGTGAACTTATTCAGCCCGATGTTCAAACATTAAAGCAGGGCTGATTGAAACTTCTGTCAACGGCAGCACAATGGCAACGTAATTATGATTGAATAGTAATAGTAATTAAATTTCTTAGAGACTTTTGATGTTTTAATGAATTTGGGTATAGAAGTGTCTTGGGAAATTCATATTTAATTTGATAAACAGGCAGAGGATTTTTGAGAAATCTTCATTGTTAAAGGTGTGTGTATATGTGTGTGTGTTAGTGTGCTATTAGCTGCAGACAAGGCTTTTAGACAAGACCTGGCAGGCACAGAGCTGGAGCTTTGCTAGTTTTCACAACCATTTCAGATGACTATATTACAGTTGTGTGCCGTACCCATTAACATATCGACTGGATTTGAATAAGAACGTTTCTGTCCGAGTAGAAAATCCTCATCCGCTGAGATGATATCTGCAGTGAGAACCACAGATACAGAATCAGTTTACAGTGCAGGGCTGTTCTGTCTACAGTACAGTAATTAACAGCAGCTGATGGATCTGCACTGGGATCACACTGAGGAACTGATGCAGAATCAACATGATGGGAAAAGGGAGAGCAATTTTATTATGTGTGACATGCAACTGCTATAGTAAGTTTTGCTGCCCCTCTAAAATATTAAAAAATAATAATAATTATAATAATAAAATTATATAAAATTATATATGAAGAGTTTCATTGCAAAACGAGATATATCCATTTTGAGAAATGTTGGTTGTTTTACATTATTATTTAAGACATCAACAGTCAAGTTTATTCACGGTTTCTGTACATTAAACTATTACTTGAGCTCAGTGAAGGCCAGGGACACATATTCTTCAAATCCAGGATATTTTTTATGTCCATAAATGACATTTTATGTCCATAAATAGTTCAGAAATCAAAAAGCATGCCAAAATGCAACATATTTATCTTAACATTGTCAAACATCCTAAATTGATTAAAATTAATAAAAACTACATGGAACACTATATACAAAGATTGATTATTAATAATAAGAGTCTGAGTTAGTTAGTTAGTTTCGGCCAGAGCGTACACAATATAACATAATATAACTTTTTCTTTTTTTTTTGCTGGGGCACCAATGGCTTTAAGCAGGCTTCACTGTGGCATTTGAAGAAATCTTTTGGATCATCAGTGGGAAAATTGACAATAATTTATCAATTAATCGTCAATATTCATAATATTCAAAAACATAATGCCACAATAGATATAATGTGACTATGGCGTGTGCCAGTAATCCAGTGCAGTCCCTGAATGAAAAGGTCGGATTACAACATACCGGCTGAGCTGTCAGCGCAAACAAACTGCAGGATGTTTATTGTTTCAACCATCCTTAAACAGCTTTGGACAAATTGTGATTAGTTATAATATAGATAAGTAAGATTAAGTTAGTTAGATAAACGACTTGTAGCTTGTTACAGAAAGAGTGGAAGCTCCTTCCACACTGCTGCTGAAAACCTGTATGATCAGAGCGGGCGGAGCCGCGATGGCACAGTTCCTGTTGCACCGAGTCCGTGGATACAAGCTCGCATCGTCTCGTCATATTTAATGACTTATTTCACTGTAATAATAATAATATTGCTATTATTATTATTATTATTATTATTATTATTATTATTATTATTATTATTGTGCAGCTGGTATGACCGGCTCCAATCTGTCATCAAAATCCATGAGGTTTGCTCGACTCTGAAGCTTTGATTCTCTGACTGACAGAGGGACGTAGCCTGTGACTGACAGCTCGCCTACAGTATAAACAATTAAATGGCAAATGCTTTTATTTAGCCTAGTGAATCCTCTTTTTAAAAACATATGTTTTTTGTTTTTGATATTATCGTTAAATCAATGAGCAAACTCTGAGCACTTTGCCGGCGGCGACAAATGAATGCGAATGAGAGTGTATGGATGTTTCTCAGAGATGGTTTGCAGCTGGAAGGGCATCCGCTGCGTAAAACATATGCTGGATATGTTGGTGGTTCATTCCACTGTGGCGACCCCAGATTAATAAAGGAACTGAGCCGAAAAAAAAAATGAATGACTAATTACCTAATTCACCAAAACACAATTGTTATGAATAGTCTTGAGACTGTGCTGTTTGTTTTTGTATTTGTCTTAGTATGGTATATTTTAAATTTGGGTAGGCAAAATCCAGGCAGAAACCCTAAATTAGCCCTTGCGATTAAGAGGATAAGAGCTTCATCTAACAAAGCGCTCACAAATTATCATATTATCTAGCTGATGATACAAACATCCGCTTTGTATATTTCTAAAACTTCTAAAAACATTTCTGCCTATTTTATTTCTTTTTTTTTTTTTTGCAGTTTTGTTATCAAAATAATATTACTAGTCATCTCAACTTGCATCAATGAAACTAAAGCATTAAGCTAAACTTTGTATCAATGGCAAATTTAGTTGAAACTTGATTAACTATTGGATTGAGATCTGGTAACTGTTGAAGCCATTTGAGTACAGTGAACTCATTGTCATGTTCAAGAAACCAGTCTGAGACGATTAGCACATTATGACATGGCATGTTTTTCTGATGGAAGTAGTCATCAGAAGATAGGTACACTGTGGTCATAAAGAGATGGACATGATCAGCACCAATACTCAGGGAGGCTGTGTCATTGACAGGATACTCAATTGGTACTAATGGGCCCAAAGTGTGACAACAAAATATTCTGCACACCATAACATCAAAAACCCTAACACCCTAACACCTGGTGCCGTCTTCTGCCGCGGTAGCCTATCCAACTTAAGATTTGACATAGAGATGCTCTTCTGCATACCTCAGTTGTAATGAGTGGCTATAGAGTTATGACCATTTCCACTGAGTGATACGGTACGGTACGGTATGCTTTTACGGTATGGTTTCCACTGTCTAAAAGCGCACCGAACCGTACCGTACCACTTTTTGGGTACCAAACACGATAAAGGGTACCAAAAGGTTGAGCTACACGCGCAGCTGAACGTCATACGTCATTGACTCGCGCAACAAGCCAGAATGAAAACATAGAAACCGTCATGTTTAAATACACAGCCGAGATATATATATATATATATATATATATATATATA
>CAIGQQ010000306.1:3735424-3750170 GCA_903798035.1 Danio albolineatus
ATACACATATCACGTTTTCTCTTTTCGTTTTTAATTCACACCCAAGAAGTTAGTTAACACATTTCTTCATTTGAATTGGTCAGCCAGTCAGTCAGCCAGCTATAGTTAGATTGCTTCATCAATTCATACACATTTCAATTCAATAAACTGAATCCATCCATGCAAAGGCTTTTAATACTTTGCTTCCTTTAAATCTTTCAAACAACACTTTGTCATAGCAAAGCTTGAACATTTGCCTTGACATTGCTTCTACAGTTAGTTAAATCATCCAGTTATATGAGTTTCATTGAAATTTACTTACATTTTCATTCTGTTTGTAGGCATTTTCAATTCATCCCTGAACAGCATATGACCCTGATGCTGAAAACTGTTATTGAAAGGAATTTGAGTCTTATAGTATGTTGAAAGACTTGACTTAGATGTGGCCTTTAAATGTCTGAGACAGGTATTGTACATTTCTACTGTCTACAGTGCAGTGGGCTGTATTTGCGATTGACTGCACAGTGTATCGCACTGTAGACAGTAGAAATGTACATGCATTGTTGAAGTCTGAAGCTGTGGCCTTGGTTAATTCAACACGATCGTTATTTTTTTTTTTGTAGACTAATTGCATCTACTTAATTTTTAGTTTTACATCGACATTACTTATTGTTGTGGCAAGTTATTTAGTTAAGTAATTTAGTTAACCAAATGTCCCCACAAGTACAGCAATACCAGTGCATAGCGGCCTTGTGAAAACATTCTTTTTGTACATACAGTAAAATCACACAAGTATTTTGCAAAAAAAAAAAAAAAAATGCAGATTGTTTCCTGAGAGGGTTGGGGCAGGAGAACAGAATATATGTAGTTTGTGTAGTATAAAAATCATTATGTCTATGGGAAGTTAACATAAAAATAGCTGTACAAGTGTGTGTATGTGTTTGTAATGTAACCTGAGGTTGTGGACAGAGTTAGACCTTGGTAGCTTTTTTAGCTTTAGATTTGGGGACATTGGAACGGTTGCAGCTGGACCCAGAACAAAGGCCCTGAGCTTACACATTCATCATATGAGCAAGGGAATTGTGTGCCTTTTTTTTTTCTCATGACACTATATGTTCACAGTGTATATATTTATGTTTTGCCCTATTTAACACACAGAAAGCCCTATGCTCATTTAAACCAAGTGGATGAGTGCCAGATTCAGATTTCTAAAATTTGTATTGATTTTTTTACTTAAATGTTGTTGTTTTTGCTTGAATAATTGGTCCCGAACTGTTTATTCTATAAAATGGTACTAAACTTGAAACAGTTAAACTGTCCAATGTAAAGGTAAAATAGAGTAGGTACAATTAGTTTAGAGAAAGATTGATGATAGTGTTGAATTAACCAGAGTCACATCTTCAGACTTCAACAATGCACATTGAGGTACATATCTACAGTCTACAGTGCAATAGGCTGCAAGAACAATCACAAACACAGCCTATTGAACTGTAGACAGTAGAAATATACATTACCTGTCTCCGATTTTGAAGGCCACATCTAAGTCGAGTCTTCAGTTCAGTTCAGTTTCTACTAAACTCCTATAACCAGACTATTATATAGGTTTGACTATAGAAGCAACGTCAAGGCAAATGTTAAAGCTTTGTTACTGCTTAACAACTGTTACTGACCTACACATGACCAGCAAAGAACTAGCTTAAACCTGCCTTGACTGGCAAGAACAGTAAGATCTGACTAAAAACAGCAGTAATGGATCAAAATCTATCCAGCATACAGTATGCTCTTTGTTTTTTTTTTTTGGTTGTTTTTTTTTTATTACTGTTGTCTGCTCAATTGTGTGGAGTTTGCATGTTCTCCCAGTGTACATGTGGGTTTCCTCCAGTTGCTCCAGTTTCACAGTCCAGAGACATGCGCTGTAGGTGAATTTGATAAACTAAATTGGCCATAGTGTATTAGTGTGTGTGTGAACGTGAGATTGTATGGGTTTTTCCTAGTACTGGGTCACACGACATCCGCAAAAATATTTGTTGGAATAGTTGGTGGTTCTTTGCACTGTGATGACCCCTGATAAATAAGTAACTAAGCTGATCAAAAATGAATGAACGAATGTCTGATCAATTAGAAGAGATTAAGCATATCACGACAGAACATCTGGATGAATAACTTGTGGCTCTTTCAGCATTTTTGAAAATGAATTTGCATGATTACTCCACAATATCCAGTAGCTGCACTCCAAATCACATTCACTGTTCTACACCATTTTGTAGTCTAAATAGTGTAAGTAGTGAATTTGCTCATGCAGCTGAAGGGGAGGAACTATTGGGTTGTATGGTTGGATTATTTAGGATTTTGCTAGAAAAATTCCCCAATGTAAGCCCTTATGCGGCCTCCCTATGGTGAACATGGTTGTACTTATGGCAGGTGCTACTTGTAGTTTGGCAACATTCATTAATCATTAACGTCTCTGTATACTTCAGACAAAATTAAAGAACAAAATGAAGTGATGCAACTAAAAATAATAATAATAATTGTTATGTAGCTGCAGTGACACGGTGGCTCAGTGGTTAGCACTGTCGCATCACAGCAAGAAAGTCACTGGTTTGAGTCCCTGCTGGGTCAGTTAACATTTCTGTGTGGAGTTTGCAAATTCTTCCCATGTTAGCGTGGGTTTCCTCCGGGTGCTCCGGAGTCCAAAAACATGCCGATATAGGTGAATTGAATAAACTAAATTGGCCATAGTATATGTGTGTGAATAAGTGTGTATGGATGTTTCCCGGTACTGGGTTGTAGCTCGAAGGGCATCTGCTGTGTATAACATACATACGATAAGTTGGGAGTTCATTCCGCCGTGTCAACCTTTGATGAATAAAGGGGCTAAGCCGAAGGAAAATGAATGAATGAATGTTATGCAGCTTTGTCTTTTTTGACATGCAATTTCTTGCCCTGATTTGTTTCTCATTTCACTGGGGTAAGACATGAGAACATCCAAAACAAAACACTAGCCATATGAATACACTGGAGAGTGAAGTAGCAGAGTTGGTAGTGACACATCCACACCTGTGATTTTAAAGCTACAGAGGGGGTCGCACACCAGACGAAAAGCCCACATCATTGCGTCATGTCTTCTCTATGAGTTTGTGCAAACTAGCAGTGCCATTCGGTGTCTCAAATAGAAAACAACATAAAATGTGACACTCCATGGTGCCACTTTTTGTGGGGAAGGCTGTTTGTCAGATGTTTATGAAACTATTATTCTCTCTCAACCTCCATAAATGTGTTTAAGGGTACACTCAAGTAGCGTGCCACATTTACCACCCCACCTCCTGCAGCACAGTGGTGTAGGAGTGTTACTTTGTTTGCAGTATACAGAGGCCGTTAAAGGGCCATGAAACCCCCCCTCTTTCAGGTCAAGTCTACCTCAGAAATTTTCAAAAAATGCTCCGAGATGGGCGTGGAGCTCTGCGGGCAGAGGTGGGAGTGGGCGTGGCCGGCAGTGCAGGGGAAAAAGAGTGAAGCGAACGGTCGGGTCACAAAATGAGACTCAAACCATGAGGAGACCCATGATTTTATAGTTTACATAGTTAAAATGCAAAGAAATAAACAGTAAGTAATTTAATGTCCTGCCAGATTTATTATTTGTAAATTCACATACACATAACCACAATCTGTTATATCATCATAAAGCTAATCGTGTTTATATAAATACTACAAATGAGGAGGATTTCTCTCCTCCTCAATCCCTGGGTTTAAATGCAGAAACAGGGTAGCAGTGCAGCCCGTCTTGCCCTGTCAATCACAACCATTAACTCTGTCTGTAATCTGGAGGACTGTAACGAACAGACTGTAACGAACTCAACTGATTCATAAAAGCCAAAGTCCGCCATTCTCCAATTTTAGTACAGCTCTCCCGACAAAAATGCTTGCAGCAAACCAACTGCTGTATTGGGCCTGACAGCATCGCAGGGGAAAACATGCAACAAACCCCGTGGATCATGGAAACAAACACATACGATCCTTGTCTCACCCAGTCATTGGGTCTCTCAGCTTAGCAGGTGCATGTGCACTTATGAATAGTTAAGAAGAAGCGTCTTCTCATGGGATAACAAAACTCCGCTATGAATAATAATGAAAAACCGATGCGTCATCACTCCACTTGCAGTTTTACGCTACGTCACCAATTTTGATCCCACCCCAAAAATGATTTTAAACCCGGAAGATGAAATTAGCTGACAAAATTATCCAGTTTTCCCCACAATTAAAGCAAACAGGTCCTTACGCTGTCTTAACTGATGCTTAACACACAGAAATTTGTTGAAATCTCCAAAAAGTACCCCAGGGTTTCTTTAACCTTTATATATAGACTGGGAAACTGTTAGATAAAAAAATGAACAAATAAATAAAATAAAAAATTGTGTTCCATTTTGGATAGCACTAAGTTCATACACTACAAAGTGAATAAGTGTCTAATGTATAATGCATAGTGTGTGTCATAAGGGCAACAACTTGTGAAACCTAATGTTATTCTAAAACTAACAAATGCACTAGTTTGTAATTTATTCATTTTCACATTTTTCCTCCTTGCTAGCAAACAGAAAACTGCTACTACACAAATTTGTTACATGCATGCATATGCATTTTTTACATGGATGTCTGATCTTGCCGAAGGCACCAAATGAGTCTAACGGCTCCTGGTGGCCCTTAAAATAGGAAGTAGGTGCGTGATGCATGTATGTGTCTATATAAAGCCAACACATGCCTGTATAACTGTCTGATTCTGTAACCATTCATACATGTCCTCTGCCTCAGTGCCAAACATCAAATTAATCAAAAGCACAGGTGTTGCTGAATAAATGTAAATGACAAGCACACTGGAATGGAGTCACAATCAGACAAAAACACTTTGGCTTTTCCAAGGTTTCTACTTAAGGCTCTGTGGGCTTCTTTTGCAGAGATTAAGCAAACTGACAGGGTCTGCTTTGGGTGGAATGTGATGGGTCTTTGTGCGAGGGGACTCATGCTTGTCACAAACTATTTGGAGCACTTGAACTGTGCTGATGTGGACTGAACTAAAGGCACAGAGGAAGATATCATTATCTGTGCAGGGAGCCGCTCTGAGTGCCTCAGATGGTCTGTTTGGTTTATGCCATGATGTGGATTCAACCAGGGACGAGGCTGAGTCATAGACGGACTTTGTAAACCGCGGCAGACAGAATATAGACAGAAAACACCTGTGAAGGTGCGATATGTGTAAAAACGTATACGTCCAAAAAATAGGCAAGACAGCATTTCTGCTTTACTACAATCTGTCAGTTGATTTGACTGGAGCTTGTGCAGTTCTGACATTGTATTAGCAAACATCTGAAAGTGTTTGTGCCTGTAGCTTCTGATCAAGAGGCTGCGCTTAACTAAACACACCTGCTTCAATTTTCCGTCATTGCTATGTGCAGGTTTGTTTATTTTTAACTTCTCTTTGTTCTCAGTTTAACGTTTCTTGTGTTTTGTCTGTTGAGCTCAGAATATAAACATTTTTACCGTGACACATTTATAAAGGATTATGTAGCGTAAACGTCTGGGCTGTTCAGTGTATCCAAGTAGCTTCAAAACAACTCGTTCGCTGTGTTTGCTTACTGATGTTTTTTTTGTGGTGCTTCATAGATCAAACTTTGTCAGACATTAAAACCTGCATTCCAGGCTATAATGTGTTTACTGGGTATTTAATATTAGCTCACATATTAACTTGTGTATATATAGTGGTCCCTCATTAATTGCGGGAGTTACATTCTAAAAAAAAATAACACGCAATAGGTGAAATCTGCAAAATAGTTATTTATTTTTTACCATTTTTATAGATATTTTAAGACTGTAAAACCCCTCACTACACACTTTATACACTTTTTTTTTTCAAACAGGCATTAACATTTTCACATGTTTCTTGTTTAAACACTCTCAAAGTTCACACTTTTGTAGAAAAATAAGTCCAGTATTATAAAATTAAACCAAAGATCAAAACCTGTTGTCAGGCGTAAACATTCATCCCTGTCAGGAAGAGGTTCGTGAAGCTTTTTAGCTTTTGTGGGGATAATGTTGGCATCAGGGGTGGAAAGAGTACTGAAAAATCATATTCATTTGAAAGTACCATTACTTGCCTAAAATTGTAGTGCAAGTAGAGTAAAAGTATCTGTTGTAAATATTACTCAAAGTTTGAGTAAAAAATAGCCCTTTCAAAAGTACTCAAGAGTAATGAGCATTACGCTGTAAAAAGCTAAAGCATTTAATTTGTAATTTCTGCATGTGTGTGTAAACATAACATTAGTGCACCCAGCAGGCACACAACGTCATTACATGTTAATATTAGGTTAGATTTAGGTTATGATGTCAGGTGACCAAAATTTAATGTCTAGCCAGCGTCTAAGGACAACTTTAATTTGCCATTTAATAATGATGTCATTTGACGTCAATATTTGGTCAATTTTAGGTTGTGTTGGAAAGTGACCAAAATCCAACGTCAAGTCAACATCCTAAACCAACGTCATATTGACGTCAAATAGTGATATTTATTCATCAGTTCTGGCAACCAAAATCCAACATCTGATAGATGCCATAGTGGTAACATCCACACAACGTCAAACTGTAACATCATTAGACATTGATATTTGGTTGGTTTTAGGTTGGACATTGACGTTGGCCTGACGTTTAGTTCTGACGTCAACCTGATTTTCATTCCAAACAAAATGTAGCATGACGTTAGGGTACATCGTCAATCTGATCTCATGTTGACGTCTTGTGCCTGCTGGGTGTTTAAGGCCATTTCGGTTATCATACAGTAAACACCCGTCATCTTCTCATCAGTGACATGCATCTAAACAGTCTCTGCGTCAACGTGTGTAAAGATTTTGGACATCTTCTTGGACACTTTGAATGCTTCCAAACAGTTTGCTGCAATTTTAAAGAGCACATGTCTTGAGGTAGTTCATTATGATGCGAATTACCTTCTATGTGCGATTTGATTGGACAGGAATCACAGGACTGATTTTTTCTAATCCCCATGGACAAGAAAAAACAAAGTAGTGGCTGCAGGTTGAAGGAAAGTAGTAGAGTAAAAGTAGCAATACAGCACTAAAAATGTACTCAAGGGAGAGTAAAAGTACACATTTTTAAAACTACTCAGGAAAGTGCAATTTCGGAGAAAACCTACTCAATTACAGTTATTTGTGTATTGGTAATTTGTTACTTTACACCACTGGTTGGCATCCTGCATAATGTTCTATTCCCTGCAGTCACTGATCCACAAAATTAAAGCAGACTCTATCTTTGAGGGGGTCGTACACCGGTTGCACCGCGCACAAGACAGTTAGAATACACAACGAACGTGCACATTGGCATGTTTTTTAAAATGATATTCAGATGGCGCTCTGTGGCGGCAGAAATATGGATAGTTTTAAGTTGTAGCTTGGCACCGCAGACAACCGCCAACTTGTGACGCTGGTGTGCATACTCTGATGTAAACCTATGTTTACAATTCTAAAATGCATGGTGCTAAACGGCGCGTCGTGGTGTGGCATGTCAGGTGTGCGACTCCCTTTACGATGGTCTTGCTGCGGACAGTTACAACCGTTTTTGCATCTTTGCTGGAACTCACACTGCTAGCGATTGAGATTTGTTCATTCATTTTCTTGTCGGCTTAGTCCTTTTATTAATCTGGGGTCGCCACAGTGGAATGAACCGCCAATTTATCCAGCATTTGTTTTACGCAGCCATCACTGGGAAACATCCATACATTCTCTTTCACACATATACACTACGGACAATTTAGCTTACCCAATTCATCTGTACTGCATGTCTTTGGACTTGTGGGGGAAACCGGAGCACCCAGAGGAAACCCACTCGAACACGGGGAGAACATGCAAACTGTCAACTGTCACACAGAAATGCCAACTGACCCAGCCGAGGCTCAAACCAGCGACCTTCTTGCTGCGAGGCAACAGCACTACCAACTGCGCCAGCCTCCGTGTCGCCTGCGATTGAGATTTATGTTAATTTTATTGGCAAGCTGAACGCATTCTGTACTGTACAGAAGACATGGAAGAGATTGATTGACAATGATCTACTGCCAATCAAGATGCAGAACACAATGTGCTGTATAAAAAAAAACAAACAAACAAACAAACCAAAAAAACAAAAAAAAACCACAAGAATTGCACAAGAAAAATTCACAAAATTGCAAAGAGAACCAAGTTATAGCAAGGAGCCACTGTATGCATATCTATAATTTATGTATAATCACACTTCCTTTCTTTTTTTATAAATTTCAATTTGGAGTTACATTAAATGTATTAATCAACTGACTGGCTGAATACTGACTGACTGAATACCAGATTGACTGACTGATTGATTGATTGAAACATGTAGAAACTATATATTTCAATCAAATACATTTCTGACTAAATTTGAAGTAAACAAAACAAACAAGACTGTTTGTTTGAAACGGTCCACATCCTGCCTTAAAGTCTTATTTATTTTTAATACTGATTTTAAAGGTGCTGTATGTAAGTTTTTGACTCTTCTAAAGCATACAAATACTGTAATATGTTTGCAGATATTTAAGAAACATGCTAAGTGAATGTACCTGTTTATCTGAGAAACAATGCTGAAGTCAGATATTCTGCTTTGAAAATGTGTTGTCCGTGCCGGAACGCTCTCTATGTTTATGTTCATTTAACCCACCCAGTGCCAGTTTAGCCAATTATATTTCAGCACTCCTGAATACGACCCAAATGCAATCTCCGGTGGACAGTAGACTCCGAAATGAGACCGATTCAGTTCCACATGAGGTTTTTAATTAGCAAATAATATGAAAATTCCGAACATAAACAAGAAGTGAGCAGGTTACATTGTAACCGCGTGTCCTAACAACACGCTTTATGATGAGATACGCAGTGATGAGCAATTTGGCTGTTTGCACCAGACGAAACACGGCAGAAAATGAAATACAGTCATTCAGAAGCACAGAATACGCACTCACTCACAAAATGGTAAGAGTTATAATCTATTTATTACCCATTAACCCTCTGAATCACGTGTTTGGTTCTAAAGTTCAATTTCAAATGGTTTACTTTATTTTCAAGATCTGAGGTGAACTATCTGCTGCTGCTTTTAGTTTATGGCAATAAATGTCATGTAAAATGGCATTCAAACTCACATTGTTAGCATTTAGCACTGAATAAAGCACATGAGGTTTACCTGAGGAGATCATTGTCATAGTTTTCTGTTGCTGACCTGTGAGGAAATTGAAGCCGTTTCTAATATATCAACTCGAACAAAAACTCCTTGTAATATGGAGAATATTCCGTCTATCGTGTGCTGTTGCTTTTATTTAGAGCTCAGTTTAAATCACTCGCTCCTGTCCTCAATCTGGCAACCCGCGCTTGCGTTTGTTTTGATCCAGGAGTGCAATACCTAGTTTAACCACTGGGTGTCAAACTTACATACTGCACCTTTAATATTAAATGTTCATGGTTTGAAGAAAATGTTGTTATCTTTAATTAAAACACCAATATTTGTATTTATATTTGTACATGTATATACCATAGCCCAGCATTGATCTGCATGGAACCCTTCCCCCCTCCTCATTTTATCAACAACAGAAACTATTTGACTTAGATTTTACAATTTAAGATCAAACAGTAATGTTAGAGGCTCTCAGTTTTTCCCTCTGGCTGTCAGATGAACTGTGTATTCATTTTCTTTCCAGAGATAACAAGAAGGTCAGAGACTGTAAATTGGAATTCATCAGAGTCCTTCCCCATGCACAAGCAAACAGATAGGCAGGATCACAGAGGTCCTCCATGTAGGAGCAACAGTGTACCTGACATGACCTTGTCTGTGTATTAGCTCTGGACGTGCACAGCCCTGCAGAGGAGGAGAGTTCAAGAGCAGACCACAATTCTCTATTAATCTGCATCCAGGCGAGAGCTAGGTGATACAGTATATTACATGGTTATGACTCTAATAAGCTGTATGTTTACATGGACATCAGTAATCTAATTACCTACCTTATTCTGAATAAGGCATCATTATGAGCCAGGCTAGTACTAACAAAATTCCACAACAATCTTTCTGAGACATTCTTCATACGAGACTGTACCTAATGTCAAGTTGCATTTAAATTGTATTTTGTCATAAATTTGTTATATATTGAAGCTTGAAGTGAGCGTTTAGAATGAAGCTTTTAGCATCTGTTATTATTATTAAGAGCTACTGTACCTGAAGTTGTGCTTTCTTTGTGTCTGCATGCCAAAACAGGGGAGCTGATTTTATTTTTCCCTCTCACTGCAGTGTTGTTTTTAATAGTCTTAATGTCAAAAAAAAATTGGATTGAAATGGATTTTGCAAAAATAAACATTGTGAATTTTGGATATGATTACATCTTGTTTCCCCCAATATGCTACATTTTCTACTTTTGAACTTTTCAATGTTCTAGAGCAATGATCATCAACTGGCGACCTGCGGGATGAATCCGGCCCGCGATTGGATTCCAAAATTGTGAGGATCCAAAAGAAAATAGTGGTCCACACTATTAAAACAACTAAAAATAACAACAACTGAGTCTCTTGTCAGAATACCCACCATTTATGACTATATTTAGGCTACACTCAAGAATGAGGACAGACTCAGACTATGCGGCGTTAAGCAATTATTGTTTCAAACAAACAAGGCAGAGTACGCGTGACGTGTGGTGAAGAGCAAGGAGGGATGTGGTGGAGACGGGTGCGCGACTTATTTGAGGAGCGGGAGGGAGACACGCGATTTCCGAGAGACTATCATTCGTTTGTGGGTATCGGGGAGTCTCTATGCATTTGCGGGAGACTCACAGATCTTCCGGGAGACATGGGATGTCTGCCTCAAGACTAAAGAAAGGAGGAAAAACAATCTGGCACAACTTAAACAAAAATGGTAAATAAATAACCAGGTACCAGAACAAAACAGGTCACAAATAATGTTCGCACATCAAATGAAATGTTAATTCAAATCACAATACTGAAACGGGTTACTCACAGTGCCTTATCAATGGCTAAAGTTACATTTTCCCCTGTTGATTTAGCCTAATTGAGTTGAGACAAAATATTTATCACTCCTAGTGCTTGACTGTGGTATAGGTGATAGGAGCCTGATTAAAATGCCTTCAGTTTTGTTATAAAATGGAATAAGTATAAACATTAAACATAATGTTAAGCCAAAATTTGATTTTTATTTGATTTTCTTCTTGGGGGTCTGGCCCCCAAGGATACAGTCTGGTAAAACGCTGGCCCTCTGACAAATATAGTTGATGACCTCTGTTCTAGAATATATTGGAAACCTGCACAGTCACCATCAAAATCAATTACATAAATATATTAATATATTATTTTGGAATAGGTAATGCTAAACAATTGTATTCTTATCATGTTCCCATTATAGTACATTGATCGAATAATGGCTAGTAATTCTGAACAATAAAAATATATATATATTCTCATGAATTATATCCAGAATCTCACATAGGTTTGTCTTTGTCATAAAACCATACACAGTTTTGGAAGTTTCTTTTTTTAACTCATGTGTATTTGTGTATTTTTTTTTTATGACAGAATGTATTGCTTAAAGGCCATGCTCTTGACCTATATTGACCACTGCAAATTGTTGTGATAAAGCATGTAGTTCCTAAATTAGAAATAAGAGTGGAAGGTTATTTAAATTCAGAAGGAGAATTTTCTGTTCGTCATTTTGATACTGACTAATTCTTCCCTTTGCACCAGTGTAACCATGAACATTAAACCCAGATTTGTTTTTGAACGAGTTTAGCACAGCTTTAGGACATCTGCTTTCTCCTCTCTAGTTACACTGATGCCTGATGTTCACATTAGATCATTTACAGTAGCAGAACTTGGTTTAAACCACCATCATGTACCCTTGCCAAATTGAATTTGTCTTATTTAGGAGAACCTGATTGCGTTTTGTCGATATAAAATTACAAAATGATCCTATTGGCCTGGTGCAGGACTGGTCAAGAGGGCTTTATTCTAGAGATTAAAATACTGGTTCTGCTTTCTCTGAAATGTATAAGATAGTTTTATGAGTCTTCTGTTGTTGGGTCTATTTCTTCATTGAAAAGATTGACATATTATTTTATCATTATAATTATACACTTAAAAGAACCCCTCCATGACAGTGAGTCAAGGTCAGTGATACATCTCTTACAATATCAGAAATGGCTCATTAATTTTAAGTGATGTTGACAAGACAATGTTAGTTAGTAGAGATAAAATATTACATTATGACATACGTTTCATTAAAAACTAATTAATTCCAGATAATAGAAACTTTTGCTGCAAAATATTTAAAAACTGTATTGTATTTTTACAATAGCCATTTAAAAGTGTATTTAATTGAAAAAGTTTATTTTATATATTTACAATTTAACGTTAATATATATATATATATATATATATATATATATATATATATATAATCTTTTTTATGCTTACCAAGGCAACTTTTTTTTTTTTAAATCAGACAAACGGTACATTGAAAACTAACTATGGAAAACATATAACATTTTTTACACAATGATGCAAGCAGTAATAGCCCAATTTGATGTCCTATCAAATTCTATAAGGGCACTGACATACTATACACAGCAAACATGGCTGCCAACCATCGGTCAATGAAGTCCGAGCACCTATTAGGTAAAAGTTGGCATAAAAAGGAAGTAAAAGGAAGTTTTTCTGCTATAATGACATCCATCCACCTGAAATGGTTTCTGAAATGAGAAAAAAAAAGTTTGGTGTAGCATGATTTTGTCCTTTAAGAACCAATTGGATCGCCGACAAATGAACTTGCACTGATAGGCCTTCCAAAAGGGGAGGGAAGATTATTATTGTCACCATCTAATCATGTCATATTGCTGGTTAACACAGTTCACTAACGCACTACAAATCTGATATTATAAACTGTAGACTACAAGTTCCAGTCATGTACCACACACACTCACACCGGTTCCTAATCCTGACTGATTGCAAACACATAGCCAGAGGATTGTTAAAGACTGATTACATGGACTATTTACAAAGCGCACACACACACATTAGGACTGAGTCTTGTTATACTGAACTTTGAACTTTACAGCGCGCTTTACTTGCCTTGCCGTGTTAGACCCTTACTTTGTTTTATTGTTTATTCTTGTATGCTTCCTGCCTTTTGACCAGCCTCCTGTTGTATGACAACGACTCTGGATTTGCCTGTATACGTCTGTTTGCCCCTGTGTTGACTATTGCTTGCCTGAGCGTTCTGTTTATTAAACCTGCAGTTGGATCCGCACCTCAGTTGTCAGCTTCCATTTCACATTACAGAAGACCCAGCCACACATGGCTTGCTGTACATCCCATCGCTACATTAATGCTGGCATCACCATCACACCTGTCTCCAGTTCATCAGTCCAGCACACAGTCACAGTACAAAATGGCTGCCAGGTCACCAGCTCACAAGATGGTCGCTCCCAGTTCGCCAGCTCAGTTTATGGTCACAACCAGTGCACCTCTGGCTCATAAAATGGTTTCCTGTCATGAGTCTCATCATGTTCTCGTTTCTGCCATGGTTCCTGTCCTTGAAATACCCTCAACTGAGTCCCAAGAATTGCAACCACCATCTGGCTTGCCAGAGCTGCTGCCACCACCAGAGCTGTTACTGCCAGAGCTGTCACCGCCATCACAACAGCTGCCAGATCCTTCATTACTGCCAGGGCTGCCAGACTCTCCATCGCTACCAGATCCTCCGTCGCTGCCAGATCCCCTTCCGAAAGTCCCCAGTGAGGGCGTTAGCTGAACTGCCAGTGCTTCCTGAACCAGAGCCTCCTGACTAACTATGGGTGTATGACCTGTCTGTGCCTGCTGAACCAAAGCCTCCAGACCTACTTCAGCTCCACACTCCAGGATCTCCGCAGGTCCACGCCCCAGGCCCTCTGTAGCTCCATGCTCCAGGTACACCTCCGCTGCATGGTCCTTGACCTCCATCCCTCCCCTGTTCCGCCTCTGCTCCACTTCCTTGCTTTGTTTTATTGTTTATTCCTGTCTGCTGCCTGTCCTTTTGACCATCCACCTGTTGTATGACCACGACTCTGGATTTGCCTGTATACGTCTGTTTGCTCCTGTGTAAACTATTGCTTGCCTGACCGTTCTGTTTAATAAACTTGAGTTTGGATCCGTAGCTACATTGTCAGAATCGTCTTCATATTACAATTATTACAAATTTTGAGGGCAAATAAATTTTTTCAAAGTAATGAAGTGCACTGATACCTTGTTCAACAAGCACTACGATCAGGGGCACCGCTAGCAATTTTGGGCCCCATGAAAATTATTAAATCATTATTGTTAGAGTTTTCAGTGTGAACGCACTACTTACACTATTTATACAAAAAAAAGGCATAGACTAGTGCATAAGTATGCGATTTGGGACGCAGCTGATGTTAACCTCGAGGTCCTCGCTGCTTTGACAGTTTACCTGACAATCACACTCAACTCTCTTCCCGCTACTGACGGACTGAACCATACAGCGAAAGGAGCGGGGTGCAATTTGACAGTGACAGTTGTGACAGACACGAGGGGCAGATATTAGCCGTATTTTTATTTTTTATTTCTAATAAATTGTTTTACTTGTAATTTAGAGATACATTCATAATTTATATTACATTATAGTACTGTTATTAATTATAAAGCAGATCTCTGTGGGCCCC
>CAIGQQ010000306.1:3777717-3789909 GCA_903798035.1 Danio albolineatus
TTTCTTTCTTTCTTTCTTTCTTTCTTTCTTTCTTTCTTTCTTTCTTTCTTTCTTTCTTTCTTTCTTTCTTTCTTTCTTTCTTTCTTTCTTTCTTTCTTTCTTTCTTTCTAATGCTGTGTTCACACCAGACACAGCATGTGTGAATAAATCTCACTATTTAAGTGATAGACACGTGGACATTTTGATTTTACTCGCTTTGTTGCTAAATGGCTAATATGGATTTTATTGAGAGCATTGCTGTCCACTAAATACGTAGAGAGGTGCACCCAGCTCTGTGAGTACATCAACTCCTCCAGAAACTGTACCTGGACGATGCAGGCTTTCAGCGGTGCTTCTGTCTGAACCAAGCCCAGTTTTATAAGCTGTGGTCAGTGTTTGCAAGAGGATTTCCCCTCGGGAAACCAAAAACAGACACTATGGGCCCTATTATCCACCTGGCGCAATAAGGCGTAAAGATGTGTTTGGCTCGATTTGTTGGTATTTTCAGACCAGCGCAACCCTAATTTTACATTTTGCACCACTTTGTTTAAATAGGAAATTCATTTGTGCGACTTTGTGGACTCATGGGTGTGCCGTTCTATGAAGGAGGTGTGTTAAGGCGCATTGTTGGCGCTTTGCTATTTTAAGAAACTAAAATGGACCTTGTTATTGACCAAAGTAAAAGCTGGTCTAAAGTCCAGCACAGAGCGCGTTAGTTATGCACCTATGCAGGTTCAAATGCTTAATACACACAGGATGTACAACAATACACAAATATCTTTATATATATATATAAAATATAGGATTAAAATGTTACAAAAATTGTTATTTACTACATATATTACAAATAAACACTACCTGAGTGCCTTCTTCATGACTGGGGGCTTTTTCAGGTTATTCATGACATTTTGTTTTGTATAATGTTATTATTATTATTAGCAGTATTATTTATTATATGCACATTTATATTTGTTTTAATGAAAACAATTTTAGATTGGGCCACCTGTCAGGTTTGAGACATATGCATAACCATGGGGCATAAGAATAATTTGGATTTTGACCACATTTCGTTATTCTTGTACATTTATGCATTTGCTAGAAATTAGAAGAACAGTTTGTAAACAAATCTTTGTGCTAAGCAAACAAAAGTAAATACGTAGGCTAATTGATGTCCTCAGTGGCGTGCATACAACACCATTTCCGTATCCACGAAAGTCATTCATTCATTCATTTTCTTTTCGGCTTAGTCCCTTTATTAATCCAGGGTCGCCACAGCAGAATGAACCGCCAACTTATCCAGTATTTGTTTTACGCAGCGGATGCCCTTCCAGCTGCAACCCATCTCTGGGAAACATCCATACACACTCACAAACACACACTATGGACAATTTAGCTCACCCAATTCACCTGTACTGCATGTCTTTGGACTGTGGGGGAAACTGGAGCACCCGGAGGAAACCCACGCAACCACAGGGAGAACATGCAAACTCCACACAGAAATGCCAACTGGCCCAGCCGAGGCTCGAACCAGTGACCTTCTTGCTGTGAGGCGAACGTGCTACCCACTAGGCCACCGTGGTGCCCTATCCACGAAAGTGAAGGAGTAAAATAAAAAGTGAAAGTAAAGAATGGAGGAGGCTCATTCTTTATCCTTGCGCAGATAGTCAGTTAAACTGTTTTCTCACTACTGAAGCATTCAGTTTTCCAACTTACAAAATCCGTCATGTAAATAGCAAATGCACCATGGCGCGACCCAACTTACTCTTAAAGGGAATAGGAGATGAGACTCTGATTGGTTTAATGCACATTATGCTTAAAACACACTCATAACCAGGGCCAGACGGAATCTGACATTTTTTGTCATTTCTGCGGAGTATTTTTTTAAAAATCTGTGGATTTTTGCAGAATGATTTTAGGAGTATCTTAACAAAAAAATGTATATATAAAATAAAAAGTAATACCTTTTTAACTCTTATTAATAACTTAACTGACATTTTCAATTTACTATAACCTTCTACGTGAAGCTGCTTTGACACAATCTACATTGTAAAAGCGCTATACAAATCAGGTGAATTGAATTGAATAAATTAATGTTTACAATGCAAATCCAATTAGATCCACTTTATTTGGTTAGCAAAGCAAGTCTCTCGTATACAATATTTTCTAAATGACAGAAAATATTACTTTACAAACTGTGTTGTAAATAAACCATATGAATATTTTCATATTAATCAATATTTTTACTGAAATTAATTTGAAAACTGAATAAATATAAATGTACACACATTTACACCAGTAAATCAACAGAATCAATTATGGGCTAAAAATCTGTGGAAATCTGCGGAATTCTGCGCTTGCAGATTCCATGTGGCCCTACCCATAACTCAACAAGCACAACCCTGTTAGTCTATGTGATGGGGCGCAACACCATATTTTTCAGTCTGTAAAATAGCAAAAGTGGATTCGGACACACCCTTAATGCTTTTGTGCCATGGGCTGAAGAGTTTGCACCTAGATCATTAAAGTAGAGCCCTATGTCCTATGACCCGAGTCGCGTTCTTCACACTGCAGGATGTCTATTCGCGTCTTTGCACATTGACTTAACATGTAAATCACTTGCGCTTGACGCTTCGTCCGTGTCTGGTGTAAACACAGAGTAAGACTTGCTAACAAGTCACTAAAACAAAATAAGGTCGTTGGGAACATCAAAAAGGTAACCTCATCAATTCCAGTTTAACCACTTTATTTGTTATAATAGTTGCAAACAACTGTAATTCAAACTGTCAGGGAAAAGGTGTCAGCTTATTGGAGGTGATGACAGTGACAGTGTTGTAGTTCATTTATGACATGACAGTGTTGTAGTTCATTTATAGGCCACCATCAGCATTTTACCTCTAGCAATTGCATATACTCTTCAAAAACCATGCACTGTAAAACATGAAATGCTAAAAAGTAAAGTACAAAATATCTATTTTTTTATGTTGCTTTAATCAGTTAGTCAGGTAAATTAAAACTTAAACTAAACTATTTTAACAAAATGTTGTAAGTTATATAAAGTTTAACCTAATATTTTTTCTGATGAGCATGATTGATGTAAGATGAGATGACTAAACAAATGACGCCAGCAATATTTTTTAGTGTAAGAGTTAAAACAAATAAAATTACAAAGAAAAAACAAGAATCATACACTCTTGTTGGTCACAAAACAGATTTTCTGCAGTTACTCAGAAGCCACGGAAAAAAAAAAACTTACTGAAAACAAGGGTAACTTACAAAAAAAAGTCATCGCTACAGCATAGCTAAAGCAGAATAACAGAAAGTACACTCTTGTGATCAACATACCATGCACGATGTTGGGTTTTAATTAAGAATGAAAGTTGATTGAGCGCTCCCTGAACTGCAGTACTTTACTAACACAGCATTAGTGCCGCTTTATCACCCGCCATTGCTGGAGCTGTGCACTTGTGGACACTGTCAGTATGGCACACAATCAGTTCTAATTAGTTTTGAACCATTGTGCAGTGAACCAGGTCTAACTTAACAGGAGGCTAATTGATTTTGACACGAGCTCCCTCGGTTGTCTTACCAAAGACAAACACTTTGTAAGTAATTTCACCATAGGGAAAACTAGAGAAAGCCATTGAGCTGTAAGAAGGGCTTGAGATCTGAGTTTATACCTGAAGGAGATTTGGTCTTTAGATACAGACGAATAAGGGATTTGTGCTGAGATCATAGTGCTGTTTTTCAAAGTTGAGAACTCAAGAGACAAAATGGTACATCAAATTATTATAAAAGTGATGGTAATCATGGAAAATGTAAAGATGGCCTTAAAAGGAAAACCAACAAACATTGCAGTTAACTATACAGTATAAAATGTATACTATTGCCAGCTCATGATTGTTTAAAGTGATGCGAATGTCCACTGAAGTTCATATTTTCCAACTCGAGTGATTGGGGTCAAATGAGCAAAATGCTTAACTTGCACCGCAGGATGTCTATATGCATCTTTGCATTCACTTAATCACTTGCGCTTGACGCTTCATGCGTGTCTGATTTGAGTGCAGCATAAGATTTAGAAAATAGAGAGGTCTTTGGGAACATCAGCATTATTTTTATAACAGTTGCAAACAATTGTAATTCAAACTGTCAGGGAAAAGGTGTCAGCTTAATGGTAGTGATGTTGAAGACTTGACAGTGTTGTAGTTCATTTATAGCCTACCATCAGCATTTTACCACTAGCAATTGTATATAATCTTCAAAAATCATACACTGTAAAAAAAAATAATGATAAAAAAACTCAAGACAAGGTTTTTTTTTTTATTTAAACAGTTAGTCAGGTTTAAAAACTAGCATGGCAGTTAACTATACAGTATAAAATGCATACTATTGCCAAGTCGACTAATTATTCTGTATTAAAATAAAAGACAGAAAAAAATCTTTAAACGTGTATTATTATTGTCACGATCACCAGTGATCTAACCATCATAGGCCGCTGGTGAACATTCACATTCACACGAGCTACAATCCTGCCTCAATATGAACTACAAGTCTCCATTGATTACACTCCCACAGCTGATGATGCTCATGGACTAATTGCACACACATATACATATATGGCTCACTTTGAGACACATTGCTGAGTCTTGTAAACTGATTGTGAACATTACGACGCCGTTTCCCTTGCCTTTCGTGTTTGAACTATGCTTTGTTTTGTTTGTTTATGTTTTTATGCTCCCTGCCTTCTGATCACTCGCCTGTTTTTTTCGACTTCGAATCTGGATTGCCCATATACATCTGTTTGTTTCTGTACTGACCATTGCTTGCCAGACCTGCAAAAGGATCCTCACTCCGTTGTCCATCGTCTGCTTCACATTATTATTATTATTATTATTTTTATAATTAATAATAATTAAGTACTTATTTATATATACTTATTATTACTTAAATGTAGTCATTAAGAACATAACATTTTGCATTGACAATAAATCTCTGTTTTCCAGTTTACTCTCTCTCCTGATGCCATTTATTTATTTATTTATTTATTTAATTGTATTTATTTATTTGAGTATGCCATTGTTTGTAAACATTTTTTCTAACACTAAATGCATTTTATTTTCTTTATTTTTTTTCCTTTGTTTGATAGATTAAAATGTATTTATTTATATTCAGTTTTGCTCTCATTTATTGATTTAATGAAAAATATTAAGCAATAAAACAATCTGAAAAAAAAAAACCAAGCATGCTTCTGCTTGAAAAGAAAAGAATATATAATTTTACTCAAAATAAAAACATGCCTACTTCACATATTTAAATTTAATTCAACATGTGTCTTATGAAATTAGCTTTTTTTTTGTAACGGATCATATGAATAATAATACTGTGTGTTACATTTAAATGCCATCTACCATTTTAGAAGAGGTCCATAATGATAATCCATAATTTCCATAATCACATTGCTTTGATCTTTGTTTTTCTTTTTTTGGAATTTGACTTTTGTTTATTTTTTTAAATGTCAGCCTTTTACTTTGTCTTATTCTGGCTTCCTTTGAATGTTCCTGCAATATCTACATATGCAATAAATAACACAGGAGGCTGCTTCACATCTTGTAAATTAAATGTCTGAGGTTCCCTGCTGGCCTGCGTTAATGGATCCATCAGCACTTCCAGGACTGGAGGAAATGACATCTCGTGTATTTCGAAATACTGTTCATGAGATGTGCATTCTTGTTCATGTACATATCTTTTGCTTCAAGGTCACTGTATCCTGAGCAGAGGTGGACAGGGACTGGAGGAGTAGGTGAAGAAGCCCAACAATACTGTATAGCAATGGAAATATAACAACCGAGTGTTCCCATGTCAGAATTTTTGTTTGGCTTTCAGTGAAATTTAAAATTGAAATATCTGGATATACCTAGCCATAGCTGAATAATAAGAGTTTGGTACATGGACATGACATACAGTGAACCTGAAACACCATTGTTTTCTCATTGTCATGCTGTTAGTATAACAGGGCAGTGGTTGAGAGCTTGTCAGAACATAAAATGTGAGATACACCGATTATAAATTCATTCAGCACCACCACAAGACGGCATAAGGTTTGTGTCTTTTGTTAGTTTAATGTGTATATTCTGAAATTAATGTTTATAATGAGGCACAAACCAACCCAGGATCATTTCGGATATGTACCCAGGTCTACATTTCTGGGGACAGCAAAATACGTAACTGGAGGTATGTCTACTCACCGTTTTGATTTTTGCAAATCCACCAGGGGCAACTGTTTTTGTTTTTTGATGATTACGAAATTTCTCTTGCACGTCCTTTTTTCACATAAATCCACCAGAGGGTGCAATATACACTTCAGCCGACTAGGCCAGCTTGGTGTCCACTGACTAAATGACTGACTGACTGACCGACCTGACACCCACCCCCGTCCCTAAACCAAACCGATATCGTTTTCAAAAGCAATCTAGAAAAAGAAAAGCAGTCGTGTCGCGTTGCATGATTTCACCATGTTTTCAGCCTGTTGTTTTTTTCCTATTTATTTTTTTGCATTAGTTTTACCTGCTTTCTGGAACTATTCTTAGTCAGACTCAAACCCCATTGTTGCAGTCAACTCAGCTCCACAAGTCCATCAGCGTATGTGGCGAGCTACCGGGCAGACTGGTAACACCGGAAAAGCCATCTGCATGGAAGTAAATGGTCAGCTGGTAGGGCTAAAAAGAACAGAAGTCCTTACAGACGAAATGCAGCCATACGTAGCTCTGGCTACATAATTTGCGCTCTCCAGATATGTAGACAGGGGTATGTATCCACAGTTTAATGAGCTGTTTCACATATCCAGTTTAATGAGTTGAGTGTTTAATGAGCATTTATGTAATGTGAGTATTTATGTCACACAGAGGGAACCTTGAAAAGGTCATGTTTATGAAGTAGATATTAATTACTGTCTGTGTTTTAGTACAATTTGCTCATCTCCTAATGACAGTTGGGTTTAGGAGTAGGGTTTGGTGCCATGCCTCCTATTAAAAATTGTACATTTTCGTACGAGTGAACTGGATTTGTACAAATTAGCCACTAAACTCACACACCTTGTGAGATTGAGCTTGTTTATCAGAGTGCATCATGCTGTGTGTGAGTTTGTGTGTGTAAGAGAGCACATTAGTTGCAGAGTGTCAGAGGATCAAATGTTATTAATATTCATGAGAATTTCAAATATGGTCAAAACAAAGCCTTCCATACCTGTGGTTATAAATGAGCTTATAAAACCGATTTTGTGATATATATATATACAGTTGAAGTCAGAATTTAGCCCCCCTTTGATTTTCTTTTTTTCTTTTTTAAATATTTACCAAATGATTAACAGAGCAAAGAATTTTTCACAGTATGTCTGATAATATTTTTTTCTTCTGGAGAAAGTCTTATTTGTTTTATTTTGGCTAGAATAAAAGCAGTTTTTAATTAAAAAAAAAAAAAAATAAGGTCAACATTTTTAGCCCCTTTAAGCTCTTTTTCCCCCCGATAGTCTACAGAACAAACCATCGTTATACAATAATTTGCCTAATTACCCTAACCTGATTAATTAACCTAGTTACGCCTTTAAATGTCACTTTAAGCTATTTAGAAGTGTCTTGAACAATATCTAGTAAAATATTATTTATTGTCATCAGGACAAAGATAAAATAGATCAGTTATTAGAAAAGAGTTAATAAAACTATTATGTTTAGAAATGGGCGCCACGGTGGCGCGTGAGTAGCACGTTCGCCTCACAGCAAGAAGGTCGCTGGTTCGATCCCCGGTTGGGGCAGGTCCCGGTTGGGCCAGTTGGCATTTCTGTGTGGAGTTTGCATGTTCTCCCCGTGGTTGCGTGGGTTTCCTCCGGGTGCTCCGGTTTCCCCCACAGTCCAAAGACATGCGGTACAGGTGAATTGGGTAAGCTAAATTGGGTAAGCTAAATTGTCCATAGTGTATGTATGCGAATGAGAATGTATGGATGTGTTTCCCAGAGATGGGTTGTGGCTGGAAGGGCATCCGCTGCGTAAAACAAATGCCGGATAAGTTGGCGGTTCATTCCGCTTTGGCGACCCCGGATTAATAAAGGGACTAAGCCGAAAAGAAAATGAATGAATGAATGAATGTTTAGAAATGTGTTCTCTCTATTAAACAGAAATTGGGGAAAAAAATAAACAGGGGGGCTTAGAATTCAAGGGGGCTAATAATTCTGACTTCAACTGTATATCATCAGAAGAAAAATGAAAACATAATTAGTTTCATTTTGGAAGAAATGCCATCATTAGTTCCAGAATGTAACTGTTTCATTGTGCGTTTGGTCTCCTATTGTTCTCCTTTCTAAATACAGTAGTCAACATCTGAAGTTCATCAAATTGCTCTAAAACTATTCAACATCACTCATTCTTGCCTACGTCAATGATGCTTAGAAAAATGCTGGTATTAAATATCAAAGAACTTGGAAAAGATCATGGAAAAAGGCCTGAAAAATGAATAAAAGCTTAACAAATCAAGGAAAAGTTATGGAGATGAAGATACATTTTCTAGTTATGCTGATCTCTAAAATATTTAACAGCCTAGAAATGACTCTTTTTGATTGCAGTCTCTATTGATTATAATATATGCCAACCCGTGACAGCAGGAGACTTGCGAGTTTAAACCCCGGAGGTTCTGCAGTTTTCCCAATGGTACCATAGCAAAGAGGAAAAAAAAGGAAAAAAAACACTATGTATTGCTTTCTCTCATTTTTTTCTCTCTCTTCACCAGCTCTCTCTCAAGCAATGATACCTACGCCAAGCACAAAGTATCTTTCCCCAGAATCTAGCTATTAACTCTATGAGCGATAGCAGCAGTCAAAGTCTATTACCTCCGTCATCCACTTTCATGCAGACAGGCCGGCCACAGGGAGGCGATAGGACGCCTCACCCCCACCTGCTCTATTTGTCCTCTGCACCCTCCATCTCGCCCCAATCCCCCTTTCTACATCTACAGCCACTAAATCATCAGCGGCGGCCCCGGGGCAGCTCAATAGCCCTACACTGGATCACAGACGCTTTCCAAAACTGCCAAGCCACATTTTTACACACACACACACGCACACATTTTCCCTGGAAACGTTTCGGCGCTTGTGTTTGTGTGTACAGCGGAGAAGAAATACGATGACAGGCGCAGCACTTGTATCTCCTTGTGAATCCCTTTTTAATGATTTCCATTACTGTAAGTGGAGATGCAGCGAGACAGTGGTGTAAGATTGATGAGGCTCTAGGTGTAATGTTAAAACAGGCTGGCCGCTGTGCTGGGACTCTGAGCTGAGAGAAAATGTCAGGCTTTAGACTGGGGAAATACCTTATGACTGCAGTTAAAGCCATTGAGAAATACAGTCAAAATATAGAACTGCGGGTTATATTACATGGGGAAAAGGTCAGTTCTGTTCATTGTCGTTAGACAGACTTTTTTATGTTGGTTAGTGGTTATTAAATGGTGGTTGAGGGGTCATCATAAACATTTTGTTCACCATTAAGTTGAACTGAGGTCAAATTTGATTTAAAAAAGACTTAATAATTATGTAGTTGGAACATTGTTGTAGTGTTTCCCTAGAAGGGTGCATATACTGTAAGTCAAATAAAGCATATTACGCTAAGACTAATTAAATTGTTATTACGTACTATATTGCATATTACAGAATGTTATTACAAAGCTGACTGGAATACTTGATTGTGATTTGTCAGTCGCTAGTTAGTTTCTATTAGTTAGTTTCTATTATATTTTAATCCCAGATGTTAAATAAATAAATAAATAAATAAATAAATAGATGGATGGATGGATGGATGGATACAGTAGATAGATAGACAGACAGACAGACAGACAGACAGACAGACAGACAGACAGACAGACAGACAGACAGACACACACATACATACACTGAAATTAATGGCTGTCACGCCTGGGTTCACTTCCAGAAGGCACAGGATCGCAGGATTATCAAAACACGTAGATTTATTATCAAACACTCACATGGATGTGCACAGGAAGGACATGGGGTGATAACAGACATCAACTTATGTCGAGTTTAGACTGCATGATTTTAGCCCCGATTTTGAGTCGACTGCAGGTTTTGAGAAATCGCCAAAAATGCCTGAAATCACAGGCGAATGGGTGCTCGTGCACGCGAGTGACAATCACACAGTATGAACTATCAATGATGCGATCTAAGAGAATCGCCGATGAGTCGCCGATGCCCGTGAGATTTTTGGCGTGCTGAATATCTGGAGCTGTCGGCGATTCAAATCATGCCGTGTGAAATGTGTTTTGACTGAAAATAACATCAGCGATCACCTACAGCCAATCAGAGAGCAGCATCCAGGCTAGTGGGAAGTGCGGGAGGAGAAGTTACCACAATATCAACAAGCACGGCTTCGTTGGAGAAAAGGCCTTCTTTTCGGTGCATTTGGGACCAAGAAATGGAGGGAAAATTGGTGGAAATTTAGCAGGAGCACCCGTGCTCCTCACGTCTGCCTAACCATTTCCTCCTCCATAATCTTCTTTTCTTTTTCTTCGTTTCGCTGTAAATCAGCGCAAACGCAATTTGCATGGCAAGTTTCTTGCGGGCTACCACGTTTTATAAGCATTCCACTCTCACGTGACAACTCCAGTTTTGCAGGCGTGACCTTGCATTGTTTACGTCACTTCTCGCGTGTGTTTGGTTGTATTTGCGGACCGAGACAAAGTTGTTGGCGATGTCTTTTTGTAAAGTCATGCAATGTGAAATCCCCTGTCACCGATCCATCTTGCAGTGTAAACACAGCACCGACGGAACGCTAGCCCAGATAGCCATGCAGTGTGAAAACATCTGTGACACGACTACTTTGAAAATCATGCAGTCTGAACTTGGCATTAGAGAGTACCGGACAATGAAAGACTAAACACAGGAGCTGCGTCGCAAATGGCACACTATATACTATGCACTTATGCACTATGTACTTATGCACTTACACACTTAACAGTATAGTATATGTATGTAGTGTTGTCCCAAATGGAGCACTAATGGATTTTTTACCAAGCGGAAGTTCAAACCGTTTCCCCCGATGACGTTTGAGGGTTGCCAAATTAGTGAAATAAATGACCAAAATACCAAATAATAGCTGCCATGAGTATAACTGCATTCACCATCGGGAGGTGCTATAATCCCTCTCGTAGGAGAATACTGCTCTCACGATCCAAAATAAATAAAGTTATCCAACATGTGCGCCCTATAGCTCCACCCCTTCCGTTACGTGCGCAAAGCTGCGGTCGTTGAGTTCATGAAGTGTCCTTCATTACATACTTAATTTTACCGGTGGAATGAGTGCATCATTCGGGTAATCAAAGTGCACTTATTATTTTTAGAGTTTTCCGCATGAACACACTACTTACACTATTTATACTACAAAATGGCGTAGAATAGTGCATACGTATGCGATTTGGGACGCACCTAGGGACTATGAGTACACTGGGGATGATAAGACCGATTACACCGAGAGGATGAACACAGGTGACACTGATGAACATAATGATATGGCGGGAATGGGAACAAAAGAACACATGGTGGAGAGCGCATGACAAAAACAAACACAAGGAAGACAGGAAGTGACACTAGCATGGGTTTATGCAAGTACTTTGAATTCGTTTGACTGTCAGTGAATATGTTCATATACTGTTTGGCAACATATAGTGACTGAATACATAGGTTAGTTTATGCGCCATTTAGCTGTTTTTGTTTCTGTGAGCTTTGCATTTAATTTAATAATTAATAAACTATTTTGGCTAATGTTGTGGCTAATTTGTGTCTAATGTTTACTGTTTAATATTTAGTGGCAATTATCCATGTAATTAGTTGGAGAAAGTACATCCGGGTGGTTGTTTTTGCAAAGTAAAATATTTCAGTTTCATACAACAGCACTCCACATCACATGAGGTTGCCTATAAGTGCTTCTGTGATAAAACTGCCTGATGTACTTTATCTCTTACTTAACAACTACATAATGAAAGATGTAGATGTAATTGTAGTTTTTTGACTGCTTTTGGATTAATTTTATATAACTTTTAACTTAACTTATTCATAACATACACTTCAAATATAGGTGTACTTCATTTAAATATTTTGGGTTTTGTCCATAACTGGTATAATATAATATAATATAATATAATATAATATAATATAATATAATA
>CAIGQQ010000306.1:3809357-3829259 GCA_903798035.1 Danio albolineatus
AAAAAAAAAAAAAAAAAAAAAAAAAAAAAAAAAAAAAACCCCAATCAAAGTGTATTTTGGATGTTTTATTCACATTTTACTGTAAAAAAATAAATTAATTAAATTAAATTCAATTAAAAAAAAAAACTATAAAAAAACAAAAAGCCCAAAGTTTTCACAGCCCAGGTGTTAAGACATGTATGACTTATAAATGATGTCTCTTTTTACGCTATAAAACAATGCCCATTTATCTTGGATCTGCAGTTTGTGACGTCAAATGCTATTTTTGGTTGCTATTTTTTTATTTATTTTTTACCACAACATAACTCTAAAAAATATAATACTTATATGATGCCACATTTTATGGTTTTCGGTTGTAATTTTCAGTTAAAACTAAAATGAGTATAAATGCCTCTGGATATGACAATTTAACAATTGTTGACAAGTTACACAAGTTACACACTTGTTAACGTTCATCTTTCTTGCTGGATCAACAAACTAGACTTATTATTTGAGAATATTATCTGTAGATGTCATTGAGGTCAAACATGTTTTCAATGTGTTAGAATAAAACCTCATTCTTTGGTCTTTTACAAACAATTCTACAAAAGCAATTATCCAGCATGCATTAGTGAAGCAAACCATGCTGTTATTCGGATCTGCTCTGTTCTACTGTTATCACTGTTTCGTTCCATCCACAAAAAATCATCTTCCTGTTATTTTACGACTAACTACACCGGCGAATTTTGCAGCAGTTGAAGCCTTCAAATATGTTTTTTTTGTTTTTGTTTTTGTGATAACTCCTCTTTGAACAGAGCAGTCGATTCTTGAGCTTCTTCCTCCATTATACTGTGCTCATCGATTAAGTGTAGATTTTTTTTTGCAATGAACAGACTGAGGTGGAACGTAGACTGTGGAGGAACGATTCTTTACGGTTATGGTCGTTCAGCAAACATCCATCAAAGCGTTCGCTCCCCGTGCAGGAGAGATTTTATATATTCATCTTCCTCACTTCAGGACTTTTTTTTTAATGGTTTACATATCCTGAAGCAAGACATGACAAAACAGTGAAGGCAAATGAAAACGCAGGATGAACCTCACTTGTACGGCGTTAGATTCATGTCTGGATGCAGTTTATTTGGAACAAATTGTATGGGTTTTTGAGCAGAAAACGTTTGTGTTCAGATACCAATGATCTTTGTTAACAATGATCAGTGAAAATTATTAAATAAAAACATTGTATTAAGCATGCCAGACCAGTAGATGGCAATGCTTTTTTGCTTTTCTTTTTTAAGAAAAGTTTTTGTTGTCAAAAACTCAAACATGCCTATTGACCTTATTCGCGTACATGCATGGGGCATCCATTTGAGTCTCTTTGGCTCAAGACTTCTGATTTCATTCACTTTTACTCATTTTTAGACATTAAAAACCACTCATTATGCTGCTTGATGTTGCAAACCTGATGTTTTCTTATTATATTATTATACTTTGACTGTACAGTCATGAACACACTTGTTTGTAGATGAAGTAGTATGGCCATTTCAACAGTCCACGCTTATATACTGCTTGATAATAATAGCAGGTTTGGCATGCTGTCGCAGGAGAGAACCCTGAGCTTGGGGATAATTGAGCCATGTGAGGGGGTATGCGATCAGGTAGTTCTCGAGAGTTCCCCCTGGTAAAGGAGGTAAGGTGGAGATGGGGTGGACGGGAGGGATTTGTCAAAAAACAAAGATGAGGGAGTAATGCTAGTCGGGCTATTTATAGTGAGTTTGGAATGATCTGATTGGCATACTGAAGATCACAGAGGAGAGACCAACTGCGATCAATCGTATCACATGCTCCTCTCGAAATTAGTTTGTGAAACTTCACTTATTATTCCTGGTCATTCCTCCCATAAGGCAACTGAATCGGAAGTTCTAAAACAATCGCAACAACAATAAACATAATGTTGTCTTTTTTTACAAAATCAAATTTTACATGGATAATGGTATTATTTCTAGAAACTTGTATTTAAAAAACTGCCTCCAAACTGCCAGTAGCTGTTTCCATCCAAAAAAATGTGATTTCAATTAATACGCAAAACATAAATATCACATAAAAGGCGTGTGAACAAAGCACTGTTTCCATCCAATGAGTCAAAGAGAACAAAATTGTCACTTCCTGATGAACTGGCGCCAAATATCTAAACTAAAATGGAATTTATTAAAGTAGGAGAATCTGTGAATCTTTTCCTTATTTTATAAATGATTTGCACCTCAAAAGACGATGCCGACACGCAATAAATGCGTGGTGAAGTTTGAAGGCGTCAGACGCGGAGCACAGATGCTCTTGACAGTCCTGGAGGTAATAAATAATATAATAACACTGAAACTTAAATGGTTAAGGCATTTTAGAATTACCAAAACAACATTTCAGATGTTTCACAATGCAGTCAGCCTGCTGGTTTGTCCATTCACACATTTTGACCATCACATGATCTCTTATAACAAAATTAATTTATTTTGACTATTATATTAACTGACTAATTTACAATGTGTGATGTTTTTTATAAGTTGTTTACATTTTAAGACTTTTTATTTTAAAAAACAAATGTTACACTCGTAAAGTTTGCTATGGAATGCAAAAACTTTGAAGCTCAGTATGTCAAAATCATTCAGAACACAGATAGAACCTTCCAAGGTGACAAAGTGTTTTTATGCGCATTTTCAACACATCAATTCATGCACATCAAATAGGTGGATGGAAATGTAGCTATTGTCATGTGAATGAGTTGTCAAAACGCATTCAGAATTTTCAGTCTATAGAAGAAACTGGTGTCTAAATGTACTTTTAGAATGATTTCTGAAGGGTTGTGTGACAATTAAAGCTGGGGTAGAAATGGCAAAATATTACGCGTCGGGATTAAATGACCTGGATTAAATGACCAGGATTAAATGACCTGTAAAATCTATTGTAAAACAGCTATTTTAACTGTAAACCATGTTTTACCATTGTATTGTTGGACTGTAATAAATGCAGACTTGGTGAGTAAAAGAGATGGAAAAGTAAAATATCATACAGATTTAGACTTTCATGAAGTTGAGAAAAAAAGTTGATAGAATTTTAATTTTTGTTTGAATGAATGAATGATTAATTAATTAATTAATTAATGCACACATTGGTTGCAGGTTAAAATGCTGGTCTATTTGTTTAAAGGTTTTATATCTCACAGTTTGCCAACTCCTTTTCCTTTAACCAAGAAACCAACCAACCAACCAAACAAACAAGCAAGCAGACAAACTTTTGTAAGTTTTTCCTTCTGCAAACATCTAGTCATTAGAAAATTATGTTTTTCCAAAAGTAAATAAATAAATTCTCTCTTCACTCTAAACTAGTCACTTTTTTATGATTCATCAAGTTGACATTTGAACAAACAGGAAAACAGACCATATGCTTATTGTGAGAAGCAATTGACTGATCATCCTCATCTCTACACTTAAGCACAGTAACAGCTGTTCTGATTATGTTGAAGACCACACTTCCTCACTGGAAAAAGAGAAGAGACTGAACAAGAGACTCGTGCCACTGAAAGTGTGTTGAGTGAGTCTTGGGTTTACTTCTCCAGCCTCTATTCTTTCTGTCCTTGTACAAAAGAGGTGTGCTTAATTATACTGGATGTGATTTTGCAGTATAATTTGCAGTTAACCCTTTCACATGTATGTTTTAAATACCCCTGCTGAGCCCCCTGTGACTGTTATTTAAAATAAATCCCTTCAAAGTTTCCATAGCAATGCTTCGGTTTCAGCATGTGACACACCACAACTCATGATGATCTAAGCATCCGTTTTTGTATCTTTTTTCTCTTTTTTTCTGCATATTTTGACAAAAGTCCTAATTAAAGTTCTAAATATCTGATATTCTAATTCCCAACTATCTGTAAGAACACATATTTCATTTTTTAAATGCTAAATCATGTAGCTTAAAGAGCTAAATCATATTATTTGATCTATGATGGGTGATGGATCCTGCCATGTTACCATGTGCTGCAGTGGAAAGACTAGAGCTGTTGGATTTGCAACATGTAAATTCATCAACTTCTACTGAAATACGTGAAAGTAAGTGGCCGTTTAACTAGAGACGAATAGAGTTAGCATCCTAATAACCAACAAATTGCATACTTGATGTGAACAACACATCGTATATCATTGCACAATCACAATACTCACCTATTGACATCAGCGTGTATTTTACAAACCACTAATACTACGATTTTTAGGGCTCTATTTCAATGATCTAGGAACAAAGTCTAAAGCAAATGGCACAAAAGCATTAAGGGCATCTATGAATTGACGCGATTCGCGTGAATGAAGCAGCGTGAGTTAAGGTTTTACACAATTGGAGTGCATATCGCGTGTTTTACACGAATCGCTCGACTTTGAAATTTTAACTTCAGCAGAAATTCGTGCCGCGTTAACAAATCAGTAGCTTGCTCTTGTGGGGGTGTGATTATGATGTAGCACCTGTTGTTGGTGTCCCGGGGGAAAATTCTCCTGCTGACACCAACAACAGTTCATCAAACTGGGCTTGGCTCAGTCTGCACTGCTGAAAGCTTCCATCATGCAGAATAAGTTTCTGGAGGAGTTTATGAGCTCACAGAGCTGGAACCCGCGTCTGTTGTGAGGTCAATTTGTACGCGCGAATGAAGTGAGTAAACTCAAAAAGTTCACACGCGTGCAAAAAGTACGATTTATCCGCTCTTGCCGCATCTGGTGTGAACACAGCATCATAGGGTTGTGCTTGAATATAATGTGCATTAAACCAATCAGAGTCTCATCTCTTATTCTCTTTAAGATTTCAGTTTTGCGTACCATGGCGCATTTGCCTTTTACACAGTCTATTCCAGTTCCTCAAAATAGCAATGCACCAACACACTTTCTTTTTAAACCAACATACTCATGAGTCCAGGGCTTGACATTAACACCCGCCAACCCGCAAAATGCAGGTATATTTCAGCTGTGGCGGGTTAGATAGACACTCCCACTAGTCACTTTGACTGGTTGAAAATAATTTTTGAATTGTAGTTTCCTTAAAAGCATGGTTCGACAATAAGGGTGCCCCATACAGTATATTCAAGCAAATATGATCTTAGAATCAAGAACCAGTGCGACTGACAAAAATAATTGAGTTCGCGCAAGCAACAAAAAGCAGGTGAATACCGAACGAGATCACTCGTGCACACAGGTGATAAGATACGCGCGACTGTTAAAAAAAAAAAAAAAAAAAAAAAAACGTGCATGCTCCCATGTACTTGCGTGAAGCAGCCATGCCTAGAGGAAATGCAACTGGTGTAATCAGTTCTGTTTGTAATAGACTGGACAAAAAGCTGTGATCATACACCTACAGTCATGCTGCTTTCAAGATAAAACATTTTTTATAAACATTGTTTTAATATAAAACATTATTTTAATATGAGCTCAACTGCCCGTTTATAGTATGTGTAGTTAATTGGTGATCTGGGACCTTTAGCCAGGACAGATTACAGGGCATATTTTAGATACATGACAATAGTACTTTAAGTGTCAATTTCTTTTTATAAGAAAAGTTTTGTTGAATTGAAAAGTGCAGGTATACAGCTATATGTTGCTTGTTTTGACACATTATTTCATGTTTTTCACTAAGAAATAATAGTTTATTTACTGTTAGTGTGGTCAGAGATAAATTTGAAAAACCCTTAATTTTTGCCTTGAAAAGTCATGTGAAATCAAAATAAATTGCAACGCAACACAACTCATTTGCTCACACAAAGCTCATACACAACACACAAAATGTGAAATGAATGAGGAGGCACGCAGACATAACACAAAATCTAAATCAAGTAATTTTAGGATGTCAAAATCAGATTTATGCATATAACAAAATATTTCCCCAACAAAATGATGGCTAGTGAAATTGGCAAGTGGCTAGTAATGTTGGAAATCTACTAGCCACAGTGGCTGGTGATCAAACAATGTGGCACAAAATGTGAAAATTACTGTTGCACTGGTCTGAAAATAGCAACAAACCGCAACATACACATCTTGAGCCTTATTGTGCCAAGTGTATGATAGGGCCCTTAGCATGTGTATTTACATGTCTTTAACTTTAAAAAAAAATTATTGAGAAATTGTGATTTATAACAAGCGCCATGTGTTAAGTATTAAAAATGTGGGAAAAAATAACATTTTTAGCAAGAAACTTGTCTAGAGTAGCCAGTGTTATTTTTGCCCCTTCCCTCTCTTATGTCCACTCCCAGTGTGAACCGGAAAAATAAAACAACATCCTGAATAGCAGTGGGACGCATAATCTTAAAAATCCTGCCAGCTCTGTCCGCGTGCAGCTGTGAAAGCCGAGAGCCGTTTGGCATCTCTCAACTGATGCTACAGTGCGAGTCTGTAGTAGAAAGCCATCAGACGACGTTTGTCTGTTCAGCTGTCACCTCGGCTCTCCTGAGCTGGGCCTACTGACAAAAACAGACAGACACATAACAGAGACAAAGAGACAGAGAGCGAGAGGGAGAAAGACGCGAGGGGGGAAAACAAAGACAGACTCCCTGTGGACTAAGGTAATAGACTGTCTCTCCAAATGACCATCAGAGTTCACTTCACATCGCGATGATTGCAGGTGGAGGATCGGCGAGTGAAAGATGGAGCTCTTATTCAGATTGAAATGTCACTCGGTAAAGGACATATGCTAATTCGTATGTTCTGGGCGTTTAGTAAGTGCTATTTAAAACTGCTTCATGCTGGGCTTTGTGTTGTCGAGTTCAGACATAACTGCTCAGTCACAACAAAGACGAAAAACAAGACCGAGTCCCAGAAGAGATGTGGATCGCTCAGGTCGCTTAGTCACAGATCAGGATATTTAAAGGAGTTCTCATGTTGCACTGAAGTATCAACTTTTCAGATGCTTCTGATAAAATTACTTGGGAGGTATCAAAATAGACACAGATCAGAGACCATTGTTGACACGCAGTAAGAGCATGCGGATAAAAGCAATGTGGAGGCATATCTGCAAATATTGTTTTTTTAAAGAATATGATGAGAACCGTTCAATATCATGACATGAATTTTCATGTTTGCATTAATGTTTTATCATGTAAGAGGAGGGTGCGATCTGCAGGGGGTTTACCAGAATGAGTCAAAAACTGGAGATCCCCTGACCTTGAGTGAATTCAGCCGATTAACCACAATAAGACACAAAACAGAACTTAGATGTAAAGATGATCATTATGTTTTGATACTGTACAATATGTTAACTTGGTCATATTACTTTGGCAAGTGAAAAAAAAATACCCAGAAACAGTTTTACAGGACCATTTCAAACTCTAGGAAGTGGCCCTATTCAATTCAATTCACCTTTATTTGTATAGCGCTTTTACAATGTGGATTGTGTCAAAGCAGCTTCACATAGAAGGTTATAGTAAATTGAAAATGTCAGTTTAGTTATTAGCTAGTAAATTATTAGCTAGTATATAGCTGAGTTCAGTTCAGTTCAGTGTTGTTTAATATTCACTACTATGGTATGGCTGGTTTTTACTATATTAGAAATGGTCATGAATATTAACGAGCTCTGCTTTGGCGCTGTCTGCCTGACAATCACACATGTATTATGTATTATTATATACCGTATGATAACACAGATGTGAATTAATATCAACCGCTATATGAACAGATGAATTTCACAGAAAAATCACAGTAAGAGCTGAGTGATATGACATGATGCAAAAATGTGCTTTGAACTCTTATATTCAGCAATCTACATGTGTCTGTTGCCTCATTACAAACATACAAATCAAATTTTATCATTCATCCATGCATCCATTTTCTTGTCTGCTTAGTCCCTTTCTTAATCTGGGGTCGCCACAGCAGAATGAACCGCCAACTTATCCAGCATGTGTTTTACGCAGCGGATGCTCTTCCATCCCTGGGAAACATCCATACACACTCATTCGCATACATACACTAGGGCCAATTTAGCTAACCCAATTCACCTATAGCGCATGTCTTTGGACTTGTGGGGGAAACCAGAGCACCCGGAGGAAACCCACGTGAACATGGGGAGAACATGCAAACTCCACATAGAAATGCCAACTGACCCAGCCGAGGCTTGAACCAGTGACCTTCTTGCTGTCAGGCAATTGTGCTACCCACTGCCCCACCATGAGGCCCCAAATTTTATCATATACACATTAAACTAACAAATTACATGGACAAACCATTTGAGAAGCATTGTAATAAGGTTTCACGACGACAAAGAAAAGCAGTATCATGTGAGTGTTACCTTGATAGGATTATTAATCAAAATATAACATGTTTCATTTGATCAAAGCGTTCAGAAGGACATGCTGTAAAGACCACACCCTCTTCTGATAAGTGGGCAGAGGACACACACACAAGCATTCATTTGTAAACCCGACACACATTATCAAAGGTCATCAGACTTCCATAGCAGTACTCTACTGAACTTATGCCCTTCACGTCAGTTATAATTTGTTTATTGGTCTGCACTCCAGACAGCAGCTCAAAACAATGTCAGAGCACAGGTTGTGTTTCATGGATACAGCTATTCTAATGAATACATACTAAAATAAAATCCTGTTTTAGTATGTCTTAGTGCCAGTTGCATAATAACGTTTTGCCTGGTTAAATTAATTAATTCATTATTGAAATGTGATCGTGATCATGTCTTTAATTTCAAAATGACAATTTATGGCTGGTGGCTCTGTGGTTAGCACTGTCACCTCACAGCAAGAAGGTTGCTGGTTCGAGTCCCAGCTGGGTCAATTGGCAAAACAAAGTAATTTGTCCTCTTTATCAAAAGGCAATACATATATTATTTATGAATTATATATTTATGTTTTTATGTTACAATAATTTATAAATTAATATATTTATGCTACACTATTATAGTAAAAGTACTATTTCCACACTTATATACACTGTAAAACCCAATAAGTTAAGGTAACTGAAACCATTTGAGGAAACTGGTTGAAACAAACTATTTAAGTTCAACAACTAATCCCAATGAGTACTGTGAACTTAATCCATTTGAGTAAACAAAGCAATTTGAGCACAGTAAAACTCAATAAATGAAGAGAATTCAAACCAACTGAGTACTGTAAAACCTAATAAGTTAAGGTAACTCAAATTATTTGAGGAAACCGATTGTTACAAATCATTTGAGTTAAAAAAAAAAAAAAACTAGGTCCCACTATATATTTAGTGGCCTTAACTAATATGTACTTACACCAAAATTAATGATTTATTACAATGTACTTATTGTGTAAATACATGTTTTCACATCGTACTTGATGCTTAATTTTCTGTAATTACATTTGTAAATGTAACACCACTAAACTTGTTTTTAACTTTACCCCTATCTCAACTCAAGAGCACCGCAAGTGTTCTCAAATGCAATATGAACACAGTAAGTACATTGTATTTTTTATTTTTTGATGCAAGTACTTATATTGTAGATAAGGACACTTACATTAACAACCAGAAATAAATTTAAAATGACAAAATCAATGTTAAACATTATGTACTCACTTAAACTAATTTTTATCAAAATTGTACCAGTCATTTCATACTATGGCCTGTTCATTTTAGATTCTGTCTGTCTGTCTCACTGAAGAGTGAATCCTTGACAGTCAGTCAGCAGGTGGAGCGACGTTTAATATGCACTGTTCCATGTTAGTGATCTAATGCGAGTTACAGACTTTTCCGAAGACACATGCCATCTTCTATCACATCTCTACTTGTGCACACGTCCACATGTAGCCCATCCACCCCAGAATGCGATGTGTGACAGTGGAGCTCGCCATATGATAAAATGAAACTGACACAGCTTAAATACCCCAATGATCCACATTCCCCAACAGAGAAAAGGACCTGAGTGCCCCCCCGCTAGCATGCAGGTGTGTGAATCACGCGAAATGACTGTGAATTTAAAAGTCTGGGTTAAAGCTCCAGAGAGAGGCAGGCAGAAAGAAGACAAGGGATCATTTTACATTTTGACAAGCACATGCTTCACACAGTCCTTTCTTAAGGTTTTTAATGTCACCTCAGCTTTGTTCAAGAGTAACAGAACTTCTTTTGATAATGAAGTGTACACAGCTAGTAAAATAACATAGTTAGTTACTTCACTTGGTTGATAGTTAAAGAAATAGTTTACCCAATTATGAAAAATAACCAACTGTAACTGTGACTGGAAAAAATAAGTAACTGTCAGTATACTCACCCTGTATCTGTTTTTTTTTTTTTTTTTTTTCAGATTCCAGCTTTTAGATAAAACCATGGTCTTCATTTCGCAATTCATAAAATCGGTCAGTGGCTAGTGACATTTATTAGGGTAAAAAACATATAGAAAAACTTAGGACATCTGATGACACATTGAAGTTCTATAAAAGTTCAACAATTGGTTACAACCCTAAACAGTGTACATATTATGTAGTGTTAGTGGAATGTGTATATTTTAATTTGGGACATATTAAAAAGATAACCCAATACCACATATCAAAACAAAATACCATATTTTCAGCATACTACAGCTAATTTAGTTTTGACAACGCAAATGTATAAACAAAATACTAAGTGTCTATTCACACTTAAGATGACGACTACACTCTCAGAAATAAAGGTACAGGAGCTGTCACTGGGGCAGTACCTTTTCAAAAGGTGCATATTTGTACCTGAAGGGTCCAAATGGTACCTCAAAGGTTCTTTTTAGGTACATTTGGGCGCTATTATGCACCTTTGAGGTACCGCTGTGGACCCTTTGGCTACAATTATGTACCTTTTGAAAAGGTACTGCCCCAGTGACAGCTCCTGTACCTTTATTTCTGAGAGTGTACAGTATATGTTATTAATATAGTTCAAATCACATTCGACCAGCCATTCATAATAAATTCTACTTATCAAGCTTGAGCATGAAAAGTAATATGAGAAAATTGCAGCAATCCCTCACAATAAACAGAACATTATGTGTACACTGGTGTGGACAGTAATATATTTATATAGGTTAAAGGTCATAAAGCATGTATAATTATCATTCTTAGTGTGCACAGTTTTTATATTGAGATTTTAACCTCTTTGACATCAAATATTTTATCTAAACTAAACATTCAACATAATAACGTCATATGAACTTGGAAAGCATAATGAAATATAGCTGGCTAGCATCAGTGTTGGGCAATAACACGTTACTAGTATGGCGTTACTGTAACGACTTTATTTTTGACAGAAACTAATACTGTAACGCATTACTTCTTAAGCTTTGTTAGCATTACAAAATGAAGCGTTTGACAGTTACTTGGTAAATTATTTAATTTTGGCTGCAGTCTAGCCTATTGTACATCTTCCTGTTTACAGCGGCGACGCATTGTGTGATTGGTGTATGCCAGCCAACCACTGTAAAGAAGGCTGGGCAAAAGTAAAGAAAAAGCCGAGAGACCGGGTACAAGTGTAACAGGCAAAATGTATGCACGCGAGAGACTGAATGTGCACTAGGTAGGCCGAGTGTGTGTATGCGAGAGAGATCAAATGCAAACGAGGTAGGCCGACTGTGCTCACAGGATGAGAGACTAATAACTATTATTAATTACTACTAATACTACTATGTTGTTTCAAACAAATAAGCACACATTTGTTATCTGTATAACAAAATTGATTAGTTTAGTAGACACAGTGACACATTTCTGTTATATTTCAGGAACACGTTATTTAAAATGTATGGTGTTGTATTGCTCGGAAAAACGCTGTGATTTTTTTTGTTTTTTTTGTTTAACATATTTTTACAGCTGTGATACAACAGCAGATTTTGCACTTTGAATATACACAGCTTACTTTCCATAAGTTTCTGACATACCACATTTAATTTGTGTTTAGTTTGAAAATTGCTCATAGATTTCATTTTTAGGCAGCTGGTATGTTTTTGTTTTGGTTAGAATGCATCAAATGTATGGTTGTCTATAACAGCAGTGTGTTGGTGCTGAGTTTCACCAATTTTTTTTTTTTCTGAATGATAATTCAGATTACTTTCTTTTATTTATTTTACAAAGGTTTTGTATTTGTTGTATATTGTCGCTATTTTCATACTCAAGCTGTGAAGGAACATGTTTAAGGGTTAAATATTAAATTTCATGACAACGAAGTAACTTTAGTTTTTGCTTTTTGTTATCTGAATATACTACTCAGCTGGTTAATAACCTTGAGATATTTTCGTTTTTGCACTGCTGGTCTGACTTAAATTAGTGTTTAAAAATAACTTTTTATTTCATTTATTTAACTTTCTATTTTGTTTTTTAGTTGTGAGAATGCAAATGAAGTAAAACTGTGAAGTTGATTAACTGTGTATTCTCCATGCATCACTTAAGTGACATTATAAGGGCAGTAATTGTTCTTTGTTTTTTGTTTGTAATTGTTTTTAAAATGTTCTTTGGAAAAAAAAAAAACATTAGTTTTTGGTGAAAGTAATCGATATTCGATAATCGATAAGTAATTGAGTTACTTTTTTAATGAAGTAACTAGTAACTGTAACTAGTTACTATTTTTCAGTAACTAGCGGAACACTGGCTAGCATTGAAAGTATTTTTCAAAAATAAAAAAGAGCTTAGTAATCTGTAAATGGTTTGTTTGTTCTTAATAAGCATCTTAATAGTTTGTATTGTTTTTTTTTAGGTGAAGACTTTTATGAGCCATCTCCTTATGAACCCATGACGCCTCACCGACATTCAGATGCGTTTCGCCTGGCGTCAATCATCTCAGGTATTTTAAGCATTTTCATTAGTTTATTGTTTGTATTATGTGTTCATTCTGGGAGCGTACTGTTAATAATGACTCCTTTTAAATTTCCATCTCTTATTTGAAACTCATATAACCGAACTCTAAATTATTTCTTATAATGTTCCAGTACTTACCACACTAATTAAAGACTAAAGTATTCATCCTAAAGTTTTCTATTTACACATTACCAGCATCGTAGAAGAAGAAATGAAGATAAATTGCTAACGTTCCTTTCTAGGAAAAAGAGAAGCACGGACAAGTGGTTATTTCACTGGAATAAAAACCATTCTAGACATTTGTCACCTTGGCATGAGTTAAGTCTAATGTTTAATTCACTGACAGCAGTCATTACAGACAGTAGAGGACAGAAATATTGCCTTCAATCCATTATCACAGCCTCACAGAGCCTGGAACAACTAGAATAACTCATTTTTATTCTGATCCGGAGGAGTGAAATAGCCAGTGAACGACAAATCTCATGAAAATAGTGCATTCAGAAGGGCTGTCAGATCCATCTTTTTGCATAATACCATTTTTGTGTCTAGAAAGGCCTGCTGTGAGTAGCAGCTGAGGTTTGAAGTTTGCATATTTCCTTTCTTTATACAAAAGAAAAGCATAGCAGCTGGGAAATGTGGAAACACAAACAGCCTCCATTAGCTGATCTTGTAAACATTAAGTGATCGTGTCATTTTTAGAGAGGTGAGTTAAGTAGGATTTAATGTCCGTGTTGCGTAATTTTATGTTTTGTTATGGCTATTACATCTTCAGTTGATTAAATATGACAACATAAAAGGAGAAAATTAGTTTGGGACAAATTGAAGGCATAGTTCACCCAAAAGTGAACTTTCTGTTATCATTTGTTCACATTCTTGTGTTTTCAAATACTTTTTGGATTGGCCAACAACAAATAGGCATCAGACTTTCTCGTTTGTTATGACTGACAGTTTTTAAAAATCCATCAAATTCTTATCCTATTATTATTTTAACCAGGTTTGAATGTATGTTGCCAGATTGAGGTCAAACATGCTTTGAGATTTGAATATTTTGTCAAGTGTTTGATGAGATGATGAGCTTCATACAAGATCTGGCAAACATGGACAAAAAGTCATTTTTCGTAACAAGATTGTGCCATAAAACGTATGGGAATTTCCCAGGAGAAATAAAAATGAAAGGGTGTTGAGAGATTGGCGTGAAATACAGGAGACTCCCAAGAAATCCAGGAGGAAATCCCAAGTGTTGGCAGGTATGCAGCCCTCTCAAATATTGCTTTTAAATTAATAATTCCTACTGTATAGGAAACTATGTTATTTAATTCAATTTAAAATTATAATAAAAATATATTTTATAGCTTTTGTTTGCAGGTTACATTTGATTTCATTTTAACATTTTACTTTATGAGCTTACAAAAGTGAAAATTAATCTTTAATCCATTAATAATATCATTTATTTTCTGCCGTTTAGTTTTGCATGATCAAATAGCAGCTCACAGAATAAATAACATAACATCCCAATTTTACCTGCAGCGTAAGCGGTTGATCCACTGCAATTGCACCCACTTATACAAACTATAGGCTTATATTTCAATTATAACACTGGGAACTTGACATCACAGGGCAATCATCTTTGAAGCCATCATGCTTAAAACCTTTAAAACATGTTATAACTTGAAACGGCTGCATAGCAGGATGTCATGGGATGCTACTTTTCACACCTCTTTCTCTCTCTTTACACTGTTTTTTTTTATTATTAGTATTACTTTAATAAAATTAAGCCTAGCCTACAAAAAAAATTATAAATAAATAAAAAAAAAAACGGTCAAACAGAATAGTAGCCTTCTGAATTGCTGCTAAAAACAACAACAACAAAAAAACAACTTGACATATAATTTCTGATTGGCATTATCACGCCACATGAGGTGCTGGATCCAGATCTGGCTGACTATATACTGTAGTTGTATGTAGACAATAATGAAGTTTAGAAAAAAAATGTTTTGGGTTATAACACTGGGTTATAGCCTAAAAACATTATTCTGCTTATGCAATCTTTGGTTGTGCCACTCGTCATTATGCATGCCACTTGCACACCCTGGCCCACATTATGGGTAAAATTTGGTTAAATTTAAAATGATGATATAAAACATTTTATAACTTTTGTTTTTAAGGTTAAACTCTATTTATTTTAATATTTTACTTCATGAGTTTACCACGTTAAAACCGATAACTCTCTTTAACCCAGTGAACATTACATTTATTTTCGGGGGTTTAGTTTTGCACAATGTAGAGACTTATTTTTCAATTATGACACTGGAAACTTGACATCACAGCTCAAGTCTTTGAAGTCAAAATGCTAAAAACAGACTGCTGCATAGGAGTATGTCATGGGATGCTGCTTTTCACACCTCTTTCTCTTTCTTTACACTGAATTTTAAACTGTGAGTCAAAATGAATGGAAGCCTTCTGAATTGCCGTCACTGCCAAAATGAAACAACATCAAACTTCTGATTGGCATGATTACACCATATGAGGCGCTTAATCCAGATCTGGTTTATAATATAGGAGTACGTAGATAAAAATCAAGTTTAGGGAAAAAAAAAGAAAAAAAAAGGGGGGGGGGGGGGGGGGGGTACCTCTGGCCTATAGCCTACGTTATTATTATTCAAATGCAAACTTTGGTTGTGCCACTGGCAAAGTTGGGTGTAACATGTTCCAAAGTAATTTGTTACTGTATTTGGTCACACTTTGTTTTGATGGTCCATTTGTTGAGTTTATGTTACATTGCAACTAATTCTCACAAGCTTATAAGTAGACTGTTAGGTTGGGGTTAGGGTTAGTGTAAGTTGTCATGTACTTGCAAAGTTTCTTATAGTCAGTTAAATGTCTGTTAAATGTCAGTATCAACAGATATAAGGTAGACAGTCTACTAATACTCAAATGGACCATCGAAATAAAGTGTTACCCTGTATTCTAATGACATTTTTGGGGAGCAAAGTAATGTGGTGAATTACAATTCAAATTTGTGTAATTTGATTACTAGTTACTAAAGTCAGTGAAATTGTGTTACTTGAATTACAAATATAGTTTTTAGAAGGAAAAAATGCTGTTCTTTAATAATGTTTTTGCTGCAATGTCAGTTAAGCATGTGCTTTTAATTTGCTGGAGAACACGAGGAGCAACTTGTTCAAGCTCTTAAACAGAAAGCATTCGAGGACAATGCTAAGGAGCACACCAGCACCCAAAAACATGGCAGTCCAAATTGAACTTTGTGCAGGATCAGGAGTGAAAGTATCCTCTGAATGTGAAGAGAAGCGTAGCTGCTTATGGGGCCATTCACATATCGCGTCTTTTGCATGCGCAGGTTTGTTATTTCCAACGGAGGCGCGTGGCTTTCACACATATATCTGAAGAGCATGTTGTGCGCTCTCGCATTTTCTATGTGCAAGAACTTGTGACAAGAACTGACCGATCAACTTCATGCTTTGTATGGAATACACACATTTTGGTAGACTAATTTCCTCAGACAAACACAGAACACGCTATACTATGGATGTCAAAGGTTACATGTATTTAATTTTCTTCACGTGTTCTTTTGTGTTAAAAAAAAGACAAACAAGTTTGGAACAAGTGAGTAATGAGAGAATTGTAAGTTTTGGGCCAACTCTAAGTCTTTTAAATATGTCAAGCTGCTGTGATCAAGCCATTCTAATGTTTCTCAGTGAATAATAAATTACTTAAAGAGCTGCAGTTTTTTTTTTTTTAGGTATATTTGATATGTTTTAAAGGTAACTTCAAAGTAAAGTAATTAGTAGTCTGATTACATGAAGTAATTAGTAATGTAATCAGATTACAATTTTCCCGTTGGAGTCAGTAATTTGTAATCTACAACTGTTTTTTTAAAGTAACTTACCCCACACTAGCCACTAGTCATTGTACATGCCACTTGCACAACCTGGCACATATTACGAGTAAGATTATGAGAAAATAAAGGCTTCATTGTATCCCATATATGCCACATTGTTTTTTTTTTTGTTAGTTTTTTTTTCACCAGAAGTGTCACAGTGGCCATATTAGGGGTCATTCATACAGAATGTGTTTTTTATTCCAACGCTCTATTTTTACATTATTATTATTTTTTTTTTTAACATAAATGCAATTGATAGATATTATTATGGATTTGATGTTATGCTCTAGTCCAAAGGTGGGCAAACTATGGCCTGCGGGCCATATGCTGCCCGCTGAACACTTTCATCCTGCCCGCGAGGGAGTTTTTAAAATGCTGCTTCTGAGTAACGATTTGGTTTCAGAATTAGTAAATTAATGATGCAATACAAGTAAACACCGTTTGATGGCAGTATTGCACGTGGTACAGTTAGTGCACTCTCACATATTAAAATGCACTCGACCGAAGAATGGGCAACAAAATACTTCTACACCAATATCGGACAGAAAGCGGTATGTCTAATATGCCAAAAAAGCATTGCTGTTTTTAAAGACTACAACCGAAGTCGACAATTTTTAAGCAAACATTCAAATTATGCTGTCAACCAGTCACCTGCAGAAAAGGCAAAGAAGGCTACAAAACTTGCCACAAACGCAAAAGCCCAGCAAAAGACATTTTTGAAACAGTGCTCTTTTCAAGAGTTGTTGTGCCATCAGTCTTGTCTTGTTTCTTTCTTTGAATAAGCAGGTTTGAACTCGAGTAACATGAGATAGTCCAGTGATGTCGTTTCGAAAAATGTCTTAATAACAACTCAACTGAACTATAATACACAGTCAAAGAACTGTCTTGCTTCCATCTTCTCGACACAACTTCCTCTTTTCCGGAAGTGACATCAGCATATACTCTATATTATAAATTAAATTACTTAGTACAATATTTTTTTGCTTTTCACATTATTATTAATTTAACATAAATAAAAACAATGAACTTGTGGCTCTTAGAATCTTTGACTTGTAAATTTGACACACTCATTCATTCATTTTCTTGTCGGCTTAGTCCCTTTATTATTCTGGGGTCGCCATAGAGGAATGAACCACCAACTTATCCAGCATATTTTTTTATGCAGCGGATGCCCTTCCAGCCGCAACCCATCTCTGGGAAACATCCATACACACTCATTCACACTCATACACTACGGACAATTTAGCTTACCCAATTCACCTGTACCGCATGTCTTTGGACTTGTTGGGGAAACCGGAGCACCCGGAGGAAACCCACGCAACCACGGGGAGAACATGCAAACTCCACACAGAAATGCCAACTAACCCAGCCGGGCTCGAACCAGCGACCTTCTTGCTGTGAGGCGAACGTGCTACTCACTACGCCACCGTGGCGCCCTAAATTTGACACAATAATAACATATTAAAAAATCAGTTTTGTGTTAATGTGACATGTTTCTGTCCGATATTCCATGTTCCATGCATACTGCCACTATAAATAAACGTAATTTTTTGAAGGATTTGACATGTGGCCCTTCACTTGGTTTGCAAAACTTGATGTGGCCCTCTGGTCTAAAAGGTTTGCCCATCTCTGCTCTAGTCTTACATATTTTGCAGTACCTACAGAAACACATTAGCATCACATTTTGAAGATGCTGTGTCAGGTTAAAATAATTACCATCACATTCAGCACCGTTCATCAATGTCAGTTCTAAAGCAGTGGACCAATCAAAAGAAATTGGAGGGCAAGTGTTATTTGATGGCAACATTGCAGAGGAGACACTCATTGGTTATGTCTGAAAACAGTGACTGCGTTTGTAAAGACACATAAAGGCACCTCTTAAAAGTGATTTTAGGTAGACTTCTGAGACAACATGACAATTTAATCATCTACAACACAATTCAGAGAGCTTCGGTGAAAACTAAAGGAATTGCTGCTCACTATTCCACAAGAAATGCCATCAAAAGTGAACGAAAATGTCAAAAATGTATGTTTACACGCACAGTAACACCCACATGGCACCTGGAGACACAGTGTTTCTTTTTTAGCTCAGCGATCATGAATGGAACACACAGGATTCTGAGATATCAAAGGTAGCAAAGGACACATCCATGCTGCCTTGATCAGAAGAAGGTACCTCTAGAGACAGGAAGTGAAGCAAGATTTGGATTCAGATATGCCTTGATGTCTCTTCACCATGGTATGCTGCCTCAAAGACAGTATTTTAGAACTTTTTTTGCTGCAACGCACTGAATTGTATAACATTATAAAACCTTGTTTCTTTAAAAAAGAAAATCTCTGCCACTGAATATCTATGAAAATATAGTGAAATATAACATATTTGTATTTTACATCACGTCTCAAAAAAGAGCATCTCAGGAACCTTGTGTTCTACACCGTGCTTTAAAAAAATAATGAAAAAAATTGGATGGGGTCAATAGCATGGTGGTTAAGCTTGTTGACAAATTGCACTGTGGTGCTCATAGCAACACAAGTTTTATTCTTGGCTCAAGGTCCTTTGCCAAACAATCCTTCTATTTTTGCTCTCCACATATTCCTTTCTCCACTCTCCTTGGTCCTATCCACCAAAAATAAAAAAATAAAATAAAATAATAATAATAATAATAATAATAATAATAGTAGTAGTAGTAGTAGTAGTAGTAGTAGCAGCAGCAGCAGCAGCAGCAGCCTCAGCAGCAATAATATTGTGTCTCACGTTTTTGGATGCAACTATGTGTGAATATGCATGTGTGTTTAAATGTTACCTGTAATGTTTATGGTCCTTCAGATGGAAGCAACATATTGGGTTATATTGGTGTCCATCCAACACCCCAACATAATTATAATCAAATCATTTCAATTCATTTCAGAGGTGCAGTTTTTGTCCTGAAATTCCTGGGTGAGTATCTGTTTTTGCAGTTAGTGTAAAATAGATTTGTGAAAGAAAATGAGGGTAAATTATTACAATTTTAATAAAGCACATTTTGATAAAAAAATCATGCTCTTTGCATTAACAGCCACAACAATTACAATCAATCAAAAAAGCCCAGCAGGCAAACGTCATAAGATGGTAATATTACATTAGATTTAGGTTGTGATGTCAGATGACCAAAATTCAATGTCTAGCCAGTGTGAACATTATTATTATTATTATTATTATTATTATTATTATTATTATTATTAT
>CAIGQQ010000306.1:3838507-3869246 GCA_903798035.1 Danio albolineatus
AGTTTCTTTTGAGTGCTACGGTCACCTGACTCATTCAAATATCTCAAATATTGTAACAAACAAAGCCAACTACAATCATTAATTCTGCACTGATATAGGAGAGCATGTATACGCATACACTTGAGATGATCCCTTATATAAAATATCCCCTTATTAAATATGTCCTATGATGATCCCTTATATAATATATCCCCTTATTAAATAAGTCCTGCTGGAGCTGTTTCACAGTAAATAAACAGTTAAACGGTCAGTAATAATTTTTTCAATAGTATACGTTGGCAAACAGTTTAGCTTATTAAAATTAGCTGTTATAAAGAAATAGGATCAAGTTATCAAATCTTATTCACCTTTCCTCACTGTATAACTTACACATTCTGAATAAAGAGCAGTGAATGAATCTCATTTATTTAGATTTTTTGTTTGATTACATTAAATAACAGAAGTTTACATATATCGTTATAATGAAAGCATTCCATTGCTTTCCTAAAGTTTTATGCTCATTTAGGACAAAAAAAAACCCATCAAGATCGACATCTTTAGATGTTATTATTAATTATGTGCATATGTCTGTTCAAACACAAAACCCAGTATCCACTTTCGCTTTGCTTCTAATCGAGTGTACAGAATCCGTTTGGGAAACAGCATCTGTTTTTCACTATGGACACGTCAGCTGAAAGTCATGCACCGCTTTATGACTGTTTTAAGGGTTGCATAGGAGGAGCGACGGCACCTGTAATGAAAAGGAAAGGGAATCCCGCCGTTTTTATGTTTATTTCAGAGTGTTTCTTGCCTAAATAAAACGAAAGCACAGACAGATTCCAACAGCTTTAAGAGCAAGTGCTGCCCCTGGTGGTGCGGCGGTATGGTTTTTTTAATAGGGAGGATCGGCTCTTTAATGTTTATTGTCACCCGTCGGAGAATAACTGAAAATACGGGAGAAATACGGGAAAATACATTTACGGGATGATAGCGGGATAGAACTGTAAAATACGGGAGAATCCCGGGAAAAACGGGAGGGTTGACAGGTATGCTGAGCAGTAAGTGGAATACAAAGCACATCTAGCCGAATTCACATAAGAAACCCAGCAGTCTTACACAACAGCCCTCTGTTTCATATCAGGCTGCTGATAAACCTGTCAGGCTTTGTTCTGTGATAACAATTATCCCTTACATGACAGAAAAAATGTCCAAAAAGTATATTGGGAAATATGAAATCAATAGTTGTGCCTCCTGATGATACGCTGAGGTCTTACAAAGCTAAACGATCAGTCTGTGCTAAAAACAGAACATTATTTTCAACATTGCATCCTTTAATCTACAGCCTCAGGCAAATGTAATATTGGTACATCTGGTTTGCCAACAAATCATTCTAATAAACTGATTGTGAGGAACTGCATGGTCCAGTTCAGTTAATAGGACTGAACCATTTGAAACAGCTTATGACTAATCAATCAAAAGTCACTTTGATGAGTCAATACATTATAAATATGATGGTGGTTTATGTCCACTAATTCAGTGCGCCATGTACTTGGGAAAGAGTTTCAAGTCTGACCCAAATACAGTCGGTGCTACATGAATGTGTGAACTGAGCACTTGAATAATGTATTCATTCATTCATTCATTCATTTTCCTGCGGTTTAGTCCCTGATTTCTCAGTGGTCGCCACAGCGAAATGAGCCACCAACTTATCTAGCACATGTTTTACACAGCGGATGCCCTTCCAGCTGCAACCTAGTTCTGGGAAACACCCATACACTCTTACATTCACACACGCTACGACCAATTTAGTTTATTCAATTCACCAATAGCGCATGTCTTTGGACTGTGGGGGAAACTGGAGCACCTGGTGGAAACACTCACGAACACAGCCTGAACATGCAAACTCCATCCAGAAACGTCAACTGGCCCAGCTGGGACTTGAACCAGTGGCCTTCCTGCTGTGAGCTGACTAACCACTGCACCACTGTTCCACCCTGGTGACATTAATTTAAAATTGTATCTCTTACATGTTCGTTCATTTGTTCATTTATTCGTTTATTCATTTTTTCATTCATTCATTTATTCATTCATTCATTCATTCATTCGTATGCCTAATAGTTCATGTAAAATGTTGAGCTGATGAAGACCAGATTATTCATTTCATATGCTTTACATCCACATTTCAATTAATTACTAGGTGCTTTAATAACATTGTGTATTTATTATTTTATTGTGTGATAACAGAAAGAGTCCTCTTGGCCAAGGCTAATGTTCAGTTTCAATTGATTTGTTTATTTATTTTATTTTTGTACAGGCCAATTGTTTCACTAGAAGACCACTGCATGTGTATGGTCAGGAAGAGTATTTTACATTTCCTGATCAATTTTATATACTTGTTTATTAAAATCAATAATTATTCTTCACTTGTATGAAATGAATCACGAAAGACCACAGTTTTGTCTAAAAAATATTTCAATTTAGATAACTCATCTGCTAATTAAAATTTTTGGATAAAAAAAAAATTGTCTTGAATATGTTGATTGTTAGATGTCGTTCAGTGTTGCAGAATAAAGATGCTTTAAAATCACATTAAAAAGCAGAAATAATTAAACAGATATTTGGACTATACTTTCCTTCATCATGGTAATACATAGAGCAATGCAAAGTGGGGGCGAGTACTACATCACACTGGATGTTAATCACTGCATAGATGCTCAATTACTGTTTTCATTTTGCATTAAGGGCCTCACGGTGGCAGAGTGGGTAGCATAATGGCCTCACAGCAAGAAAGGTCACTAGTTCAAACCTCAGCTAGGTCAGTTGGCATTTCTGTGTGGAGTTTGTATGTTCTCCTCGTGTTCATGTGGGTTTCCTCCGGGTGCTCCGGTTTCCACCACAGTCCAAAGACATGCACTATAGATAAATTGGGTAAGCTAAATTGTCCCTAGTGTATGTGTGTGCATGAGAGTGTTTGGATGTTTCCCAGTGTTGGGTTGCAGCTGCAAGGGCATCTGCTGCATAACACATATGCTGGATAAGTTGGCAGTTCATTCTGCTGTGGATTTATGAAGATATTTTAAACAGCAATTTTAAATACATCACATATATTAAAAACCTACATCAAAACTCTATGGCTTCCGGCTAATTGTCATCCCATACAAAATCGCAGGGTTTAAGATCTAATTTCCTAAAATAAACTTCACTTGCTGGCTGAGATACGATATAAACTAGATATCAGATCAAACAAGAAGCACTGCATTAAATTATATTATTCCGCTCCAAGTATGGAAATAAATTTTACCCCAGTATTTTTAATGGAATTTCTGCGCTAGCACATACCTGTCAACCCTCCCGTTTTTCCCGTGATTCTCCCGTATTTTACAGTTCTATCCCCCTATCATCCCGTAAATGTATTTTCCCGTATTTTTCCCGTATTTTCAGTCGTTCTCCGACGGGTTTCAATTAACATTAAACAGCCGATTCTCCCTATTCACAACCCATACCGCCGAACCACCAGGGGCCGCCCCTGCTCTTAAATCTGTTGGAATCTGTCTGTGCTTTCATTTTATTTAGGCATGAAACACTCTAAAATAAATATAAAAGTGGCGGGATTCCCTTTCCTTTTCATTACAGGTGCCGTCGCTCCTCCTATACAATTCTCAAAACAGCCATAAAGCGGTGCGTGACTGTCAGCTGACGCGTCCGTAGTGATAAACAGACGCTGTTTCCCAAACGTATTCTGTACACTCGATTAGAAGCATATCGAAAGTGAATACTGGGTTTTGTGTTTGAACAGATATGTACACATAATTAATAATAATAACATCTAAAGATGTCGATCTTGATGAGGTTTTTTTCAAACACAAATAATTTTGTCCTAAATGAGCATAAAACTTTAGGAAAGCAATGGAATGCTTCCATTATAACTATATATGTAAACTTCTTTTATTTATAACAGTGACGCCTCTGTTATTTAATGTAATCAAACAAAAAAATCTAAATAAATGAGATTCATTTACTGCTCTTTATACAGAATGTGTAAGTTATACAGTGAGGAAAAGAATAATAAGATTTGATAACTTGATCCTATTTCTTTATAACAGCTAATTTTAATAAGCTAAACTGTTTGCTAACATATACTATTAAATTTTCTTTTGTAAATAATACTATAAAAAATAATTATTACTGACTGTTTAACTGTTTATTTACTTTGAAACGGCTCCATACGGATATATTTAATAAGTGGATTTTATTTATCAGTTTTTTTTGGGGGGGGTGGTTGATCCCTTTTTTTCACATTCCAATGTTGACTGGTATGCGCTAGCATGCTGCTAATGACGCCGCCTGCCTTTTGTCTCTTTTTACGCTTTAACTACCAAATGGATGCTTAGGTCTATTTAACTGATTAAATTTGAATCACATTACAGCATCGATGTTGTAAAAGGAACCTTATGAAATTGAAAATAGTCACATACAGCTTGCCCGGAAATTCATTATTGGCTGAACAACACTAGTCATGCATATAGCCAATTTGGACGAATTAGCCACTAAGTGAAGTTTATTTATAAACTAATTTCGAGATAATCACATGCAGATGATTGCTTGCAGCTGGTCCCGCATTATTCAGTTTATGATTCACCAATCAGACAATTCCTAAGCCACTATAAACACCCTAAGTTCCATATCACAGCCATCTTCATTTTGAAGAATCCCCCCTTCCACCCCTACTCCTCCTCCTTTCCTAGATGGATGGCACGGTGGCCTCACAGCAAAAAACGTCACCGGTTCTAGTCCTTACCAAGCCAGCTGACCTTTCTGTGCAGAGTTTACACGTTCTCCCTGTGCCCACCGTCCAAAAACATGCAACTTAAGTTAACTGACTAATCCAAATCGGCACCATAGACATGCTCCTAGTAAGTAGTTTTCTTTTAATAGCAATCACTGTCCGTTCATTAGCTACCCGCAGGGGAGTTCTCGAGATCTACCTGAGCTCAAACTCTCAACTCGTTTTGCAAACAGGAGCGAGCCCCGGGCTCGAGGATCTTATGAGCTCAGGGCTCTCTCACGGGACAGCATCCCAAACGAGCTTTATAATCAATCATCAGCTAAGTGTGAAGCATAAAATAGTTTTATTTCCTCATTAAATCAGGCTGGTATTTCATATCAATGAGCAGTGCTAAATGTTATAAGCATGAATAGTTTAATAAATGTTATTGTTGGGCTTATTGACATTGATCAATATTGTACGCTCTTAAACAAAATAATAATAAATCAACAAAAACTAAATGCACAATCAGTACCCAGAGCAACACATTTAGGAGGGAGAAAGGTACTGATTACGATGATTATAGGAATAACGTGTCACAATTTCTCAGTTGCCTATCCCAATGGTACACCTTTAAGTGGCTTCTTCATGCTTCTGATTCAAAAATATAGCTTCAAGCAGTTATGTTGGCACCAAAGTTAAATAAGCTTGTGAATATCATAAAGTCATGATTGATATTACTGAGCTGATTTAATTTTATAGCATATGTTGTCAATTGTCCTAAAAGCCCTGCCTCTCATATTTTTTCAGAGCTCAGTGCATTTGACATTTTCAATTTTGTTTATTAAAATACTTTATATGCATTTTTCCTGATCTCCATACCATGCAACACTGCACGACCCTTCAATGCATCAATATTTTAATTTTCAAGCTTGCAGCGTGCATTCATTGCTAAAGAACAATACGTTTTATGCCAAAACAACCGTTCTGACAAAATTGTCCAAAACTGTAAAGATTTTACAAGTTAGACTGTAAAACATAACCTTCAGCCACTGACATCATTCCCGCTTTCAAGCCCTCCTTCATTCCCTTCAAAGAGAAAAACACTGTTAAACACACCCAACACAACCTTACTTCGAGACATTGTTATCTTCTCCCTTCTACCTACTGTATTACCTTGCGCATATATTGTTTCTTTTCCCTTTACTGCTGGCTATATTAACTGCAAAAGCACATTTGAAATTCATACTTCGCTGTTGCCTTGGTGCCCTTTCAAGGGAGGAATGTAATGAGACTTTGTTTACCGTGTGGCATCGCTGTCAATAGGGAATGAGATATGGTTGGCGTTATACAAACAAGCTTGGGTCACAGTCGCTGATTATTAAACCAACAACAAGACGGTGGCTTTTCAGGCTGAAGTTTGAAAGTAAACAGGTTTTAGACTAGTGGACACGCTCAACCAAATAGGCTATATAATGAGGCATCAAATAAAAGAATCCATGACTGTTTTGAAAATAAATAAGAAAGCTTTCAACAAAGTCTGCAGCAAAACATATATTGAACAAACGACAATCTACATCATCTATTCGGTGTTTGAAAACCTGGTCCAGTGCATGCAGGATGTATGATAAATATTATTATTTCTTCTGTGTTGCATCTACAGCTCTGCATATCTGTCAGATGGATTCTAGTATTAATTATGAGCATTCAGATGATGTTTTTCAGATCTTTTTTATCCAGTTTAAAGTTACTTGTTTGGCAAGAGATGTTATTGAAGAAATGAGAGCAACTTTACACTAAAATGGAACATTTACTGTTCTCTTTGTGGCATGGCAGCAGTCAAATAAGCAGGTGTACATGCAGATTAAAAAATAAAAAGACAAAATGAAGACAATATATAGCAATGAGCTTTTGCATTCAAATGCTGTTGACATTTCAGAACCTTGATACTTAAGGCAGATTTATACTTCAGTGTCAAGGGCACGCGCATGCTCCGGCGCTGCCTGCACGTGGTCGCCGTGGCCATAACAACACGTCAAAACGACGCATAGCGCAAGTTCTGTGATTGGTCGACTTGGCTGCACTGCCGAGTGTGGGCGGAAGTTAAAGACGCACCAGCCTGATGGAGCGAGTGTTTACAAGTGTCGAGTCCCTGGAAGGAGCTCTAGATGGAAACTGTTGCTTTGTATTTACCTTATGATTAAAGTTGTTGTATGTCCAATGGTTTCAGCCTCAAAAAGAGCGTGTTTGAGCCACTTATACGTTAAGGTAGTATTCAGAAAAAACAAAACACCAGTGAAGAAACTCGACACAGAGGAACATAAAAACCTACTGGCAGCTAGTGTTTCAGAAGTGTTATTGCAGATCAGCACATACAGCACGCAGAAGTATAAATGCACGGCAATGTGCATTGGAATGCGCCGTGGGTCACACCGATCACTTGGCGCAGAAGTGTAAACCAGGCTTTAAGGTACTGCAAAATCAAAAATTTCCCCATGCATCATCCATCCATCCATTCTCCACCAATTATCCAGAGCTGGGTCGTGGGGCCGGCAGTCTTAGCAAGGAACCCCAGACCTCCCTCACTCCAGGCACTTCATCCAGCTCCTCTGGGGGATCCCAAGGCATTGCCAGGCAAGTCAAGAGACTAAGTCTCTCCAGTGTGTCCTGAGTCCCCTGTGCCTCATCCTAGTGGGACAAGCCCGGAGGAACACCTTCCTAAGTGAGCGTCCAGGTCTTATCCAAATTAAATGCCCGAGCCACCTAAGCTGGCTTGTTGAGGAGCAGTGGCTCTACTCTAAGCTCCTCACCCTATCTATAAGGGTGTGCCCTGCCACCCTGTAAAGGAAACTCATTTCAGCCACTTCTATCTGAGATCTTGTCCGTTCGGGAATGACCCAAAGCTCATGACCATAGGTGAGAGTAAGAATATTATAAATCGAGAGCTTTGCTTTTGGGTTCAGCTCTTTCTTTACCATAACTGAACAGTACAGTGCATCGACTGCATTTCTGCTGCAGTGATCCAGCGAGCGATATAGTTCGAATGTGAGTAATATGAATGGAATTATGATGTACTACATCTGGCATCAGTCAGTTGCGGCACTTCTCTCCTATTAATGAACTCTTTAATGTTTCATCATGGGATTGCGTCGTGTCCATTAGATATGCTCTACAGAATTTCTCCAGAAGTAGTAGGTCATTTGCATACCCTTCACCTACTGTTTTTCGAATACTATGAATTCAGACAAACTACTCTAAGGCCATTGAGAAGCACATTATGCGCCCTATCATACACCTGGACCAATAAGGCGCAAGACGTGTTTGGCATGATTTGTTACTATTTTCAGACCAGCGCAATCCTAAATTTCACATTTTGTGCCATGTTGTGTAAACAGCAAATCCATTTGCGCCACTTTGTGGACTCTTGGGTGTTCTGGTTTTAAAGGGAGGTGTGTTAAGCATTGCTATTTTGAGAACCTGAAACAGAATGTGCCACTGATCAACTGAAAGCTGGTCTAAAGTCCAGTGCATAAAAGCGTTATTTATACACATATGCAGGTCCAAAACGAGTTCACATTGCTTAATACACACAGGATGTACAGCAACACACAAATATCTTTACATATGAAAAAAAAATGAAAGGATTGAAATGTTACAAAAATTATTATTTTCTACATAAATATAAAAACCACTGCATCCATGCCTTTTTCATGTCAGGTTATTCAGGACAATTTGCATTGGTATAACATTATTATTATTAGCAGTATCATTTGTTATATGCATATTAATATATTTTTTTAAATAAAAACAAGTTTAGATTTGTTCACCTGTCAAGTTTTGGAGATGCATCACCATATGGGGCATAAGAATAGGACATTTGTTTTCAAATAACGGTATAATAATTATATATATATATATATTTTTTTTTTTACGCACACTTTGCAATTACTGTTCATTTGTTTGTTGGAAATAAAAACTGAGTTTCTGAAACAAAAATTAAATATTTAGGCTAATGGATGTCTTCAGTGGAGTGTGTACAGCACTGTTTTTTTAACCACAGAAGTAAATGAGTAAAGTAAGGAGTAAAAGTAAAGTAAAAAGAAAGTAAAGAGGCCGACTGGAGTAGACTTGTTCTTTATCCTCTGTTTTTTTCATGTAAATAGCAAACGTACCATAGCACGATGCAACTGACTTTTAAAGGGAATAGGAGATAAGACTCTGATTGGTTTAATGCAGGTAATGCTCAAAACACACACATAACTCATTAAGAGAATAAGCACAACCGTGTTAGACCATGCACTGGGGCGCAAAGTGTATTTTCCCATCCTTAAAATGCAAAAGTAGATTCAGACACGTACTTATTGCTTTTGCGCCATGCACTTTAGACCTTGAGCCTAGGTCATTAAAACAGAGCCCTAAGTGTGCAGTTTAAAAAGTGGCACTAACTGGGAAACAGGTCAGTCTAAAAGTAGTTCCAAGAAAGTGGGCATTATAGGAATATTTTGCAATGATTGTGAGGAAGAGCATTTACTAGATTTAGAACATTTACAGTAGATTTTTTTTTCATTTAAAATAGATACAGTATATTGAATGATTGATTTATTGATTGGTGCATAGATTTGTTTAGTGTTGTTAATATGTTTTACTTAGTAAAAATATATTTTTCAATAAAAATAATAAATAAAAATTTAACAAAAATAGTTTATTTAGATTACACATTTTAACTTAGACTAGGCTATCTTTTTCTCTGTAAAACAAAAATATTGTAAAGTGTTACCCCTCCCCTCCACACACACATTATCATTTTATAAAAATAAAAAAAAGTCCATAAAAGCTATTAATTCCTTAGGTCAAAGATAGGGTCATAACAGCGCATTAAAAGCAATTTTCTTACATAATCACTTTATTAGCATTATAAACGAACCTCTAGGACTATGTTTGACTCTCTCTCTCTCTCTTGTTCTATCACAGTTTCTGTCTTTTCCTGTCTCTCCTTACGAAGTATTATAATGGGAGATAACGAGTAATGAGAAGTAAAGAAAGGCTTGCCATTCTCCTCGCAGCAACAGTAGAAGCTAAAGAGTTTGTAACGAGCTCTTGCACCTCAGAGCAGATTACATCTAAACTGTGGCACTTCTACTAATTGCAATCAACACAGGCAGTGCCAAGAGCTGTGAATAACCCAGACTGAACCTGCTGTCCCTTTAGCCATCCATTACTCAAATTCCCAAATTATTCACACCTTAGACGCCTGTGAGTGATCAATCTAGTATAGGTACATTTAGTATTAGTATTTGAACATTAATGTCCAGCAATTATGCGTTTTTGTTGTTGTGGATGTGACAGGTCTGCACAGTTTTACAGATTAAAGTGTCCAAAAACGAGTCATTGGTGATTCCAGTTTTAGTTCTTGCACAAATGGCAAGAGAAGGTCTTCATTGGCTGCTCATGAATAGTGTCTGTTGGATAAGAAGGAAAAGTTGCATATGTGATAGTCCAATCACATAAGACTGTGTCACACTGGATCTTGAAAAGGAGAGGTTTAGAGAGGTCATACCTATTCAGTGTTTTATTGTTCTGCCAAAAAAAAAAAAAGGTGAATGGTGGACATTGGATATGTATCATTATTGACCTTGTTTGGTGCAGCACCTACAGCTTTGTAGATCTTTCAGAAAGATCATCATCTTAAGAATAGGTTGTTGTTATATATTTAGGGTGCTTTCACACTTGGTTCAATTGCTCGGACTGTACCCAATTTCAGTTGTTCCACCTCGCCACTGTCTCAGTTGGTTTGTGTTATCTTTTTTCCTTCTGAACCCGGTATTAAGCCGCTGTTTGTGTAAGGCTGTTGCCAGGTGATGGAAACGAAAGCAAAGCGCCAAAATGGACGTCTGCACATCGTGGTCGTTTTGCTTTTGCTGAACCTTTTGGTTTTGGACATGTAGAAAGCGACTCGCCTCTGTCTGCCGCAAATATTATTATAAATGGTCAGGACATTAAGCCATGTCTGCAGAAACTGTTCTTGGAGGAGACAAGCAGACATTATCACTGTGCTTGCCCTGGCTGAGTCCCGCTTGTCAGCAAGGTACAGTATGTGATACACACACACACACACAAATAAATGCGATTAAAACAGTTCACTTCCGCTATTTGGTACGATTGCATTCATACCACAAGTGAACCTGACCAGAGTTCACATGAACCGTACCCCAGACCACTTCTTTTAGATGGGTACGGTTCGTGGGTGTGAGTTTAGAAGACACGTTCATTGTAGCAAAACGTACCATACTCTGACGTCAAAAGATCCCGGGTGCGGACCAAGTGCTAGTGTGAAAGCACCCTTATTCTTTTTATAGGCACTGTCCACACAAACAGGTTTTCTTGTGGTTTGGCTGTTTGTCCACACAAAAAGTTTTGGTATCTCTTCCTCATTTTGGCACAAGCTTTTCCCTCATGACATTAGCATGTGTGCTGTTTTCTCTTTCCTGATTGGCCAATATGGCTAGGTTTACATCAATTATGAAAGATGTCTTCGTGTCAAATTCACAGCAAACACATGCAGAGTTTTATGTCATCCACACCTTTAACCTTCATCTCAGTGTTTTTTTTGTTTTGTTTTGTTTTTTCCCAATAAATGAATCTCTGGGTAAAAATACCCATGCACATGTGAACATGGCCTCAGACTGATTTGAAATCCCTGAGTGGATCGTTTCAGACATTGCAAGAAACAAAATTCCAATAAAACGTTTTATCTGGATTGTGTCCTCCCATCCTGGTTTCAGAATATCAAACTCCAAGTATGACAAAAGTCACAATTTGTTCCAGTTTGATGAACAGTTTGATTGATTAATTGATTGAAGAGACCTCCTAAACTATATGAAACTTTTATTTTTTCGCGTAGTAGGGTTAAATAAACCCATATTCCTTAAAAACTCAATGTAATTTAATAAATTGTAGAGGATTTCAGACAGAAACTGTGACCTGTATTCTACCAGGATGGCCGTTCTTTGCTCATAATTTGTTTTAGAGGCTGCAGAATTACAAGGCAACCCTTCAGAAATCTTGCTGAGAAGTAGAAAACAAAAGGTGGAAAAAACTATAAATCTTTTTTATCCCTTTGTCACTTTCAATGTTTTATCTGACTATGGAGTTTTTGTGACCTAAATAATCCTCTCCAGAGGAGGTTTATGGTTCTCTATTCCTCTCTGATGTCAAATAAAATTCAGTATGTCTTTTGCGCTCCTGATTTGAATGAATGAAACCTTGGATTTATGAAACGGTTGTGCCACTTTTGTCATGGACCTCTAGCAACTGTGAAACTCAGGATATCGGAATACTGCGAACTATTGCGTCCTGTTTACTTCTATTTGGTTCCTCTCTGTTCTTTGAGTTGAGAGCCAGCAAGCAACTCTGAATTTTGAGATTATTTTTTGTTTATTTTTATTCTTTTTGTTTATTCATAAAATGTTTATATATTAAATATATAAAAAAATCATGTAAAATAGCATTTGTATATATTTCATTTTCTTTTTTAGCTTAGTCCCTTTATTATTCAGGGGTCGCCACAGCAGAATTAACCACCAACTTATCCAGCTTATGTTTTAAGCAGTGGATGCCCTTCCAGCTGCAACCTATCACTGGGAAACATACACTCATTTACACACATACCCAATTCACCTATAGCGCATGTCTTTGGACTTGTAGGGGAAAACGGAGCACCTGGAGGAAACCCACGCAACCACGGGGAGGACATGCAAACTCCACACAGAAATGCCAACTGGCCCAGCCAAGGCTCGAACCAGCAACCTTCTTGCTGTGAGGCGAATGTACTACTCACTACACCACCGTGGCACCAATGATGAAATTATATTTTTGAAATAATATTTAATATTTATTTAATAGTTAATCCCTTAGTGGAAGTATGATGATAACTATTGATGTTTTTACCCTCTTCACCTGCAGTGCATTGCCTTAAGCAGGCAGATGTTTGTGCATTCTGAGCATCTGTGCTGCCGCATCTTCTGACCTCCAGACGCTGGACACTTTTTTATGTACATTCTCAGCAACCAATTTCATACCTCATTTACGGCTTCTTCCTCCACTGTGAGACACACACCTAAAACCGCTCTCTCTCTCTCAAACACACACTCTTGACAAGAGAGAGCGAGGACTGCTGAATCAAATTTAGAAACACTCTAAAACCACACAGTATTTTTAGATCTGGGTAACCTTTACTTGCCACGCATTTAGATCGTTGCAAATGGCTTTTGTCAACTGAGAACTTTTGTAGGGATATTATTATTAGGGAAATATCGTCTAACGGCTGGACCGTATCGTTGAACACCTACTGCACCTTTAATGCATGTTACAGTATTTGTTCACGTTAGTTAACCTTACTTAATAATAAAACAGTTGTTAATTGTTAGTTTATGTGAACTCATTAACTAATTAACTAATGCATTAACTAATGTTAACAAGCATGACTTTGGATGCTAATAATGCATTAGTAACTTCTGGATAATGCATTAATAATTTCTAATTGTATTTTGAAACCAAGCAATAAATAAGGAAGTTATAATTGTTAAATATTCATTGATTTTAAATATGACAAGATAGTCTACACAACATCAAATTGAAGTTTGTATGTTATTTAAATATTTTTGATTAAGTTAAGTATATAGGCACTGATGATGATGTGATGTTAAATCCTACATTAAAAATATATATTATTTTTAAATATAAAGAAGCTCAGTAGATGCAGTTGTTGTGCTTGTTTTTTGTCCCCGGGGAGTGAAATTTTCCACTCTAAAAAGCCGTGGCATTGAGGTTATCAGGAAAGGAGGCTGTGCATTGATTGCACTTGCTCTAAATTGTATTGATTGCATGCAGGACTCCCTTGTTCATTTAACTGCAGAGATACTTGACCTCAGAGGCAATCTGTGTTACTTCAACATTAAATAGCTGACAAATCTTTTTATTTGCATCTACATGCAAGGATGCCAAGAGTGAAATCACTAGGCCAGACCATCATACAAAACATAAATCTGCAACACAGACAAGGCTTGTCTTTAATAAGTAAAGATGAGTTTGATGTAAACATTCTTATCTCTTATTAATGACAGGCCTCTGAACATGAGTTATTAATCATTACTTGTATATACTGTACAAGAGCTATAATAAGCAAGAAATAAATAACTTCAGACAAAAAATAAATAAATAACTGAATAAAATAAATAAATAAAGATAGTTATTCATATCATTCGATCTTTAAATATCTTGATAAGATTTCTCTCAGCTGCCATAACATGAGGCAATGCATATGCCTGCTCCCTTTTTAATTCAATAAATATTGTATTTTCACTCATTTAAACAGTAAAGAGTTCAGACATTTAGATCAATAGCACTTTATTCATGAGTAGCAAATTGTATTTTGGAATGAAATTGATGTTTATTTTTTTATTTATTTTCAATATTATTTATTTTTTATTACATTTTTTATTATATTTTCATTATAAATCACAAGTCACTTCAGACAGCATCGAATCAAAGAAAATCCTTCCGACAAACGCCGAGATAGTTATTAATATCAGTCAGTCACAGAATATCTTCAAAAGACTTCATAATGTTTCTCCGAGCCCTCTGCCACCATGACATGAGGTAATTTATACATCTGCTCCCTTTTTATTTACATAAATATTATATTTCCACTCATTTAGAGTAAACAGTTCAGACATTTAGATCATTAGCGCTTTATTCATAACTAACAAAAATTGCATTCGGAGTAAAATTCATCTTTTGCTCTCCACAAGGGGTCTGATAAACCATCTGTTCTCAAAGTTATAGCATCACCCACTGGGTTTTATTAGTTTTCGAGCTGCCGTCAAGGCTGGAGACGCCATTAGGGCAACATATCAATGCCGACCTTCATTCAGTTGTAGAGGTCCAGAAGTTCCTCTCGGTCTCCAGCTGATCGTTCCCTAATCCCCTCAACACTTCATTCAGATCCAACACTCGGAGACGTCGCACAGCTGGAAACATGCCCTTGTTTCTTTTTTTAACTCTTTACTTTATCTTCAATGCTCTTATCATCAGTTTACGCTGTACACAGTTAGAGATAGAGTGTAATTAATTACACCCCTTTTGCAAATTTAGTTCTTTTTTTTTTATTTTAAAGTATTTCTGCATGTTTACATAATAATCAGTTCAGTTAACATAGAGTACCACCTTACATATTTAAGATAAATGATGAATAATGCATTTAAATTCAAATGAGGTGCTAATTATGACCTAAAACAAATAAAAGAGTTGGTTATTAAAAAAAAAGTTTGATCCAAATAAAATTAAATAATAATAATAAGTATTTTGAAAATGTATATTCCCTATGGCCTCCTTGATTTGTCCTGTTAATTTATGTTAAAAATGTAATCTATTTATTTTTTTCTATGATATTCTGTCATGATCGCCAGTGGTGTTATCAACGCTAGAGATTCATTTCTGTATTCCTGCAGAACTACAACTACCAGAACTCTTTGCCCCAATCAACTCCTGCAACAGCTGACAATAATCTGCACACTCACACACAGATACAGCTGTAGCTTGTTTTCACTCATTACATGGACTATATAGGCTGCGTCCCAAATCGCATATGTCCATACCATGTTGTACGCTAAAGTCAGTATGCGAGCCGAGTAGTATGTCCAAATTTATAGAATTCGAAAATCAGTATGCAGAAGACCTACTACTTCTGGCAAGATTCAGAAGTGTGCATCGGATGGACGCTACACTATCCCATGATGTACAGCGAGATAATTCATGAATTGGAGTGAAGCGACGCAACTCACATGGGTAGGTCACGTGATCATGACAAAATGGCGGATGTAGTACGTCCGAATTAAGTTCATACTACTGACATTCATAATGCATGGAACTTACTTTAAATTCAAATGCAGTACCTACTGGGTAATAGGCAGTTTCGGACATAGCCATACACTTCACTTTCTCATTCACATTGCTAAGTCTTGTTATCCTGTAGCATTATTAGTTTTCCTTGCCTTGTTTTTTTTTTTTGTGCCATGTTTTCAGACTCTTGCTTTGTTTACTGAAACGATCTCTTCGTCTGTGACTCGACTACTCTTTTGGATTGCCCTGTATATACCCATTTACTCCTGAGATTGACCATTGCCTGAATGACTACTCTTGTAAATAAAGTTGCTGCACTTGGATCCCCAACTCTGTTGCCAATATCGTATGTTATATTTATTGGGGTGTACTTATTTTATCTTAAATTGTTCCATTAGAATAGTTCCAATTTTGAGTTTGGTACTGACTAAACTTTTTTTTTTTTTTTTTTGGCACAAATATCTCATTTTATACTGTGGGGCTTATCTTATTTCCAGATAATCCCACAGATGAAGTGGTTGTTGTCAGATACGACAGCTCCATATTTTTATGCTGAATGATTTCAGCTTCTTCAAATTGCTTCACAATCTACAACAGCAAGAAAAAAAAAAAAAAAAGTTTGAATGTGATATATAAGCAACTGAACCTACACACAGACACAGGTGCAACGTATGTAAGAATTTACAATTAAGTAAATTACTTTACTAAATTCCCACACAGCAAAATTTCTCCGGCCCAGATCTGGCCCACACAATCAGCATTTGCTTGGCCCACATGCCGCATGACTGGACCAAGTCTGGCTTCCATACAAGGGGCAAACATGGACCATATTTGGGCCAAGTCCTAGCCAAGTTAATAACCCATAACTGGGCCTGAACTGGGCCAGATATGTTGGTATTTCATGACTGTAATGAATTTGATAAACCCATGAAGCATTTCACTTTATGGCCACGCTTTTTCTTGAAGGAACCTGATTGGTAGAATATTTTCTTTACTCAAAAATAGTTTATATGTATTTCAAAAGTGAGTCAATATAGGCCAAACTTACATGGCCCACATATTCATTTTTAACATCTGGGCCAAATGCTACATTTGATATCTGGCCCAAGTCTTGAGTGCCACCTTCAAGACGGTGCCACCTCTGCCAAATCCGGCCCTGTTTGGCCAACATAAAAGTGTCCAAGAAGATGCAAAATCCTTACATCCAATGTCGAGTGATGTTTAGACTGCATGCCACTCATAAGATGCCTGCTGTATGAATACTGAATCCAACAAATGAGCTTAAACAATGCACTAGTGTAAATGCACTAATGTTCCATTTTTAAATACTTGCACATGATGCATATATTCTATCAGTGCTGCATGAGCTTGATTTGCAGCATTAACTACCTTAGTGAGAGTTCAAAGTGCATGGTAGGAATTAACAAACTGATGTAACGTAACATTTTAAATGTGTAGTCCATCAATGGCAAACAATTTACCTTGCAGATAGAAACACACAAAAGAAAATGCCACTGATGTAAGCTACATTTTTAAATTGCATAAAGTGTTATAATTTTTATTGCGTAATGCTCACAAAGAACTTTTTGAATGGATACTTTTTTTAAAATCAAACTTTTAGTGTTTAGAAAGCACTACCAACAGATAAGTTTACTAAATACAGCATCTGAACAATGTCTTTATATATGGTAGCCCCAGTAGAAGTGGAATAATTGACTCTGCTCTGTTGAATTATTGAAAAAGAATAAAAAGCTGGGTTATGTCTAGGGATAGAGTTATGGTAAGGGTTGAGAAAATATCATTAGCTCTGTATAAAAAAATGCCTATAGAAAGATTTCATAATGATATGTATACAAATATGTGTGTGTACTCTACTGCATCTCAGTAGCTATGCTGCATCCACCTACTCTTTATGTGCATTTTGGAACATGACATTAAAAAATTGCATAATGGAAGTGCTAATATGCAAATTAATTTTGAAAATGCGCATAAAAATGTATGCAGACACTAGGATAAACTTTTTTATACCATAAGAAAAAATGTGCATCAAAAAAAAGCCATGTGATTTTGTTTTAATACATCATGTGATAACAAAAATTGGTGTGATGTGGTGGCATTAATACCTGCAATCCAAGTGAACCGACCACACTGTAAAACATCTGAAATGTTGTTTTGGTCTTTCTAAAGTCCTAAAGCCAAGTCTGTAAGCAAAGTGGTTTGCTATTATTACCACCAGAACTTGAGCAGCTGCGCTTCAGAAGAGCTCCTAAAGATTATCGTACACAAAGCCATTTCCATTTTATTTTTGATATTTGGCACCAGTTTAACAGGAAGTGATGATTTTGTTCTCTTTGACTCATCGGATGCAAACAGTGCTTTATTTGCAAGTGTTTATGTGATAAGTCCATATGCATCTTTGTATGGAAACATAGCTGGTGAGACACAAAACAGGGTTCATACACATTTTTACTACTAAAATTCCATGACTTTTCCATGATTTTTCAAAGAATTGCAAGTAAAACCTAATGTTTCATGCAATGTCTGCATATACATGGTGTAAGAAAAACAATGATCCTTCAAATTTATTACAGCATATCATAAGAAAACGCAACAATCTATTTAGTTTAAATTTATATTTATATCCACAGTATGTAAAGTTTATTTCAATAATGCTTACACAACACTAATAATGTAAGAGTATGTGATTGGCCAAGGACAGAACAGAAGTAAAAACAATTAACCTTTATTCAAGTACACAGCTATCTGTTTTCCATGACTTTTCCAAAACTGTGCGGGTTTTTCTGTTTTTTCCAAAACTTTTCCAGATCTGGAAAATGCCATGTCAAAATCATATGACTTTTCCAGGTTTTCCATGACTGTATGAACCCTGACAAAATCAGATCAAGGAGTTCATAGTTGTGCTGGAGTGTGTCATCGGTCAAGAGGTCTAAATAAGTCATGACAGCTCATAGATTTATTTTTCCTATGCACACCCCCTCTCAACTCCCATCTCTCTCTCTTTAATCCTCTCTCATAAATTCATCTGTCCCCCTGCAGGCATGCATTCGGGCACCAGTAAAGGCCAGCCGCACTGCACTGACCCCAGCCGCCCCTGCAACCCCTGTCTGGATGCCACCAAAGCCTGCAACCTGAATGAAAACTGCAAGCGTCAGCGCTCCAACTACATCTCCACCTGCACTCGTGCGCAGACACAGGGCCAGCAGCCCTCGCAGACGCAGACGCAAGAAGGCTGCAACCGAAAGCGCTGCCATAAAGCCCTGCGGCAGTTCTTCGAGCGAGTCGACACACAGTACAGCTACGGCCTGCTCTTCTGTGCCTGCAAAGACCAGGCCTGCGCCGAGAGGAGGAGGCAGACCATCGTTCCCTCCTGCTCCTACCAGGACAAGAACAAGCCAAATTGTCTGCAACTGCGCAACACATGCCGCCTTGATGTGCACTGCAGGTAAGAGACTCAATGTGATTTACGATGAAAGATGTTAGGTTTTTAGGTCTGACATCACAGTTCATGAGTCCAAATGTTCTATCATAAAGTGGTAGGTCTGGCCGATTCATCGAAGGCAATATTCATGCGCATTTTAGCAGTACTGGCTCTGTAATGAGCTGTAAATCTCCAGCAGCTGCTTTTACCGTTTACTACACTGCTAGACATTTTATTGTATTTTTGTGGTAACTTACTAGCAGCAGTGTTGCCAGCAAGTTACCGCAACCCCCCCCTTTACAGTAACTTACTTGTGAATGTGTTTTACAGTATCAGGGCCCTACTGCAATGGTTAAATGTTATTGTAAAATGCTCCTTTAGTACATTTTCATTTTACAGTACGACAATTTTTTACAGTAGTTTTACTGTAATTTATTTACATTTTACACTCGTAGTACAAAACCTTTATTTTTAGTATTAATTATGGAATTGAATAAATTCCAAAGTGACTAATATTTTCATCCAATGTGTCATTTTTTTCTTCAACTACAGTAACAGTACTTAAATAATTTAATAACTGTAGAATACCACAAATTCCTAATATGCAGTAAATTACTGTAAATACAAAAATGTAAAAGTCCAAATTACCCACACTGAGGTGTTTATTACAGAAGTGAACCGTAAAGAATGTATGTGATATTTTACTTATATTTTGCAATAGTTGTATCTCAACCAAATATTCTTTTATCAAAGCAAACCATACGTCAATGAAAAAAGCATATTTATTTAGAAATGTATAAATATGAGTAGGCACCACGGTGACGTAGTGAGTAGCATGTTCGCCTCACAGCAAGAAGGTCGCTGGTTCGAGTCCCGGCTGGGTCAGTTGGCATTTCTGTGTGGAGTTTGCATGTTCTCCCCGTGGTTGCTTGGGTTTCCTCCAGGTGCTCCGGAGGCACCCAAATCCAAAGACATGTGGTATAGGTGAATTGGGTAGGCTAAATTGTCCGTAGTGTATGAGTGGGAATGTGTGTGTATGAATGTTTCCAAGAGATGGGTTGCAGCTGGAAGGGTATCTGCTGCGTAAAAAATATAGCTGGATAAGTTGGCGGTTCATTCCGCTGCAGCGACCCCGTATTAATAAAGGGACTAAGCCGACAAGAAAATGATTGAATATAAGTAATAAAAATCATAATTAAAATGTAATATATATACTGTATGTATAATAATTTATGACTGGTTTTGTGCTCCCAGGTAACATATATGCTCACAACATACTGCAATACTATTTATAATCATGATTGTAATGTTTATATTCATGTCTAGTGTTATTTTTTCATCTTTTGCAAATCATTAAAATGCTGATGTCTGGTATGCAGCAAGTCCGGAAACTGCAGTGAACATCATGGTTTTGTAAAATATTCACTTAAAATTTAATTCAATTCATCTTTATCTCTATAGTGCTTTTACAACGTAGATTGTGTCAAAGCAGCTTAACATAGAAGTTCTAGTAAATTGAAACTGAGTCAGTCCAGTCCAGAGTTGAATTTCGGTTTACTCAGTTCAGTGTGTTTTAAATTTCACTTCTGAAAGTCCAAACAATGAGGAGCAAATCCATTGATGCGCAGTCTCAGTTTAAAGTGCGATATGACAAAACACTGTCATAAGCAGCTATTGAGGTTGACGTTTCTCAGTTCAAATGAGTAGAGGCTTAGACCAAAAAAAACAAACAAACAAACAAAACATGTATTTTATACATCACAACTTAACAATTGAACAATTTTCCAAAAAAAAAAAAAAAAAAAAAATTTAGCCTACCGTTTTCTTCCCCTCAAATAGTTTCAAACTTTTTTCAACACAAAAGAAAAGGTGTTGAAGTACAGTATGTTGGAAACCAGTAACCACTGACTTAAATGGCTTAAACGTTAATGGATACTGGTTTACAGGATTCTTCAAAGTATCTTATTTCGTATTCAACAGCAGAAAGAAACTTACGAGTCTTTAAAACAAGTTGAGAGCGAGGAAATGATGACAGTTTTCATTTTTTGGGACAACTATCTCTTGAAGTCCCAAAATAAACTGACATTTTGCATTCATTTAGCTGATGCTTTTATCTGAAACCACTTACTGCTGCTACAAAACAAGTGATTCATCCTAAGAGGAGCGTAACATAAAAATATTACAGTTTGCATAAATCTTTAACTCCTCAATTTTTATTTATAACCACAGCTTTCCCACAATGCCGTCATGGAACAGCAACCTCAGACGTATTACAGGGAAAATCCCCTTAAATCTTGAGTTTATATGGATGGTTCATCCAAAAAAATAAAATAAAATAAATAAAACTTCTTTCATTTAGTTAGTCTTCTTATGCTGTTCCAAACTCAAACAGAGGCATTTATAATTACACGTCTTTTTGGTTTATTTTTAAATACACTTTTCCATGCAGGGGACATCAAAAAACTTAAGCTTCAAAAAGGATGTTAAAACAACATAGAACCATCCTAAAAGCAATCCACACAACTTGTGTACTTTATTCAGTCTTACATATTTTAGTCCTGCAAAGTTACAAGAAATTAAAGACATTATTCACAAAAAAAAAAACACCACACCACAACTGAAGACAGCATAACCAGATACAATGGACTGACAGACGGACGGATACACAAACAGTGGGCAACATAAATGAGGACATCTTTTGAAAATTAAGATTTTTATCCATTTCTCAATTAATATAGACAATATATTTTGATGCATTTCAACAAAACGGTTTTAGTAAAGAATTATATTCATTAAAATAAGAGTGTGTTCACCTAACATAGCAATAGAGCGCTAACACAATTAAATGCCACATCAAAAACAGCCATATCACCCTGCAGTTCGAGACCAGTTATTCACTGAAGCTAAGCAAAGCTAAGTCTGGTTAGTACCTGGATGGGAGGCCAAATGGGAAAACTAGGTTGCTGTTGGATGCGTTGTTAATGAGGCCAGCAGTGGGCACTCAACCTGTGGTCTGTGCAAGTCCTAATGCCCCAGTATAGTGAAGGAGACACTATACTGGCAGTGAGCACCATCTTTCGGATGAGGCGTTAAACCATGATCCTGACTCTCTGTGGTCATTAAAAATCCCATGGAACTTCTCGTAAAGAGTAGGGGGGTAATCCTGGTGTCCCTCCATTGGCCCTTACCAGCCTCTTAATCATCCCCATCCATTAAATTGGCTCTATCACTGTCTCTCTACTCCACCAATCGCTGGTGTGTAATAAGTGCACTGGTGCCTTGTCCTGTGGCTGCTGTCGCATCATCCAAGTGGATGCTGCACACTGGTGGTGGTGTGGAGAGACCACCCTTATGATTGTGAACCGTTTTGGGTGCATGGTCATACACAATAAATGCGCTATATAAAAACACATTACATTAAATATGATCCTCACATTTTGACACAGTGACGTTCTCCTAAACACCTATCATTCTTCATGTGTTCTAGTTTGAACTGATTGGTTGTAAAGAAGGAATCTCTCCTTCGAGTGTCTAGCTGAGGCCTTTTAAAAGAGATGTGCTCCATAGGGCTCGTTGCTGAAGCAGCAACCTTAAAGTGAACTAATCTGTTACTTCAACCACTGCACCACCCAGAAAACATCACAAGTGTCTGTTAAACTTAATGTAAATTGAAGATTTTCATGTTTGCTTAAGCATACCTAGCACCAATTTTCTATTTCATTGTGAAGTTATTACCGATGCATTTAATGCTGCTTTGAATCAGACGTCCACCATGTTCTATTAGAGCCTTGAGCCTCTGCCAGGAAAGTAATTGCAGACATTTGAAGAACCTTCTATTGGAAAACACAAGAGACTTTCTGCTTAATTGACAAGACAGTGTTCAATTAGGCTGAACTCAACATTAGTACATCACTTTTACTGTTTCCTTGTGATTTAACAGCCTACCGTTTTATTAACACAAGCTTCTCTTATAACACCGACCAGTGGACCATTGCTGGATTACTCTGCCAATGGCTGTTAAGAAACCAGGTGTCTGTGGGTTTGCATATGCACATAGATAATGCAGTAATTGTGAGTTTTTTTTTTTTTTCATAACTAAACAATACAAAGCAATGGCTATAATTAAATGTTTAAATATTAAACATGAAATTGTATAATATAAAAATAAAATAAACGTGAACTGAATTCATTTCATTACATTTTTTTAAGGTTTTCTCAGGTAATGTTATTTAATGTATGTTTCAGTCGTATGACTGTAAATAAAAAAAAAAGTTAAAAATCTTAAAACTATTGAAATGAAAAGCAAAATGTTCAGAAAATGAAATATCTCATGTTCTTTAGTCATCTAAATTCACAAAAAAAAAAAATTTTTGAAACAAACTGTGTGTTAAAATAATCAAATAATTCAAGAAGTTATTTTATTTCAACTGCTCAAATATGTCTTACTTTTCATTTAGTTTGAATGCATGTATGTAGTAACTTATAATGTAATAACTGCATATAATGTAAAAACTGCAATAATTGTAATAATTATATTATTTAATATTTAATAAATATAATATATTTTAAATGTAATAAAAAAATATTATATCTTATTGTAAAAATTATTACATTGTAAGAAATGTATTACATTCTAAACTCATGAAACATATTGTCACATTGTCATATCTGTAATAAGCTACTGTAGTTTAAACATTGGTTTAAAATACCTGAAAAGCACCAGATTTAAATATGCATGCAATAATATTAATAACTCGAAAAGTACTTTTTCTAGATAAAATATGAGTGGCAATATCAATATATTTGCTTCACAACATTATAGAGATATTTGGATTGGCTCCTTTGACGGTAACAAAGCGAAGCTACATTCTGATATCGGTGCTGTTTTCGTAATGTGACACAGTTCCTAGAGAAACAGAATTTTAAATGAGCAAAGAGTGGGCGTAGCTTGTTTTTTCCGCGGGCTGATTGGATGAAGTAATGTAGTACAGATCAGTATGTAACACCTGGGTTCACTATATGAAGGCACAGGATCACAGGATTATCAAACGTGATAAACGTAGATTTTTATTATCAATACACCTACATGGATGAACACAGGAAGAACATGTTGTGAAAACAGACCTCAACAGACAGAATACCGGACGAAGACTGAATGACTATAAATGCACAAAGAATGATTGAACTGATTACAATCAGGAGTGAGACACAGGTGGAGGTGATGAGTGACATAGCGGGAACGAGAACAAAGGAACACATGGTTGGTCACATGACAAAAACAAGCACACATGGATGACAGGATGTAACACAGGAAAGGGGTTTTAGAAAAGTTATTACAACCTAACCGACTCCTCCTGTTCACCACCTCTGTTTGTTGTCAAAACTGACAGTTGGATCAGCCATAGCAATAATTGAGCATAACCTCAAAATCACGTAATCTAAAAACAAACAGGAAGTACATTTTCAGATTTCATTTAAAGATTAGAAGGGCAAACAATTGTTTTCTTAATGACAAGCACAGATGAATTATTCACATAACACTAGCAATGCGAGCTAACAAAATCACATGGTTGGTTTTGACTTCTTGGGGACGTTAAGCTAGTCATGTTAGCATCATACAAACTACATGCACAATTTTAGCAACATGATTATCTCATAAGCATCATCCTAGCAATCCTAGCGGCTGGTTTGCGCGAAGGGGGAATTCCTCACGTTGCTAGGGTGTTTAATCATTGCTAGGGCATTGTTAGGAAGTGTTGAAGGTGAATTGTGACTAATGCCGAGTTCAGACTGCATGATTTTCAAAGTAATTGTGTCACAGATGTTTTCACACTACATGACTATCTGGGCTAGCGTTTTGTCGCTGCTTTGTTTACACTGCAAGATGGATTGGCGACAGAGAGTTTCACACTGCATGACTTCAAAATAGGAAGAATCGCAGACAACTTTGTCCAAACTACGTCTCACACCCAAAAACACGTAGTATATATTTTGTTATTAACTACATAACGAGAAAGAAGCCTTTAATGGGGTAGAAATGTACATATTTGCTCACCTGGCTTTGAAGGGAATTAGCCATTTCAATTCAAACAGACACGGGAGCTCATGCCAAATTTACACAAATTTTCCCCCTATTTCTTGTGTCCGAATAAACTGAAAATGAGCGCTTTTAACTTCTCCCTCAACCTCCCGCTGGCCTGCAGGTACCCGAATGCTGCTCTCTCATTGGCTGTAGGCGAACGCCGATATTATTTTCAGTCAAAACACATTTCACACGGCATGATTTGAATTGCCGACAGCTCCAGATATCTAGCACACCAAATATCTCCCGGGCATCGGCGACTCATCGGCGATTCTCTCAGATCTCGTCTTTCAAAGTTCATATTGTGTGATTGTCACTCGTGTGCACTAGCACCGATTTGCCTATGATTTCAGACATTTGTCGGCGATTTCTCAAAACCTGTCGGTGAGTCAAAATCGGGGCTAAAATCATGCAGTCTGAAGTAGGCATTAGTGCTCTGAGCCAATGTGGGCTCAGGCCTTATGTTTATATGAACTTTAGTCCAAGCATATACCTGTTAGAGTCTTTAAATGGAAGTTTAAGCTCAAAACATGTCTCTAGGGGATGCCAACGGGTGTCCAAGTAGATGCCTAAGACTGATTGGTTGTTTGAGTCAAACAAACAAACAAACAAACAACAGTGGTATCTCAGTTCTGCTAAATGACACGGGTTTAAATGCATTTCGATTAACATTAAGTGGAGATACCCTGCTGAAATGGAAAGCCTGATCATTCACAAACCTGAAAGGCTCATGCTTATTATATGCAAATTACAGAAGTGGCATCGATCATGGATTTAGCTTTGAGCCTCAGAAACCATGAAACACCCTGACGTTTAATCCACGCTGTGCTGAAAGATGTAGGAAGATGAGCTGTTATTCGTAATTCTCCTCCATGTAGCAGAAATAGCCACATACTCTCAACAGCTGAAGTGTTCAAATACTGCGTCTGAAAGAAATCTATTCATTCTATTTGGTACATGTTAACGTCTTTCACAACCTAAGAGAATTTGGTTCAATGTGGCTTTCTGACTGTTTGTTAAACAGATGCAGTATGCATAAACAAATAATCGCTGGGGTATTATAAAGATAGTTAACCCAAAATATTAAATGTGCTTATTATTTCTTGTCTGTACAGTATATAGTATGCATCATTAATAGAGTGTATATTAAATTAATTGTTTAAGAAAGAAGTTTTTAGGGATTTACATAATGCAGTATGTTTTCTATATGGATCACAAGTGTCCAAAAATTGCTCACGTATAGGAAGTGTTTTAGGATTATACTGTAGATTACATTAATATAATCTTGACATGCTGACAGCATTTAGTGTGCATGTAAGTGTAAATAATTTACATATGAGCAATTTTACGGATTTACCAATTAATCTATATGCCTATTGGAGTCATGGCATTATTATTATTTTTTTTAATGCTACTCTAAATCAGAAAAAAGTTGGAACAGTATGGAAAACACAAACAAAAGAAGAAAGTAGTGATTTTTAATTCGTTTTTTGTTTGTTTGTTTGTTTGTTTGTTTTAAAAATTTTGACTTGTATTTTGTTGCAGACTAGTAATCAGGTAAATTGGTTAAATAATTATGTGGTTTGAAACAGGTGACGTCAACAGGTGATTGTAATTACGATTTGATACAAAAGCAGTGTCCAAGAAAGGTCTTGTCCTTTAGGAGCAAAGATGGGCAGAGGATCGCCAGTTGCCAAATACGTGAGAAAATTATTGAAATGTTTAAAAACAATTATCTTCAAAGAAAGATAGGAATACATTTGGATATTTCACCTTCAATAGTGCATAACACAATTAAAAGTTCAAGGAATCTGGAGGAATTTCCATGCATAAAGGGCAAGGTCACAAGTAGAGATGTGAACCAACAGTGGTCTCACGGCTCGGTTCGGTTACAATTATCATACCATCGATTCGGTTCAATTCGATATCTCTGTGCATCACGGTGCATTGACGATGCTTTCCATACACAATTTTGTATTTTACTCCACACCACAAGAATCCTTGTATTAAAATTTATAAATATATTTATATGTATTATTTGTAATACAATGCTGTCCTTTAATATAAACGGTCAGACATATAAACTGTACCTTTAAAAACTCAAGTGCATGCACAGAACAACATGAGCCTTTATGGCAAATACACAAATATAAATATCCTGCTCACTTTCTGAGCCTTGTCTTGCGAGTTATGATTGGTCACGCGCTCAACAGAAAGGGCTGCAATAGGCTTTAACGCTCTGGCGCTGTTCACCGATGAGAGAGAAATGGAGTTTACTTTCATTTTCTTAATCGCAGTGAAATAGGGGCTTCTGCTGTTCAGTGTCACTAAAAGACTGTCCAGCTCACTTTTTAAGTAGTGTTTTAATTACTCACGCTCACCTTCCTCGCCAAAGCACGCTACCGTGACATGGCGCATATGACATAAATGACATCAGTACGTAATAACTGGTTATGATCTATTACTGAACCGATACCGAATTGTCCGCATTTGCATCGCGGTGCACCTAAGAAACAATTAATTTTGACACCTCTAGTCACAAGCCTAACTGAACTACAGTGATCTCCGATCCCTCACTGCATCCAGAATCGTCATTTATCTAGAAGCAATATCACAACATGGGTTGAGGACTACTTTTGAAAACCTTTGTCAAGTAAAACAATACATAGTTACATCCATAAACGCCAGTGAAAACTGTACTGTGCCAAAGAGAAGCCCTATGTTAACCTTGTCCAGAAGCATTACTGACTGCTCTGAGCTCAGAGGCATTTGGGATGAACCATCACACAGCGGAAACATGTACAGTGGTCAGATGAATAAGTGAATAAGTAGTATTTCAGATGGGGGGAGAAATGGATGCTATGGTCTGTGGACAATAAGAATAATCCAGACTGTTACCAGCAACAAGTGCAAAAGCCAGGATCTGTAAAGGTATGGGGTGTCAGTGTCAGTGCCCTTGGCAAAGATAACTTGCGCCTCTGTGATGGCACCATTAATGCTGCAAAGTACATAAAGATTTTGGAGCACAATATGCTGCCTTCTTTTCAAGGGACTCCCATACACATTTCAACAAGACAATGCAAAATGACATTCTGCACATTACAAAGTCCTGGCGGTGAAGGAAGAGGATACAGGTACTTGACTGGCCTGCCAGCAGTCCCAACCTGTCTCCAACAGAGAATATGCAAAATGCGACAACAAAGACCCCGTATTTTTTGCCCACCTTAAGACTTGCAGAATGAATGGGACAAATTACATCTGAAACACTTCATCACTTCATGTATTCATTCCCTAAAGGTCTTGTGAGTGTTGTGAAAAGGAATAGCAACATTACAAAGTGGTAAATGCTTTACTGTGTTAACTTTTTTTTTTTTATGTGTCACAAGAACCAAAATTATTTAAAAAAATAAATAAATCACAAGGAACATATTAAATAATGTTGTATTGTCTGCAATGAAATACAAGTTGTAGAAGTCCATCTATTAGCCTAATGACGAAACTAACAGCATGGTCGAAGGTTAAATGCATGTAAGCCTTTTCTAGGTGGTTCTGAAGAAATCTGTTATTTATTAGAATTTATTTATATTCGTTTTTTAGCTAAGAATTTAATCTGACTCCAATTTTAAGCAATCATAATATTTAGACTGTATTTCTAATTGTTGGAACGAATCACAATAATCATTTATGACTTAATTTAGAGTTTTGATCTGTCTGTTCCCATACTCTTCAGTTTATACTCTCATTAGGGACCAAACGTTTCACGCCCCGGGTTTGCATGTCTTCTCACTGACAGTATGTCGACACTCTGAAGTTAGTCAGGATTAACTAATTTTCAAATAGACTGGTTGCCAACTGCTCACTCATCATAAAGGAATAGCTTACTTAGCCATGCCCATGCAGCTTGCTAATTCCAGCAATTAGATGATAAAAGATCTCCATGCTGTTGTGCCCAAACGGCTCCAAACAATCAAATGTGTCTTAAAATCTAAAGTCTAATCATGTCGTAACATAAAGATAGCGCAGACTCCACTTAATATACATAAAAAGATTTCAGGAGAATTCAGAATGAATCAAAACTTAACATTTTATTTGTCAGGTAACATTGTATCATGCCAATTACATAATAAAACAATCAGAAAGCCAATTCAGAGATGACACATTAAAAGCACAACATCCGTTACTCAAAGATAAATCAAAGGGTTAGAGATGCCAGAGAAGTAACTACGTTGCTACATAGAAATCTCTAAGGGCGTACTCACACTATGCACAGTTCCCTTTAACCGGGCCAAAGCACACTTGTCTCCCCCGATGGCCTGCAATCACATTGCATTCGGGCCTGAGCACGCTTACGTCATGGATGATGCGCTGTTCAGTGTAAGAGAAGCGCTCAGTGGAGATTTCTTTATATTAATATATTGTTTTAGTCATTTGATATGCAGTGACACACAATCAAATATTCCGCCGAACAGATCAGCCACTGCTGACGCTCATGAACAATCATAAAGTCCTCGTGCTGCAGGAATTAGGAGGTTTACTAAAGGCGCAGCTGTCGTGCAGTGAGGGGTTTGCGTCTTTAATAATCTACGATAGTGTGCGTTCATTAAACAGTAAGAATGATTAATAAATCCATATGAAACAGTCCCCAAAAGTCACGTTTCCTCTTCAGTTTCGGGCTCAGGTGCGCTTTGCACTCTCACTACAAGTGTACCACGCCAAAGCCCAAGTGAACCGGGCTCAGGCACACCTCTTTTAACCGGGCCAGGGCCAGCCAACTGTACCGTGCCTGAGCCCGGTTCAGCGCACTCACACTTCTAAAATTATCTGGGAAACGGGCCTGAGCACGGTTTGGATAGCATAGTGTGAGTACACCCTAAGACTCACATGCTGCAACGGGGTGTCTTGGCTACAAGATCCCAATGACCCATATCACATCTTTACCTTCTATACTCAACTCAAAACAAACAGCCATACATTCAAGACAATAGAATCATCATAATGACCCTTGCCTGGTGACTTTGAGGTGTTAATCATCTCTGGAGGGAGGAGCATCTGGCAGAGATTTTACTTACATTGACATTAAGACCACTTTACCAATCACACAGAGACATTTAAAATGATACCAAACATGAATCTAGAGCAACAAGCTACACCATATTAAAACCTTGAACATTTTATGTGGAAAGTAAATGATGTGCTCTGGAGAAGGTAACTAAAAGGTCAAGAAGGGGGCTTGGGGTGAAAGGAGCAGAGTCTCACATCCCTGCATTCCCCCTGGTATTATCAAAGACAAACAGTCAGGAAATAAGCTCAGGATGATTTGAATTGAACAGTTGACCAATGGTCTCCTGATCTTCTTCTCAGACCAGAAAGTTTGTTGTTTTATTGCATCTCATGCAATTCCATATCAGCTCTTAGGGTCTGAAATTCTGGAGAGATTTAGCCATCTTACAAAGTCAAAGTAACTTTAGAAATCAATACTTTCTTTTTTAATTAGCCTTTTCCATACTGTCCCAACTTTTTCTGATTTGTGGTTGTATTTGTAAGAAGTAACTAGTAACTATAACAATTTTTATTT
>CAIGQQ010000306.1:3978457-3998917 GCA_903798035.1 Danio albolineatus
ATTATTATTATTATTATTATTATTATTATTATTATTATTATTATTATGCCTTTTTTTCATATCCTACATAACATACATAACATACATTTAAATGTACATTTTGACAGCCATGATTTTTGACAGCCATGTCTATGTAGATTAGACTTTAATGATTAGAAATACGCTCACTGGCAGGGAAATACACCTTAGTACCAGGTTGGATGCCCTTTTGCCTTCAGAATTGCCTTAATCGTTTGTGGCTTAGGTTCAACAAGGTACTGGAAATATTCCTTGGAGATTTTGGTCCATATTGACATGACAGCGTCACACAGTTGCTGCAGATTTGTCGGGTGGACACACATGATGCGAAACTCCCGTTCCACTACATACCAAAGGTGCTCTATTGAATTGTGATCTGGTGACTGTGGAGGATTTTAAGTACAGTGAACTCATTGTCATGTTCAAGAAAACAGTCAGAGATGATTCACATTTCATGACATTTGCGCCCACAGAACTATCTCTCACTGGATATTCTCGCTTTTTCTGACCATTCTCTGTAAACCCTAGAGATTTGTGTGAAAGTTATGCATGAAAATCTGAGTCAATCTGTAGTTTCTCAAATAATCAGACAAGCTTGTCTCACAGCAACAAACATGCTATTGAACTGCATCAGATCGTCTTGACCATGTCTACGTCTAAACGCATCGAGTTGCTGCCATGTAATTGGCTGATTAGAAATTTGCTCTAACGAGTAGTTAGACGGCTATACCTAATAAAGTGGCTGGTCAGTATTTTGGTTGGTTGGTTGGTTGGTTGAAATGAAAGAAACGTCAATACATTTCCTTAAATATATTTTACACTAAAATAAATAAAAACAACAGCGAATTAATAAGGGCAGATTTTTAGTACTAAGTCTACATGACTGGTAAAATAAAAATAAAATGCTTTTGAAAAGTGTCTTACATGTCCTTTCTGAAGAACTGCATGCTGAAATGAATAATTTATTTAAAAGGGCAGAAATAAAACCATTCATTCCAGTGCTCATTCAAAGGGAAGAAGGAAAATCCAATTATTCTATACAATGTACACAAATCATTCCCTTTGCCTTTACTGGTCTTTGCTCTTCTCCAGCACATTCTGCGTCTTATAGCTTTGGCATTAAAGAAATCGCTGTCCTTTTGTGCAATTAAGTCTTTCAGAAAGAAGTTTGCTTTTGACTTGGCAGACTCCCTCAATGTAACAGGAGGCTATAAGGAAGGCCCAATTAATGAGACCCATTTTGATCTGAAGTCACCAACTCCATCTATCACTTACCCATCCCTCCATTAAATATGTTTAGGTAATTAGGCTAAATTAATGAGCAAAGCTGAGACGCAGCCTACCAGGAGTAATTGCCTGCACTAATCCACTGCCTCTACATCTGTCACAAATCACACACCAGGAAATTCATGAGTGTCAATATTTGCTTTGCGTTCACATGCACATATTTCATATTTGCAAGCTAAATAGAAAACATCATATTCTTTTTTTTACTTTATAAAGGTATTTTTTTAATTGCATGACATTTTTCCCCCTGGCTGTTCTTTTGTCATGCACACACAACAGCTTATATTGTAAAACTGTATGAGAAGACAAAACCAAAACATCTTTAATGGGCATGTATGATGCAAAATCAACTAAAAACAACTTGTCCACTGTCGTATTGGAGTGATATAAACACAAGTTTCTTTTTTTTTTTATTCCCTGACCCTAAAATAGGATCCAAGTCCCTGTGATATTGTGGCTCACTGCAACATGACATAGAAGTGCAGTTTTCCCCACCCACCGTATTGAATGACAGGCACATATTAACATGTCATTAACATGGCATATAAACATTCCAACAGAACAGGATTTGCAAAGAAACTGGGATTAAAAGATCTGTTCTAACTCTCTGTGATCAGCTGCACCTCAGGAATGAGATTTTTTAACATTTTTAAAACAGAGCATGTTTGCATAACCGCTAGAATCACCATAGCCGCAAAGTGTCAGTAAATGTGCATGTATGGTATGGTGTATGGTAAACTTTTTAATGTGATATATATATGTGACTCATTGTTGCAGAAAAGCTTGAATACACTGCATCACAAATATATCAAATGAACTTGCTTGGTATTTTTGACTAATGAGCTTCTGCTTTAGACTTCTGCTCCATTTGTGTCTGCCTCTATCACTGACTGCTGTTTATCTGAAGCAACTTATGAGAAGCAGACATGCATGTAGAAACAGTGGGTGGGGAGAACCAGTTCATTTGCATTTAAAGACACGGGCTACAACAACTACACTTTGCTTTGAGCTGAAAAATGGGCATATTCTGCATTGTATAATAAATATTCTGATGGGTATTATGAGCTAAACTTTACGGAGGCATTCCGGAGACAACAAACAATTATTTTTCATCTTGTAAAAAGGGTACCCTGTAAATAGGAGTGTCTTTTAAATAGGAGTCCTTAAAGAAAAAAAAAAATCTTTAAAGTCTGTATAAAGCAATTTTAAAAGGTGTTCACACAACAGAAAAAATGCTATTAAGCTGAAGTTGCTAGGACTTTTATTTCAGTATGTTGATGTATTTCCAACTGAAACAAAATATTAAGTAGGGACAGGGCTCCTTTTTGCAAATCATTCCCTTGTAGCAAACTATCAATAAGAGGGCCATGGTTACGAATATTGAAGCTGAAGCCGTCAAACTCAGGGTCAACAGAAAAGAACTGCCACTCCAAATGCGGAAACAAATGGTCCAACTTTGATTGAAGATTACGAGAAAAATTTGTTTTCCAGTGTATTTATTTGCACGGAATAACCGTTTACCTAAAGAATAATGTGGGTGTCACGATCAGAAGAAGGAGATTGAGTCAAACGTACGAAAAGCAGTATTTATGAACTGGCTTAAGGGTTGACACAAGATGAAGGCTTTGAAGGGACGAAGGTATAGGGTTAGGGATCCAGGCAGAAGAGTGATAGATCAGAGTTCATGAAAGTCACTTCCCTGTTTGGAGTCGAGATGGAGGAGAATCGCTGGGAGCACAGGAGGGTGTCCGAGACGAGGTGAAGAGCAGGTTAGGGAGATCGTGTCCATTGGTGATACTCGACGAAGAGCAAGTGAAGGAAGGGAGCTGATAAAGAGTGTCTGGAGTGCTATCAGGTGCAGGGCTAATAGGCTGAGGATTGTGCACGGCTGGAAGACGGTCTGGGTGATTGGGAGTGATGAGCTGATGATGAGGAGTGACGAGCTGGGGATGTGACAGTGGGCTAGTAAACACAGAATATTTTTTTTTTACTTTACAATGACTTTACCTGCATACTTCAGCGTCTTTATAAATGTTTGAAATGTATTGCCAAAATACATGACAATGTATTTAGAAACAATTGTGAGAATACTCTTTACACTGACTTTAAATTATCCTCATCCCAATTGTAAACACCTTTTTTTTTTGTCTCTCCCCAGACCATTCTCTCATCACTTTGCTCATTCTGGCTCTGAACTGCTTGGCCCCTTAATTGCTGCTTGCAGCTATTATTATTATTTTCCCCGGGTGTTCTGGTTTCCCCGACAGTCCAAAGAGAGAGCGTGGGTGTTTCCCAGCACTAAGGGATGTACTCTCAGGGCTGGTTTTTGGCTGGAATGTTTTCCGCCGGTAACATTTACTGTATATATGCCAGAATAATTTGCAAGAGTTCATGCAACCTCTGATAAAGCAGGGAATAAGTCGAAGGAAAGTGAGTGGGAGTATTATTATTACAATTTTTTTAGAATTTATTTTTTTTAGGTAGAGCATTATAGAGCATAAGCTACATATCACAGGAAAACACTGTAGAATTACTGTCATCTGAGACTGAGACAAGCAAATACCAAAGCATTGCTATTGCTACCAAGCTATCAGTCATGCCAATTTCAGATGTGAATCCTGTTCTGCATCCACAATGAATGACAATCTATCAGATACTCTTTGCTATTTAAATTTTGTTGTTGCTCCTGACCCTGTGAACCCTTTGCACCCGTGTACATGGCCTCATTTTGTATGATTCTTATATATTTTCTATTATACAGATATTACCAAGCATGCATTTGTTTTCTCAGCAACCGCATCGCCATGCCCTGCACAGTAATGACCTTATGAACCACGCAAGAATATAAAACCTACTTTACACTCCAGCACTTCCTCTCTCTGGACAAGATGGAGCTGTTCTTCTGTGTTTTTCAAAGAATCTTCCATTCACACCAATGAAGGGAAAACCCAGAGGGTCCTCATTAACTCCGGGTTAGAGGTACGTTGCTCCCAAATCCACTCCCCCACACTTAGAGTCAAGACCCATGGGGCTTTTTCTACACGCTCAGCATGCAAGGAAGAGCTTTGAGGCAGGCTGACACTAAAGGCCAAATTCCGACGAATGGAGTTTCGTGCCTTTATAAGTAATCCAAGCTCGCAGGTAGGACCGATAATGATGTAAATTAACGGTGTTAAATGTTGTAAGATACTGCTGAGACACTGGGCTTCCATGAAGGAAAAATATGATCTGTTCATCGGCTGAAATTCACAGCAATTTGCTTGTCTTCAAGACGTCTAGGATTTTAATGTGTACATGTAGATTAATATATTTTATACAGCACATGCCTCATTAAATGTCATTATTGGGTGTTATATAGTGCATTGGTGTGTGCTGTGGCAGATAATTGTTTTTCAGCTGAAAATCTCTTTAACTCTTTCCACCCGTTAATGCAATTAAGAGACAACGCTTCCCCGCTTTATGATTTATGGAAGTTCAGGTTTTAGGTGGACTGAGGTAAAATGACTTAGCGCATGTTACAGGACTTCTGGGCTCATGGGTGAGAAACATATGATCAGAGAATGCGTATATATGATTGCATGTATGTAAGATTGCATATACAACTGGCCTTTGGTTTTTTCCCTTCTTTATCATGGCTCACCACAGCAAAATGAAGGCATGCATGTGCACGCACGCATGCATGTGTGTGTATTAAATATATAATTATTATATAAAATATATAATGTGTGTGTATTATATATTTTAAAAATGCATTTTTCTCTTTTTGCAAAAAATAAAATAATGTATATATTATGTATTTTTTTATGAAACATCTGCATTTCAGTAAAAATAAAAAACAAACACATGAAATCAGGATGGAATTTTTTTTGTTTTGTTTTGTTTGTTTGTTATTGTTTTTTTTTTTTTTTTTTTTTAAGCAGAGGCTTGGATCTAGTATTCACCTAGTAAAATATTTTCTAAGAACCATCAAATTTATGTGAAAATTACCAAAAATGCTGCCAGTGGCTGACAATAAACAATAAAAATGCTTGCAGGGAAAACATTTATATTTATTTAATTATTAATTATGGATATGACAAGTTCCCAGTACTGGGTTGTGACTGGAAGGGCATCCGCTGTGTAAAACATGTGCCAAAATAATTGGTGGTTCATTCCACTGTGGTGAGCTCTGAAATAGAGACTGAGCTGAAGGAAAATAAGTGAATTCTTCTTTCATCTTCTTGTCGGCTTAGTCCCTTTATTAATCCGGGGTCGCCACGGCGGAATGATCCGCCAACTTATCCAGCATTTGTTTTACGCAGCGGATGCCCTTCCAGCCGCAACCCATCTCTGGGAAACATCCATACATTCTCATTCACACACATACACTACAGACAATTTAGTTTACCCAATTCATCTGTACCACATGTCTTTGGACTTGTGGGGGAAAAACCAGAACACCCGGAGGAAACCCTCGCAACTACAGGGAGAACATGCAAACTCCACACAGAAATGCCAACTGACCCAGCCGAGGCTCGAACCAGTGAAGTTCTTGCTGTGAGGCGAACGTGCTACTCACTACGCCACCGTGGCGCCAAAATGAGTGAATGAATGATCTGCAAAATGGACGACACAGCAAAATACAAAGATAGCCTTAAAGACAACCTGGCAAGAGCGATGAGAACCTGAAACTGGGCTGAAAGTTCACCTTCCCAAAATTATCCTAAGAACAATGCAGGAGCAGTGGAGGATTTACTGTAATGCTCTTGAGCGTCTCAGCCAAAGATTTGGACTTGAATCCAACCAAACATCTCTGGAGAAAATTAAAATAACTGTTCATTGACATTTCCTGTCCTTGTGTGTTCAATTAATCAGAATAATGATTCGGACAACAGAAGACAGATTGGCTCTTAATACATGGTTGGATTCATGGTATTTATTTATTTATTTTTTATATTGAATCAGTTAATTATTTATAGTAAACAAAACAGATGCAATACTACCAGTGACAATTAAAGGTCAAATACTTCAATCTTTCAGAAATCTCGGTGTCGATTTGGACTTAATTAAATTGGAAAAAGAAGTGAGGCAGTTTTAAGTGAAGATTATTCTTTTTAAGGTACACAGTTCCAGTGGGATTAGTAGGATGCTACTTTGTCATCTATAAAAAATCTTCACCAGTTTTCCATTCTCTGCGGTGCTCTATTGGGGAGGGAATATCACTATAGTTTTATACATATACAGTACATACATATTACATTTAGATTTGTTTTTACTTCAGTCTGACTTGACAGATTATTGTATTATTATGATTTTGTTATATGAAGGCGATAATATCAACTGTATTCTTCTTTGTGGACTCAGAAGTTAATTTTGTGGGAAAATAATGATACATTAGGTTTCCATCCAAGTGTTTTTTTTTTTTTTTTTTTTTTTCTGAAATAAGGTTTTGCATAAGGCACATAAACACATTTACAAATAAAGAGAATTATCAATTATGAACGAAAAGGTCAAGCTTTTTGTTCATGTTGGACTTCAGTGCATGAAGTTAATGTTTCTCTCAGAATCCTCTCTGGCCAGGATTCTGACCAGAACCAGGAAATCAGAGCACATCACACCTGTCCTCAGGTCTCTACACTGGCTCCCAGTTACATTCAGAATAGATTTTAAAGTATCATTACTTGTCTATAAATCACTAAATGGCCTAGGACCTCAGTACATTACAGATATGCTCACTGAATACAAACCTAACAGATCACTCAGATCATTAGGATCACATAAACTAGAAATTCCAAGAGTTCAGTCAAAGCAGGGTGAATCTGCTTTCAGCTATTACGCCCCCCGCTGCTGGAATCAGCTTCCAGAAATGATCAGATGTGCTCCAACATTAGGCACATTCAAATCAAGACTGAAAACACATCTGTTTAGCTGTGCCTTTACCGAATGAGCACTGTGCTGCGTCCGACAAATCGCACTATTATGTCTTTCTTTTCTTTTCATTCTTTTATAACTTGTTTTAACTCATTTTAATCTGTTTTTATCTGTTTTTTATTATCTGTTTTTATTTTCTTATACTTAAATTTTATTCCTGTTTATGTAAAGCACTTTGAATTGCCACTGTGTATGAAATGTGCTATATAAATAAACTTGCCTTTGCCTTTTGCCTTTTGCCTTTATTATAATGTAATTATTTATTTATGAAAGGGGTACGAGGTTGGGAGTAAAATTGCTGTACACACACACACATACACACACAGAGAGAACGAGAGACACATTTGTTACATTTGTTTATAGGTAAAACACAAGTTAGATGGAAAACCGGTTGTAGACAGCAAATGTTCTTTTTTCCATGATATTAAACCACCCATAACGTTTCACACACACACAAAAAAGCAACTGCTAGTTTTCTATAGAACTGTTGCCAAAGCTGTCTCAAATAAGTACATTAATCAGTTAAGAGTAGGGCCACACTGAATTTGCGTGCGCAGATTTTTAGCCCATCATTAATTCTGTTTATTTACTGATATAAATGTGTGTAAATATATATTTAATCTGTTTTTAAATTAATTTTAGTAATATTATTGACTAATATGAAAATATTCATATGATTTATTTACAATACATTTGGTAAAGTATTTTCTGTCTTTTAGTAAATATTTTATATGAGAGACTTGCTTTGTTTACCAAATAAAATGGATCTAATTGGATTCACATTGTAAACGTTAAATAAAAGTTAAAAAGGAATTACTTTTTATTTCATTTCAATTCATATTAAGGTTTTAGTTATGATACTCCCAAAATCATTCCGCATAAATCTGCAGATTTTTAACAAAATTCTGCACAGAAACGGCAAAAAATGTCTGCAGATTCCGTCCGGCCATAGTTAAGAGTAATTATAACAGTAACAGTTATCAGTAATGCTTCAGTTTCAATGAATGTGCAAAGCTGTGATGAAACTGTTTTGCGTTTGGTTTTTATGGGCTATAGCGTGATGGAGAGAAAATAAAAAGTTTTCCATTAGGCTAAAGGCTGCATAATAAAATCTGTAAACAAAAATTAAACGCTCTGAATGCTTTCACAAGGCATAATACGCGTAGAAATATATGAATACACCGACTTTTTATTTAACATCCACTTAGCTTTAAACTAAATGAAATGGCATGCTGGGGTACATTCATCATGCGGTAAACTTTCAAAGTAATTTCTCATTCACCACAATGAATCTCCAACAGGTCAGCAACCCAGAATTTCTCAATATAAATATGCATACATATGAACATAATCACTAGAATAATAAATAAATAAAAGACTCCAGAAGACAGAACACAAGAATAAATGGAAAAATTAATGAGACAGAATTCTTTTTCATTTTCACTGCCTGCACTTCATTTTCAAAGCGTTCTGGTGGTCATTATGGAGGGCAGACAGGAGCAAAACACTTCAGAGCAAACTTTAATTTCCTTTGTAAAAAGTTCTACTCGGGTATATGAGAGAAGATTCTGCTTTTTAAGGAGTACATTTGAGGTAAATGATTACAGCTGTGAAGCCTGCAGTGCCTAGAGCTTTCATTATCACCTAGTTGACATTTTGACAGTTTCGGTGGACTCAGTACTATCAGTTTCTTAAAAACCGATTTAAAGAAAGTCTAACTTCAAATACAGTATATGTAAAGCTATAATAAATGCAACACTTTCAACAGCAGCATAAGAGCAAGGTAAGTATTCGCTACATTACATATTAAAGTACCATCATCCTTGCTTAAGGTTTGCTGGAGTCACTGAAGTACTACATGGGAAAAACAAAATAATAACATAACATAATCTTAATTAAACTAATTTACTAATTAAATTTGCCGAGCCTCGGGAAGTCTGATAAATGCGCCTTTCCCATGGGGATATAAAAAGACACGATCTTCAATGGCTCAGTAGGATGAATGACAGAGAGGAGGGGAAAGAGGGTGGCATAAAACATCCTTGTCAACCCATTTACAGGTGACAGCAAAATACACACTAATAACTACCCAAATGTGACAAAACATTCACCACCCCGTGACAAAGGCTCTGTATTTTTACTCTTACAGAACAAGAACCGTGGAAAAGTGGGTGGAATACATTACCTGTGCTATGTTTGTGTGTTAGATTGGAGGAGAAAAAAAATAGAACTATCCCAGAGTGTGCTATAAAAAGAAGAAAAGGCATATTTTTGGTTATAAGAAGGTACTTAAGGATCAAAATTTACTCCTATTATTATATGTATATACTGTTTGTTACAAACAATATAGCAGCACACACACACACACAAAAAAGTCCTTAGACTTCACAGCTCTCAAGAGACCACAGCTACAATTCCAGCTGTAAAATGTATCATTGGGCATCTCAAAACATTCTGCACAAGAGGGTGCCAATGGTAATTTCAGTAGACTATAAACCCTTACAACTTGTGTGCAAACTGGTAGTCAAATCTTCCTCCTTTTTTTAAGCAATGCCCATCTTTTATTGATTTAATTGGTCAGTTTCCAAAGAACGAAATTAAGCACCCTACTTTATTTTTTTCTCATTTCAGAAAATGTACGACAAGAAGGGGGAAAATAACAATCTGAACTTCCAATTCATGCCAACTTTAAAGGTATAGTTTACCCAGATATAAAAAATACTTAACTTTTTTGTTTTTTTAATGAACAATTGTTTTTAATCATTGAGCATGCAACAAACATTGTATGATTTTATCATTTATTGACAGGAACCTGGGGTATGATGACATAAAAACATGCTGTTGACGCAGTTCAATGGTGACTGTGGCAGCAGCCATAGCTCATTCCTCATGGAGGGAGCACTGGCATGAAAACAGTGACTAAACTAAAGTGATTACGTTTAGGGAAGACTTTTTCATTTCTCTTTGGGTAATGTTTTAGCCCCGGCACCTAGACTGCAGCTCTGCACAAGACGTCTGGCCATAGGAGAAATGGTCATGCCCAACTGAGCCTGGTTTCTCTCGAGGTTTTTTAATTCTTCACTTTCGCCTCTGGCTTGCATGGTACGGGACTTGTAGGGCTGCGCATAGATGGATTAATCTTCAGTGTTTGGACTCTCAGCAGTAAATGTTAAACCACGCTGAACTGAACTAAACTGAACTTCAACACTGAAAACTGGACTGACACTGTTTCAATTTTTTATAATGCATGTGAAGCTGCTTTGACACAATCTACATTGTAAAAGCGCTATACAAATAAAGATGAATTGAATTGAAATTTAATTGAACTAATGTACTGGTGGGATTTCTGTTTACTGTGTGTTCAAAGCCGCAGTTGATCAATGAATTTGATCAAAACTTCCTGTTGTGATGTTTCCATGCTGTATTGTTTATTGTTACTGTGAGATGCAGAGAATACGGTACAAAACAGAGAAGTCGATTAGGATGTCATGTGACATTGAACACACTGTTTTATCCACACTAGAAGAGTGAGTGTGACATCTTTTCAAGTTTTTGTTTGGTTAGTCAGTGTAGTGAAGGTAGGGCTTTTGTGTATGGTGAAGGTGTTTAGATGTTAGCCAGACAAGATATTTTCTATAGGAAGATTTTTTGTTTGTTTGTCAGTTTTTTTATTCATTTGGCACTATTTCATTCTTTATTTTTTAGTTATTCTTTCCCGTTTCTCTTTTCTTATAATTGTATTCAACATTAAATACTCAAATTGACTCTAAATACTTCTGGGAATTAAAAACTCTTTTGAGAATATTTGTTTTTGCTTTTGTCATTTATAACCACATAATAACAACAAAATTATGACGCAAAAACTATAAACTTTCTTCCACTTTAAAAATAAAAATGAGAACGGAACACAGTATTTTATTTTAAGAAATAAAAACTCTTTTACATAGACAATAAACATCATAACAAATCCTTGTGTGGTTTTAAACCATGAGTGAAACTCAATTAAATTCAATTCATGTTTATTTCTACAGTGCTTTTACAATGTACATTGTGTCAAAGCAGCTTAACATAGAAGTTCAAGTTCATTAAAACTGTGTCAGTCCAGTTTTCAGAGTTGAAGTTCAGTTTAGTGCAGTTCAGTGTGGTTTAAATCCCATGAAATGTATCCCCTCTTAAGTGAATCGTTAGCCCAAAAATAAAAAAAAAAGGATGTCATCGTCTACTCAAATGAGTTCCTTTATTATGTTCAACAAAAAGATGATATTTTGAATGCTGATTGCTGAGACGTTTCAGCTTCTATAGCAGAAAACAAAAAAATTATATGGTTGTCAATGGGTCCCATGCAGCAACCATTATTTTTTATATATTTGTTTTATGTTAAACAGAGAAAAGAAACTCATATAGGTTTTGGACAAGTGAGGGATGAACAAATGATGACATGATTTTTATTTGTGGTCAAACCATTCCTTTTAGGGGGAAATACATTTCATGAGAATGAATAATAATCAGTAGAGTCATGAAAATTCTCCAATTCTGTTTGATTGAGCATTCTACAGAAATGACAGTGTAGTGTCTGGGATTGTGGACAAGAGGCCTCTAAATATGTTGAAGTGTGACAGCTCAATAGGATGTGATTGTCACAGACAAATTTAATGTATAGTAATTATGACAGCAATGCTTCGATTCAAATTTCAGCCGCATCTTGTGAATGATTATTTGTTTAAAGCACAGGTTTCCAATAGCACACCCTGGCTTTAAAAAAAAAAAAAGTAGTCAAGTTAAAGCATTAGATGCCAGCAGTTCGAGAGCTGTGCAATGAAAATGGCACACCTGATGTAGGAGGCTGTCAGAAAGTCTTACATACTCAACAAATCAAAATGTCACAATCACACCCGAGGGAGAAAAAAATGAAGAGATAACATCAGAAAATTACTGTAGAATCGGGTCATTTGTATGTTTTAAAAGGAAAGAGAGGTGTGTTTAAAGCAATAGTTCACATGAAGATGAAAACCCTGTCATCTTCTACTCGCGCTCATGTCATTCCCAAACCTGTGTGACTTTCTTCTGTGGAACACTGTGAGATACTGTAATCTTTTGAAGGCATGTGATAACTTTTTGTCTGTTTCTGGCTCAAAGCTAAGTCATCCTTTACTGACAATCTAGCTTTCAAAGGAGCCAAGCAAATGAGCTCAACTTGAGAACTGGATTAATCTGTACGTGAATGAATCCCTCAGTCCAATTCATCGAGAAGGCTCAAGAATGATCAAATGACATTTCTTCTCTCGTGCATTTTAAAGAAGCTATGTAAAGTGATGCTGATGATATGCTGCGAGGTTTTGAGGAATGTTGCTGGTCAATTTTGGAAAATTATGCCATAAATGGGCAACCAGGTGAGAGACAGGGCAACTAATACACCAGGGCAATAGACTAATTTCAGGGGGCCGCCATTTTTAAAATGAAAGCGAGGCTGCGGTGGGAGGAAACCCGGAAGTATCGCCTGGAGTGACACATGAATAGCGTCTGCTATGGCGAATTGTTGTGTACCAGCTGTATATCTTATCAGTGAAAAGAAAGTAACACAAATGCATCATTCCACTGCTTTCCGAGTGACCTGAAAGTTCGTAGTGAATTGATTATTTGAAAATAAAAGGGGATATCGGATCTCATTTTCAGCTAAGTTCAGGGAAATGTCACTAGTTAGCCAATGTTGTCTTTCCCAAACACATGTTTTAGATGCCATTTATCAAACTGAAGTTAATGAACTGATTCTGTCACTATATTGTACTTGTCACAATCCTGAATTTTGGTCCTAAAAAAACCCAAATAAATAAAAACATCCATTTCCTACTAATATTTAAGCGCTGTTGAACGTGTTCTTAAACACTGCTGATTTGCCATTGTGTTCACCAGTGCTCAACAGAAATGACTGTGATTGGCAATGAAGGTCATCAGTAGGGCTGGGTATCGAGTTCGATATTTTTTAAGCACCGACTGAATCGTCTCGATACTATCGGAAAAATAATTTTTGTTTGGTACCAAATTTCAATACCCAAGGGTATAATCTTGTCAACGTCAGTGAGCTAGAAAACCTGCGGCATCTTGAACGTGCCCGGATCAAATGCTGGTGATGAGCCTGAATCAGCCTGCTGCGAGGCTGTCTTGAAAATCGATAGTTTACGGCGATTACGCCCACTCGCCCAGAACTTGTCAAATGTGAGGCTGTAATGCGTACACTACACTTTAAAGCATATCATAAATTTAACACAAACAATGTTTAAAAGTATGGCTACATTATGCAAAGATTGGCGGCAACAGCGCGCGATGCAATATCTGTAAAAAGTTATCGCGACCAAGACTGGCAACACGTCAAATATGATAAAACACCTTGCAGTACACAGAGTTAATTTACGAGCAGAAAGTTGCTCCGTGTTTGACTGCAAGAGGATCATGTCAGCGCAGTCATCATCATCATCACAGTATTTTCCTGACTTCAACAATGTGCCCAGCACAAGCGTCGTCTTCCGTGAATGATGAGGATAACTGCGTGATGGCTGGGGCTCTGAAATGTAAACAGACATACAAGATCCGTTAACTTTTAGCACATCTTGCTTGTGTACCGTGAAAGTTAAGTTTGTGCGGGGTAAATTTATGTATCAGATATCGTTTAGTACGCAAGTGAGTCCAGTGCGTTTTGCCCCTAGGGGTCTGCCGAAGCTGTTTTTTATGAGCATGCGCACAGAAACTGCAGGTACTGAGAAGTGTGAGAGAAAACTGTTCCAAATAAATGAAGTTTAGAAGAGTTCAGTCGCCACTGTTTGTTGTTTTGCGTGATTCAGTGTTTAAGCAGACCCTGTACAAACGCTCAGTTGCATTTATTAATCCTTTTTTGGACCTAACGTATGCTGTGTAACGTTATGTACTGTTTCGATGGCTTTAAGTACCTAGCTAAGTTAATACTAAAATGTTTTGAGGTTAACAGTAAATGATGAAGTTTACATTAAACTTATCTTATTTACTGTAAATGTCCACCCTAATGTTGTTCCAAACCCATAAGATCTTTGTTTATCTTCAGAACACAAAAAAAGATATTTTGGATTGAATCCAAGAGCTTTCTGATCCTCCCATAGATTTACTGGATATGTACTTTTCAATGCCCAGAAAGGAATCAAAAACATAGTCTTAATAAGTCAATGTGATATAAGTGGTTCAATCATAATTATATGAAGCTGCGAGAATACTTCTGTGTGCAAAGTAAACAAAAATAACTTTATTCAACGATTTATCTATGTGAGGATCAGAAAGCTTTTGGATTAAATACAAAATATCTTTCTTTGTAGATAATTAATGACAGAATTTCAATTTTTGGGTGAACTAAACCTTTAAGCAACAGTAAGCCTCACAAATACATAAAATTGATTGACTTAAAATTGCTTGAACTTTATTAAAAATGTTTGCACTAATATATTGTGTTAACTGCACTTTGTTCATTTTGTGCTTTTGTTCCTTTGTTTATTGGTCTTCAAACATAAGCCTGCTGTGAAAAGTGTCACAAACATCCTAAAAAAATAAAACCAAAGTTTCTCTGAGTTTGTGTTATGTAATCTTGTTAAAAACATACTTCTTAAAATAAAAGTATCGAAAAAAGTATCTAATTCAGGGTATCCGTATTGGTATCGGAAATCTTGGAACAATACCCAGCCCTAGTCATCAGTCGTCACAGCACTTGTGCAATGTTAACAGAGTGCATACACAGATGAGCGATCTGCTGATGAATCGTCTGATCTTCAATTTAAAACTCTCTAGTGTATCTGTGCATTCTGTGAAGAGCGGTGAACTGATGACCTTCATGACCAATCACACGAGCCATTCCTGTTGAGCACTGGTGAACACAATGACAAATCAGCTGTGCTCATGAGCGTGCTTAAATGTTAGAGGGGAATGGACGTTTTTAAAATTTCAGTATCGTGACAACACTATTACAGGCAAGACGAGGGTGTGCTCCAAACATTGTACACAGGACTGTATTGTCTTATTGCTCACCGGGTTACATAGGCTAAAGCAGGGAAGCCCCCACGGTGTTTACCTGGTGCCGTGAACTGAAGCCTAGGAGGACAATATTACTCTTAAAGAGATTATGATTTAGTTTGATGCCTAATATGCTTTTAATTGATTCAATTAAACTTAACTAACTGATTTTAGAGTGATGTTTACACCATATCTGTATTTTGAAATAGTGGCAACAGCTGGAGGTTTTTGTAGTACACAGCATGTTGTTGCAAAATTTACAATGCTGGTACACTACTTCTGGGTTTCTTCCCACCGCAGCCTCACTTTCATTTTTTTAATTGGCGGCAGCATGAAATAAGCATATGGGTTACAGGTACAATAGCCTTGTCCATTTTAATAGAAAAAAAAAAAAAAAAGTTGCCTCGGGTATTATCTTCATCATTATCAGAGGACCCTATCATATATCATTTATGAATATGTCATATAGCCCAGTGCAGTATCAACTTCACGTCCTGTGCTATGTTGTTTTTGTCATGTTGCTATTTAAACCTGGGCTAAGGTCAACTGCATTGTTATTTTATTTGTAACTTTATTATTATTATTATTTTGTATTTAACAAAAGGGTTAGTGATAGGTGGGTCCAAAATGCACATACATGTTGCTTATTACACACAAATGGATGCACAGCAGCACATAACTTTTAATGTATAAAATTTAAGCATTAAAATATAATAGATTATTATTGTTTACATAAATTTAAATACTGCTACCTCCTCCTACATGTAAGGATGGCTAAATCTCCACATAATATTAAGAACTATTAACTGATATTAACTAAAGAAGAAAAGGGCAAGAACAGGAGAATCGTAGATATTTGCCAGATGCTCCACTCCAGGGGAAATTTTCTATACATCAACACATGGCCAGACAAGGGTCTTTGTTATGCTTTTGTCCTAAATTTATGATCATTTGTTGTGATTTGAGTATTCAATAGAAAGCTGCAAAAGTGTCTGTGGGATCCTGTAGCCAGGATACCCCATTGCAGTTTGTGAGCCTCTGAGCTCTGCATTAAGACTTATATGCTGCAACATACTTCCACACGATCAGGTATTAATCTCTAACTCTTAAAAGTACCTTTGGGTAATTGATGTTGAACTTATTTTTGTTTAATTATGTGAATTGGCATGAAAAATCTTTACCTGACAAATAAAATATTTTATATATGTTATGCTCTACCAAAATCTTTAAATGTAGTAGATTGTTTAGGCTGATGTTTCTGCAGCCTATGACCAGTATTGCTTAAACATTCAGGCTCAATGGATGGAGCATAGACACAGCATATGATACCTGTTGATTTCTGACAATTACTGACTTGGTATGATATAATATAGTGGCTAAATCAAAATTTCATTGTGTATGAGCAAGCATGGGGCTTATATCACACCTTGTTCACCTCAGGAAGCTTTGGTGGAGTCTGGTAAATTTATCTCATAAATTTAACTTCCTTGCCAGTAAAGCTTTATTTTTTCTGCTTGTCCGCCATGTAAATAGTGAATGTACCATGGTGCAACCACCACTCAACTGAAAATCATCTCAGATGCAGAAAAGCTAGTTCATGCTTTTATGACTTCTAGGCTGGATTACTGTAATGCTCTGCTCGCTGGTTGTCCAGCCTCCTCTATTAACAAACTTCAGCTAGTACAAAATGCAGCCGCCAGAGTTCTTACCAGGTCTAGAAAATATGATCATATCACCCCGATTTTATCCTCGTTACACTGGCTGCCTGTCAAGTTTCGTATTGAGTTTAAAATATTACTTCTTACTTATAAAGCATTAAATAATCTAGCTCCTGTTTATCTAACCAACCTTCTGTCTCGCTACAATCCAACCCGCTCTTTAAGATCTCAAAACTCAGGGCTTCTAGTAGTACCCAGAATAGCAAAATCAAGTAAAGGGGGTCGAGCCTTCTCATTTATGGCTCCTAAACTCTGGAATAGCCTTCCGGATAATGTCCGAGGCTCAGACTCACTCTCACAGTTCAAAACTAGATTAAAGGCCTATCTTTTTAGTAAAGCATACACTCAATACATCACTTAGCGGTATGATGCATGAATGTGCTCCACGCATCTCCTTTATATACACTATGAACTGCAGCTACGCTAATTATTTTCTTTGTTCTCTATTTCCAACTGAGGATACTCATCCCCAGACCCCCAAAGACTATGCAGTGCCACGGATGCGATCCAAGACCCGTGACGAGACGATTCCAAGGCTCCATAATCCTGGACCTCGCTGTATCCTGAGCAGCTGCTTGGCAGAGTAGCAAGCAAGAGACGGATTCCTGTGACCCTCCAAGGACAGACGAGCCTCGAGTTCTCCAACCTCTGGCGCCTAGACTGCAGCTAGAGCTGCGCACCGATGGATTGCTCTTCTGTGTTTGGACTCTAAGTAGTGAAAATTACACAACACTGAACTGAACTGAACTCAAACATTAATAACTAAACTTACATTTTCAATGTACTATAACCTTCTATGTAAAGCTGCTTTGACACAATCTACATTGAAAAAGCGCTATACAAATAAAGGTGAATTGAATTGAAAAAATGATTAAGGACTAATGGAAATATAATATATATATATTGTGTTAATTAAAACAAAAATTTTAATTAAAAAAATAATTACTAAGGGCAGCACGTGGCTCAGTGGTTAGCAGTGTCACCTTGCAGCAAAAAGGTCAATGGTTCAAGTCCCAGGATGAGCAAGAGGTTGTTTCTGTGTGGAGATTGCATGTTCTTCTTGTGTCTATGTGGGTTTCCTCTCTAGTGCTCCAGTTTCCCCCACAGTCCAACAACATGCAGTATAGGTGGATACGAACTGGATGAACTAAACTGGCTATAGAGTATGTGTGAATGAGAGAGTGTACAGTATGTGTGTTTCCTAGCAGCGGAGGTTGATGAGTTCACTGGGTTGCAGCTGGAAGGGCATCAGTCGCATAAAATGTAATTGGCGGTTCATTACATTGTGGCAACCTCTGATAAATCGAGGAATAAGCCGAAGGAAAGTGATTGAGCAAATGCAAACTAATCAGTTGCCGTTATCCCATGTGATGGACTCATTTTTCATTTGAGGCATTTTTATGGTATTATTTTAAATAACAAACTTAGAGTATATTATTTTAACTTGAAAGCACATCCATGTAATGCAAGTAAGAATTCCCCCACACAAAGCTGGATGTGTGCTCTCAGCTATGGTTTCTTGCATTCACTCTCATATTATTAAATTATTAATAACACACAAGCATTCATTATTGTTTTGCACCTACCAGCAGAAGCATAAATCTGTGCTTTTGGTATGAGCTGTCATGTTTTGCTTGAATAAAGAGCCGTCACTGTAAATCTACTGCAGATCTGACAGATTTTCTATTCGACAGATCACTATCCATCCACTGATCACAAAACACATCTGTATTAATAATCACGGGAAAGCAAAATCAATGTATACTGACATGATTGATTAGACATCCTGAGCTGTATTGGATTTAACACCAGAGAGACAAGTGGCCAAAATCACAACCATAAAAAAATGTATCCACAACAATCTACAGTATGTGTCTCGCATGATTATTTACCACTTTATTTTGATTATTCCTTTAACACATATTTCTGATTTCAAGTTCAATTGGAACTACATCCCATCAAATTATCATTAGAGTGTTAATAGTCTGTAAGGTTGTGGTTAGTGTAAGTCGAAATGTACTTGCAAAGATTCACAGGCTGGATTCCCGTTCACTTTTAGACATCCATTTTAAAGAGTGTTCCACTTCAAGTGAATGAGGGCGAGTTGTAATGTATACTGTATGTCCCGGAATGCAATACAATTCTGACGTCACAACAGTGTAGTTCCCAAGTGCTCAGTAATTCCTTTGTAGTTCCCGAGTCATTTATTCAATTCCATTTAAACCTATTCAGATGTTCCGCATGTAGTGGACATGCAATCATTAATGTACATCCAGGTGAATGAGATGGAGGGAAGTTAGCCAGTGAAGGGCATAAAAAATTGGACTGGAATGCTGCCATAGTCAGTTAAATGTGCACAGTGTCAGCAGATTTAGCAACTGTGGCAACTGTTTCAGTGACCAAAACTAATTTTGCATTGATCCCCATTACTCAGACGGCAATTAAATCACCACATAACCTTGGTGTTCGGCAAAATTCTCATGCAGTTTGTGAGAGAAACATGCTATAAAGCCACTAACTGAATTCAATTGTAGTTTTGCGTTTCTGTTTTGTGATGCAGCTTGTTAACAGCAAGTGTTCACCACTAATCCTTGATCAACACTTAATTATCTCATAACTTCAGCACTTCCCTCTGTTACTTTTAACACTGCTGGCGGTTCCCATACTAAACACCAAACAGTGTTAATTTAAAACCAAGAATTTCACTGCCAAGTATCTTCACAAAGACCTTCTGTTAAAATTCCGTAGAGCTATTGAATTACCTCACTTCCTACTGCCTGCATATGTTGGCTTAAGCTTTGAAGGACGGTTTTTGCAATAGAGACCTATTTGGAAAGCTTTATTCCTCACACTCTTAGCACACAGTTTACTTCACTAGAAATCTGTTGCCATAAACCATTTAAGTTATTACACAAGGTGAAATTAAATAGCTCTTGTTAAATGAAAATATAAATTAAAAGTAACACACTTCTTTCAGAAATAGTCTCTTTTTACAAGGTCCCTTAAGGTAAACAGTTGAGTTTTTCCATGTTTTAATCAATCCTGCCAATCTCTGGGTCTGGCAAGAGCACTTTTAGCTTGGCATATGTCACCGAATCATTTTGCTCAAAAATAAATTATAAGAAAAAAAATAAAAATAGAATTTCCCCATAGCTTGACTCTTTTGTAGTTGCATTGCTATTTTGTAGGCCAATATGGTTTGGAACTATATTTTCATTCCAATGTAATACTCAAGCAAAGGTGCAATAATTTTGAAAACTGTTCCCACAACAGAGCTACTTGCACCGTCAGTTAGAATTTGCATACTATTATTGAGTAAATATCACATGAGGTCTAAACATATTCCATAATGTATGCTAAGATAAGCCTTAAGGCCTCTCGCCACTTTGAGAGATTGGCTTAAAAAAGTGTCAAATTCAACGGTTAAACAGTTGCAAAATTAACCTATTTTCAATAAAAAAGTGAAGTGCTCTGTTAAGATTCTATGCAAATCCATGTTAAT
>CAIGQQ010000306.1:4011701-4023565 GCA_903798035.1 Danio albolineatus
AAATAAAATAAAATAAAATAAAATAAAATAAAATAAAATAAAATAAACACAAATAAAATCCACCCAACTCAAAATAGTTTGAAACAAGTACAGGGTGAGTCAATAGCCCCATTCACACAGCGATATTGGTAAAGATCGGAAAACAAAAAATTATTTACCGGTGAATTCAAAAAAGCACTGTTCACACAGGCAAGGACATTCCAGAATTTTTCTGGAAAAGACCATTCATACATCCATTCCAAATACCAGTAAATTCTGACATCATTAACCATAAATGGCCTCTAAACGGCTGCGCTTGTATTTGTAAACATACAAGGGGTTGGGCTTTTGTTTTGTTGATGGTTTCACTTTTGTTTAAAGCTTTAGCACTCATGAAGCTGCAGAAACATCCAAAGGCAGAAGCGCTAACCGCAGCTAAACGTTCATACATTTGACTACATTACAAATTCAATGGATGGATAAAGTATTGTGAACAACTTTGATGAAAACATGGAGAAACACTTTCGCATGTCGAGATGTATATAATGTGTGTGTATGTGTGCTGGCGCTCCAAGTGTATCTGCGGACTGCAAAACGGGGGAGTAACATAAAGGGGTGTAACTTGCAGTAAGTTACAGGCGTAAATTGAAGTTAGCGAGATCCCATTGAACCAGGCGAGATCTCCCGATTTGTTGGCAAGATAGCGGTCTTCGTCTGTTTTGTCATGACAGTTAGCCTCTTCAGCGTCACCCCCTGTGGTTGCAAATAACAGTACAATGCCGAGCGCCTCAAGTATGGCTGTACGTTTTTAACTCTGATGGTTGGGTTTAGGGTTGGGGTAGATGTACACGTTAATAACTGTGATGGTTGGGTTTAGGTTTGGGGAAGGTGTAGACATTAATAACTATGGCTGGGTTTAGGGTTGTGGTAAGTATAGATGATAAGAAGTGTGATGGTTGGGTTTAGGTGACGTCAGCGGGTTCTAATCGTGAACGCACTCCTTCCAGCAAATTTCCTTCTGCGTTTACACAGAGCAGCATTCCGACAAATTACCAGTACAACTTACAACTTCTCTTTCTGGAAAATTGCCGAAACAATTTTACTGGTATTGTCAAAAAGAGCCTGTTCACACATACAGACATTTCTGGAAAATTGCCGGTATGTCTATATGTGTGAAAGGGGCTAATGTTTAATTCATTCATTCATTATCTTGTCGGCTTTGTCCCTTTATTAATCTGGGGTTGCCACAGCGGAATTCACCGCCAACTTATCCAGCATTTGTTTTACGCAGCGGATGCCCTTCCAGCTGCAACCCATCTCTGGGAAACATCCATACGCACTCATTCACACCCATACACTACAGACAATTTAGCCTTACCCAATTAACCTATACCACACGTCTTTGGACTTGTGGGGGAAACCAGAGCACCCGGAGGAAACCCACACAACCATAGGGAGAACATGCAAACTCCACACAGAAATGCCAACTGACCCAGCCGAGGCCCGAACCAGCGACCTTCTTGCTCTGAGGCGAACGTGCTACTCACTTCGCCACCATGGCGGCCTGGGCTGATGATTGATTTTGGGGTAAACAATCATTTTTTAAAGCAAAACTGTGGAACCTAAGACATTTTAAAAGTCCCTAGAAATACCTTGAAGTTTAATTTGATGTGTGGATGTCATTTTAACTGAAACAGAAGGACATGACATAAAGAAGCTCCTCCCTCTGAAAAAAAGCCAATAAAATTGTATTTATGTCACTGCATTTGACAATTTATGAACATCAAAGCCTAATAGTAATGCAAAGATGTTAAACCTATTTGGTAGCTCTTTAAAATATCCTGTGTGTGATATGTTTTGTGGTCTGTGGTGACTGGTGCATCTAATCTGCTTCATTATAATTTCTCTAGACAAAAGGAAACTGTGCCCGAATTTGCTCTATTTGCCCTAAATATTGTATTATTCGAGGAAGCAGGTATTTTGTAATGTGTCTACAACTATTGTGGACATTGTAAAGGGCTCTCATACAACCCCATATTGCACCACTATAAGTGCGCAACCCATGTAATCGCCACAGCTAGAAAATACACAAAGCACTTCCGGTGCTCTGATTGCTTGAATTCACTCACTTGTTTCATTCACACCTTTAAGTGGACTAATGCAGGAAATGATGGTAAAAGGGCATCAATTTCCGATTCAGGCTGTAAGTGTGTGAATTGCATTGGTTCTGGTGGCACAAATGCAAAACAAAACTTCCTCACTCAAATGTAAAGCATATTTACAGTATTTGAATAATCTATTCCCTATATAGTCCACTATACTGAATGTGCTATGTGTAATTCATCATACAGAAAATAGTCATTCTGAGAATAAGTGGCACATTTTAGCAGCAGCGTTTGTGTGTATTTGTTGAGTTTTTGTCCAAATAATCAAAGCTTCTCAAAATCAAGATGCATTTTCTTAACAAGTAAAAAACATATTGCCTTGTTTTTAGAAATAATGTGTCAAAATTAAGTGAGTTTTTCCTTAAATATGGAACATATTCTGCTAACGGCTTAGCGAAAATAATCTTTTTTTTTTTGCTTTGAAATAAGAATAACTTGCTTGAAATGGCAGACAGCTCAAGAACTTCACTACAGACTGTGAAGGTCTCATTTAACATGTGAAATGATATTTAAGATGTTTGTGACAGTACAATTAGAAAAAGATGGGACGAGTATAAAAGGGTTGCCAGAGGAAAACAAAAACACGGCAGCACATTTGCAAGGTTTGCAAAGTTCTACAACAGAAAAGTCAAAGTCTAGACTCCAGACCTCTTCCCGAACACCATGGAATGTACAGTATATAAAGTACATATGTACAAAAAAAAAAAAATTGTTGACAGTAACACTGTTTTAAAATTCGCCACTATTAGAACCAATACGAAAACCCAGGAGAAAAAAATTAAATAAAATCAGGAACAGGGAAAATGACAAACACATCTAAATAATAATAATACAAAAAAAAACTCTCATCGATCATTGTCAAACAAACAGAAATAAAACTCCCTCATTAACAAATAAAGCTTCTCATTAAAGAGTTTTAAAATTGTATTTATTATTAACTATTCAACTTTGTGTCATTCCAATCCCCTGAGACCTTCGTTCATCTTCAGAACACAAATTTAGATGACTTTTGAGAGCTCTCTGATCCCCCAAAGACCGCAACATCCTAGAGACGTCCAGAAAAGAAACCAAAACATAGTGAAAACACTCCATGTGACAACTGCAATCGTATGGAACTCCAAAAACACTTTTTTGTTGCCGTCTATAAAGAATGAGAGAGCTCTCTGATTCTATCTAAAATATATTAATTTGTGTTCTGAAGATGAACAAAGGTCTCAGGGCATTGGAACGATCTAGGTCGAGTAATTAATTACAGAATTTTCAAGAATTTTTGGTAAACAAATCCTTTAACACTCATACCACAGCCACGCCACAATCACAGTAAACACACACAGAAACTGCAGAAATAATCCATAATTTATCGACTGATAACTACTTTTCTTATAAGGTTAACAATGAAGATATTAAAGATGCATTTATCAGCTGAAACAAATGGCTGCCTATATATTGTGCACCACTACATACAATACATGATCCACACAGTATGCAGTTTTAATTGTTTTATGTTATTCTGTAGTGTTTAATACATCTCATAATGAAAAAAAAATAGCAATACTCAAATATTGACTAAAATAGGCATGTTAGCAATGCCAGTGCATCCCACTAGTATCTGAATGCAGCCTTGATGATGCAAGCTGAGACTGCATATCTCAGTGATGCAATGTCAGACACGACACACTTAATGAAGCTAGTGATGTCACTGTGAGAGGTAGGGTTAGGTGAGTGCATTACAAAGCATTTGATGCCGCTGTGATTGCACTGCACCAGATGTGCATCAAGACTCCTCTCGTGCATCCTCAAGCAAACATTATTAGAAATAAATGTGGCACAATGTACCTTAAATATTCAATCAAAATCTGAAAATCTAAATTTTATCATGGGTGTTTACTAACAACGTACTAGTGCAATTATATTTTAAACTTATTGTAAGCCTAAGCAATTAATGAAAAATACTGTAAGTGGGTAACATTTTAGAATAATGGTCCATTAGTGTTTTTAATAATATTAACTGAGCATGAATAATATTGTAAAGTATTTATAAATCATAGTTCAACATTTCCTTATAAACGTTGTGCTCGTTAAAATTAGTTAATGAAAAAAAAGTTAACATGAACTAACATTATTTACCTAAAATAACATTAAATGACATTAGCAAAGATTAATAAATACCATAATGGATGTACTACTAATGGTAATTAAATACATTAACTACTACTGTATAACTAATGGACCATTATTTTAAAGTGTTACAAATAATTCCTGTGATCACTCCGAGGCCTTTCATATGCTATTGCATTAAGGCCCGTGCACACAGAGATGTTTTTTGCTCGCATTTTCGGTCGACGTTTGATGCCTCGTGACTAAATAAAGAGCGCTGATGTGATTGTTCACACCAACGCGCAAAACAGCAGGCGTAAAAGCGTCATTTTTAAAGAAACGCCTCATGCTCGTTTTTTTGTTTTGACGCCCCGCGCCAAAACCTTCTCCACCAATCAGATTGCCACTTTTGTTCACGTGTACGGATCCGCTGAAGTTACAGTAAACACCCCTTGGAGGCACTCAATCGCAAAACTGTCAATGCGAGCGCAGATGCCCAGAGACGATATGAACGTGGAGCTGCTTACTGCACTGGTGAACAATAATCATGTCTTCATCGCTAGAGCTGCTACTTGAACCATCCATGCTTTGCCGATCACCAACAACAAGCGTGTAAACTTCCTCTTTTCTTCTTCTGTGTAACAAGCGGGTGTCAGAAGCTTGGCGCCACCCTGTGCGCCATCTAACGTCAAGGAGTGATTTTGCATAATCTTCTGCTCGACGCCAGAGAAAATCACTTGAGCTTAAATGCGGAAAAACGTCTAGAAAAACGCCGACGATAAACGCAAACGAAAAGCGTCCCGGTGTGTACGAGCCTTTATACACAACACTTATTAGATTCCTACCATGAGCTGATAAGGATTCCCACTGTATGCTACATCACCATGATTATTTTCATTGAACTCTATTACAAAATGGCCAAACTTGTTTCTCATGCAATTAGATATGTTAATCATAAGCTATGTCTAACGGCTCTCTCCTAGGTTCCTAGACTACTTCTCAAATAGGATCACAAAGATTAAATCCCAGGATACCCTTCCTGGAGATTTAGACACGGGTGACAATAGAGCCTGGAAAAACGGCTCCCTCGAGGGTTCAATTCGCACTTTAATTACTCTTTTAATTAATCACAAATGTACAGAGCGCTGCTGTAGAACATCAGCTATCAAGAGCCGTACCGCTTTTCACTTGACACTTTTGACACTAAATACTCAGAATGCGATCAAACAGACCGGAAAAATAAAATGAGCTCAAGAAAAAAAAAAAAAAAGTATCATCCAGCGTGCATGAATAAACTGCATACGATGACAAATAACATGCGCAATCGCTGGAGCATGAAATCTCCTCTTTAAAAATCCACATAATTAGGAGTGCTGACAAGGTGCTGCTTTGTCCATGCAGTGAAATTCAATTAAAATAGGAGGTGTAGGAGATGTGCCGAAACTTCAAAACCTCAGTCTGGGGATGAAATAGAATGGTTATAAAAGTGTCTGTTATCATACGGATGCACATGGCATGCAGTACTGGCAGCGTTTCGCAATTTGTCACAGAAATTGTGGTTGGGGGGAGGCGGGGGGAAGCAAAACTCAACTTTTAGAAGCAAAGTGGACAGAATGTGTTCAAAGTGGAGGTAAAAAAGAATAAATAAATAAATGAATGGCCTCTGATTATGTGTACACCTGAAAGGATTGAATTTGTTTGTGGCTAGAAAACCTCTGTGCCAAACAACTCGCAGCTATTCATGTGTCAGCAGATGTACAGTATATAGACAGACTGAGAAACTGACTAGGACAATTTTTTATTCACATCCAAAACTGTCTTTTAAGTTGTCGGCTGGCACACAATGAGGCCGAAGTGTGTCTGATACCTACATGTAATATTAAATATTCACCCCAGCAAGGTTTTTTTTAGCAATCACAAACTAAGGGTAGACACACAAAACTGAGGCCAAACAACTAGGGCAAACAAAACCCAATTGTGTTGTCACCTTGCGTTGTCTCGCATCTGGATCAAAAAGCTGCCAATGAATACACCAAACAGATGGCAGCTGAGTAAAACAATACATTCTGCATCTGCGAGGAAGGACACAACTTTCCGCACTGTGGTGGTGGGAGACATTTTTTCAGTTTTCTCATTCACAATAGGAAACCGAAACCTCAGAAGCACGTTTGCAAAGCGCACACAAAGTAGCATTTAGTACCATAATTACAGTAATGGTCACTCATGGAAGGATTTGCTTCTGCGAATATGTCTGAATTTAATCATCCATATTGTTTGCGACTATAAGAAATGTAACAAAATTACTGCCGGCCTCTTTGAGTTTCTTCATGGCTTGAATTGTTTAGTTGCTACGTCACTTCACTCTCACACTCTGAGTTGTTGCTGAATAATCAGTGAGTGTTTATTTCAGCCGACGGCCCGACGCTTATTTGGCATACAGAATCAGACTAAAGGCTGATTTATACTTCTGCATCGAGTGATCGCCGTGGCCCACTGCACATGCCCTGGGCATAGTGGTGCTTTTATACCTCTGTGTGCGGTTTTTGTTGCTCTGCAATAACACTTCCGAAAGTCTAGCTGCCAGCGAGGTTTTATGTTCCTCTGTGTCGAGTGTCCTTTTTTTTTGTAAAAAGGATTTTTTTTTTCGAATGCTATCTTACAAGTACAAGTAGCTTAAACTCACTCATTCAGAGGCAGGAACCGGCCGACGTGCAAAAACTTTAATCATAAGATAAACACAAAACAAAAGTTTCCATCTGGAGCTCCAACATGGGACTCCACACTTGCTCCATCAGGCTCCCAGCTCTTACAGCCACCCACACTCGTCACCGATATCAAGCCAGCCATTTACAGAGCTTGAGCTACATGTTGTTGCGACGTGTAGTAAAAATTTTTGAGAGGTGAACATCAGCATCAGCCACGGCGAGGGGTCTGCGACCGCGTAAAGTCTGCACAGGACCATACACGTGTGCTTGATGCAGAAGTATAAATCAGCCTTAACGCTATTCAACGTGAAGGCGAAGTGTTCGAAGTGCGAACAGACAGACCAACTAACAGGTTCGACTCTGATCAAAGAATAGATGAAACCCAACAGCCAACCATCGGCTTGGTGTGTCCTGGCCCTAAGACTAAAACTAACAAGAAACATTGTTTACCTAAATACAATAATATAAAAAAACAAATAATAAAAAATAATCATAATAAATGAAAAACTAAACTAACTGAAGTAAATAACAGTCACTGAAAAACTAACTGAAATAAAAAGAATAATAATTAGGCAGAATAATAATAGTTATATTAAGATAATTAATAAGCATTCATTCGTTGTTGTAAAATCTGACCTGTAGTTGTTTAGAGAAATACCTGACTTTATCTATTTTTACAGACAAACACATATTCTGCATTTGCCAAAAAAATGTAAACTAGGCATGTTAAAATATACATAATATATTTAATATAAAGAAGTTGGTCTTAGTGGGCGACACAGTGGCTCAGAGGTTAGTCCTCTCGCCTCTCAGCAAGAAGGTTGCTGGTTTGAGCCAGTTGGCAATTCTGTGTGGAATTTGCATGTTCTCCCCGTATTTGCTTGAGTTTTCCTCCAGATGCTCCGGTTTCCCCCACAGTCTAAAGACGGTATAGGTGAATTGATTAAACTAAATTGGCCATAGTGTATGTGTGTGGAATAGTGTGTATGGATGTTTCCCCAGTACTGGGTTGCAGCTGAGAGAGATGGATAAGTTATGCAGGATAAGTTAGCGGCTCATTCCGCCATGGTGACCCCTAATGAATAAAGCGACAGAGAAAAATGAATGAATGAAGTTGGTCTTAAACAAAAAAAAAAAACAGTTAATTATGAAAAATAGCATTGCAATTCTGCAATTTTTGTTCACTGTCTGTTCAAATCATTATTTTGGTTGTATTAATAAAAGGTTTGAACAAGAGATGTAAACTGTGCAAACACTAAACTTTGCTTTGGTCAACACTGGGCATGTTCTGCCAGCCTGATCTCATGAGAAAATGTAAGCATTTTACGTTTTGTCAGTTTAGTGGCTAATTCATACAAATCGGTACGAGTTCAGTCGTACAAAAATGTACGATTTATAAAAGGAGGTGTGGCACCCAACACGACCCCTAAACCCAACCGTCATTGGTTGATGAGCAAATGGTACTAAATTGGACAAATTAGACCATATGAATTCATACGAAATAGCCACCAAATCAAAAGTTACGAATTGCCGTGAGATAGCGTTGGTTCTGCTAACTCTGCTGCTGAACTATAATTAAAACTGAAACTAAATATATAAAAACTAAATTAAAAATGTGGTCACAACATAAAAACTAAACTAAAACCATTAATAAAAGTGAAGCAAATCATAACTGGATTTTACAGCAATTTTTTTAAAACAGTATTGAAACCAAAACTAATTTAAAAATGCACAACTATAATAACCTACATCCCGGCAAGCTTCATGCCTGTCTGGTTAGTCATCTAGAGAATAGCATTGTGTGGTAATAAATAATGTAGTGCCGTGATTGACGACAGAAATCGCCAAGCTAATGCATGATGTTATCAGAATGCAATTGCTTAAAGCTGATGGTGAATCGGAGAATAACAGGTGCTTCGTGAACTCATTGATATGCCTCAGCTTCCGCCTTCTCGATAGGCTCTTTTTAGCATTCATAAGAGCCCTCCGATGACAAACTGTCCAGCTTTCCTCTCCATCAAACAAGTAGATTAATGACTTCAGTTTAAATGCATGACTGTTCTGACCTATTGCTCTTCACTAGACAGCCATCAATAAAACGAGCGTGTCAGTAAGTGAGCGGTTACCAAACCACAGAGAAAGCCGTATGTAAAAACACATTATTGTGATCTGCAGATTAAGAACATATTTTGTCTCAGCTGGTGGGGTCTCGTGTATTATAGTTGTAGGTTTCCTGAAGAGATATTGCAGAAACATCAGACATTTACTGAGATCTAGAGAGAGCAGAGAACAGCGGCAGTATGCGCACTTAAGTGTCTAACATTAGAGAATAAAAACTAATTTCATGCTGCTTTAATACGGTTATATAAATATTTCATATTCATGTTTGGAAAGGCATATACAGTAATTACATATTCTGCAAAAAGAAAGTTAATAAAAATGAAATTAGCACATTATTGCATTACAAACATGTCCATTTCTGCAGGCTCTTGTATAAACAAACATTACTATTGTTATAAACATTTTCGTTTAATTTAAGGCACATTATGAAATTGTTGTTTCTACACTGTAAAATATATATTCGTTAATTATCAGTGTCTATATGTTGTAGTTTACAGTTATTTTCTGTTATTTATGGTAATGAATTGCATTATGGGACCTTGATCTCTATTTTATTGAATTGACCTATTGAGATGTTGAAAATTCTAGTTTAAAAATGTGATATCTATCGATTTTAGTACTTTAAAGCAATATATTAAACAATAAATTAGAAAAATACAATTAAGACAAAGAACAAAATAACATTTTTAATCCGTACTAGGGAAAGAATAATAATAAAAGTATATTTAAAAAAAAAAACAGACAATTTATGATCAAATTTTTTGTACTGTAATTTCTGAGAATAATTTAGACAATACACCACTTTTTCGAGCTTTCAACATTAAAAATTGTTGGAAAAAAATCAAGGTCTCAATGCGATTCACAAGCAAAAATAAACAACAAAAAAAAGAATCACAAAATTCTGCTAATTTGCAGATTTTTATTCTAAACCGTAGAGGGCGAGTATTCACAACAAAGCGATAGTTTGATGATAAGTGAGGAATTGTGGGAGATGTCACATTCATTGCATCGTATGGGATGCAGAAATCCTGTTCATGGATGAGCAGAATTATTCAGAACTTCTAATAATGGAAGTATGAAGAAAACCGCCAAAACAAAACGAGACCACTGAAGCAGTTGCTGATGAGAGAGTGATGCAGCACAAAAGCAGAGGAGTTTTTACAATAGACCTCTTCTGATTCTTCTGTTTGGGATCCTGTGGGGAATTATTATGACCACCCTAAGACACATCTGTGCAATAATCATGCCGTCTAATCGGCATCTTGATATGCCACACCTGTGAGGTGGATTGATTAGCTCAGCAAAGGAAAAATGCTCGCCTTCTGTGTTTACAGAAAAAGTTTTAGATCTTTGAGTTTAGATGTGTGTTTCATTTGTGTTGTGTTCAATGTGTTTCATTTGTGTTGGGTGTACCTTTCTGTGTGTGTGTGTAATATGTCTAACATTTTATATTCTAGGTTCATTTGGACCTGAAGAATCATTATTTTATAAAACTGCCATCTCTAAATACGAATGAAAGTGAGTGTAAATTAAATGAATTGCAGCACACAACACACAATTTTTATTTTGTATTCATGGTTTTTTTTTATTCATATTACTTTATTTTATTTTTTTTCAATTGTCACTTGTATCACTTACTGAAAATGACACGGTTTCATTAGTCACTCGTCACCTATTTTCACCATATAAACAATATTTGTAATTTTCTTATAGACTACTTTAATACTCACATACTGTATATGTACATGTCTTAAATGTATTTTAAAAAGTGAACGAACAAATGGAACAAGCAAATGAATGAATGAATGAATGCAAATCTTTATTTTTTGGTTTTGAGTAAATTTTAATATGAAATTAACTAAAAATCTAAATTATTTAATAGGAATGCTCCGATCGAATGGCCAGAGATAATCACTTTTCATGACTCTGATTGATAATCACTGATCTGGCCGATCTCATGAACCAATCGCAAGTGTGATTTTTTATTTATTTATTTATTTTTTTATAAGGAAGTTCTCAGTTTTTCACAATATTGCAAGTTCACTAACACCTGGCTGGAAAATTAAAGAAATAAAAACACTTAATACTTAGGACGGTTTGTAATGTACTTGCAATAAGCAGACAAGACCAATTTTCTTTTAGTACAAAAGTAAGGGATTTAAAGTGTGTGCATTTCTTATCTTACAAAAATGTTTTATCCATTATTTTTGGTAAAGCTGTTTCTGATCATGATGACATGTCCACACGAAATGGTAATAAGAGACATGTTTAATGGATTATATGCAAAATCCTTAATTTTATTCTCTTAGGTAAGGAGAAAGCTCCACCTAAGTACCCAAGTAAAGGTGCTTTATGCAACACTCTTAAAAAAAAGGTTCCTTGAGGTTCTATATAGAACCCCAGGGTTCTATACTTGGCCAGTAGAACCTTTTACCCAAAAAATGGTTCTATTTAGAACCCTTTGAGTCCAAAGAACCTTTTTGATTAAAATGGTTCTATAATGTGAGATTTATGACATAATTATATAGTAAAGATTATAAATAATAATAAGCTATAACACAGAGAGACAAAGCTTTTCGAGTCAAAACCTAATAAAATGACTGCTATGGTCAAAAACCGAATCAATGTATGATGGGATTTTTGTTTCATGCAGGTTTGTACATTACCATATAACTAATATTTATATATGCTTAATATTTAAATTTTTTGACAAATTATTTTGTGAAATTAATTAAATAACCAGTTTATTGAGACTGTACAGTGTGTTGTTATGGTTTAATAAATTATTTTAAACTAA